>CM031598.1:65107618-65115118 GCA_018398815.1 Conus ventricosus | reverse complement strand
TATTTAGTTTTATGCAGATGAATTAGCATCAGCGTTTGAATCTAGTACAGAAAAAGTAGTACGCGGTTCCATGCATCTGTGTAAAAGAATATCATCAAATGTAAGGCACATTTTAATGTTGGCATATTAGTCACTTAACATTAACTGGTAATCAGTCTCCACAAACGAAGTTTAAATGCAGGCTGATTATGAGCGTCTTCCTCCGATTTAAAGAGTCGTCTGTTTTCCTGCATCTTCATCAAGCACGTTTAACGTTAACCTATCAGAGAATCTTAAAAGTACACTGGGGCAGGCTAATTATCAGCGTCTTTATATCTGCATGACTGCTGGGCATTATAGTGTTCAGTCTAGCTTCACGTGTTTCATTCACCATTAACTGAACACTGTCGTTTGGCTGCCATCTGTTGCTCTTCGTCTCTGTATATAATGAGTGCTGTTTGTCACAAAATTGTTCTTAGTACCATTGCCACTACTCGTTTTTTGTTGTTGTTTTTTAACGACTGGTGGTAGAATTTCATAGAACCGATCCGATCCATGTATCTCTGATTTAGAATTTGCGTTTAAAATACATCACTCTTTAGTTTTTGCCGTGTTTTGTTTACTTATTGTAAACTTGCTTTAGTTATCATTTCATCCAAAACACAGTGGCACCTACCCTACGTTCTGTAGAACACACACACACACACACACACACACACACACACACACACACACACACACACACTGCTATTAATATGCACCTTCCTTGTTACTTTGACCGCTGTGTTGTCACAAATCTATCTGACGTTGCCCCAGCAATTGTCTCTAGAAATCCTACTATGCTACAGATTGTTTCAGAAACCAATGTCATTGCCGTAATCATTCAAGCGGAATCATATTCTCAGTTTCTGAAACTTTTCCAAGCAATATCATTACCACAATCAGATAATGAATCCTTGAATACAATGTTGAAGTTTGTGGGGTCAAAAACCCATAAGTTATAATTATCAACGACCGTGCCAGAAGTATTGCGACTTCGCCCAAAGATTTGTACATGGCCATGTTTCTACAGAGTGTTGTGACCTTTTTGCTGTCAAGCTTCTAGCTAATGACTATGTACTAATGATAGAAAGAAACTGGCCTAGTACAAGAACTCTGAAGAATAGTGGTATTGAGTTTTTCGCGCATTCTTGTCTTTGGAATCGTTTAAGTCACTGATTTCTTTAAACACATTGACTCAGGTAAATCAGGTATGAGTAATATATCCAAACAATTTTACACTTTCGATTACAGGCAAAGGTCACAATTCACAACTATGAAATCGACAGCTTTAAAAATGTCTCGCAGCTTCACTCAGATGTTGAATTATCTTAACAGTGCCTGTGTGCGCACGAGTTATGGTCATCGGCGTCATTGTGCAGTCATTGCGACTCCAGTTGTCCATCTTTGGAAATGCATTGAACTGAAATGCTCTGGGCGCTTAGAAGTTCAGTTGCAGCAGTGTTTGTCTGCACTGAATAGTGCCCCCCGGCTGAACACAATTTATACGGATAAGACACGTTGATTCTGTTACCCTTGAGGAGACACAGCATTCAAACGGCAATAAAGTGACGAGAGTGTATTCAGAGATAAAGTTAAATGATGGTGTAGATGCATATTTTCATGTAATCATTTAGCCAGTATGAAAATCATCATTCAGCTGTATATAATTATGTGATATAGTTCGGAGTATATCACTCACAACACCACACACACACACACACACACACACACAGAGAGAGAGAGAGAGAGAGAGAGAGAGAGAGAGAGAGAGAGAGAGAGAGAGAGAGAGAGAGAGAGTGGATACAAGTACACATAGTTTCGACTTGGTCCTCACCAAATTCTCTCTCTCTCTCTTTCTCACACACACACACACACACACACACACAACACACACACACACACACACACACACACATTTCATCGCTCACTCAAAAGCAAAAAGTCAGATGAGATCACCAGACACAGCTAAAACTGTTCAACAGTTCTGGACAAAATTACGAAGCGCTCATAAGCCCAGGAGATATTGCCGTCATGACAACGATTGAGGTCAATGGACAGGTGGCACCAGCGTGGGTGGCAATTCACAGTCTTCAGCAAATGAACAATATAAAGAAATCAGATGGTGGGCACGAAAAAAATTCATGTTAAAATACAGACACTGGAATGTGCTCTCAGTTTCTGGATTATGCACTGAAAAGGGGTCGAATACATGCCGAAAAGCGACGACGAGGTAGCCTTGATATGTATATGTCCGTGTATAATCAGGGACACAAAATTATCCCTGGTAGTAGAGACACTGAGACCGCAAAATTCATCCGTCATGCTGCCAATAATCTAGCTCGAATATGCCGTGGGATCTCTCGAGCTTCTAAAGACAGTATTTGGAAGGCACATGTTTTGTTTTTGTTTTTGTTTTTGTTTTCTTTTTTCACAGTGGGTAGCCCATGGCTGTATGAAATGTCAGAAGGCACGTTGGTCCAGCTGAGTTTACAGCTGGGTGAAGCTAGTTCCCAAGGCAGGGTCGGGTCTAGGCGGAGACCAGTGGGAAGGGGGCAGAGGAGGAGGAGGAGAGGGGTTGGAGAAGTAGGGATTGGCAAGTGACGAGATCCTGACCGACTTGTAGGGATCCATACTGTTCATGGCAGCCACGGAGTTGAAGTGAGGCGGAGGCGGTGGGGGAGGAGGGGCAGGGTGAGGGTGGGGCCAGTGATGCAGAGGGTCGTGCTGATGAAGGCTGGACAACATGATGGGCGGGTCGGCTATGAAGGGGAAAGGGTACACGCGGTTCATGGAAAACGGTGAAGGCGGAGCAGGTACAGGGTTCGAAGTCACAGAGCCCAGGTCCAGCAGTTTAGTGGGATCTCTGCTTGAACTGCTGCTGGAGGACAAGAGAGAGGAGTGAGGCAGAGACGCCTCGCGATTGTCATGGGCGGAACTGCCTGTGTCTATTTGCTGGCGGTAGGTCAGGAGGTCAGAAAGAACAGGCAGACTGTCCTGGGGCGCTGCCATGCCCATGCCAACAGTCTGGGGCTGGCTGCTGGACATCAGGGCCATGCTCAGTCCCGCTGCACTGCCCAGTCCCCCGTAAGCTCCCGCCTCCAGCCCATCCCAGGCTAACCGTGGCATGCTGGCCGCCGCAGCCAGATGGTCACGTGGACTACTGAAGGCGGAGCTGTTATGGGAATGGTTGAAACGATTGGCTGACGTGTCCAGGAAAGCGGCGGTGGGAGTGACTTTATTGGGCGGGGCTACCATGTCGTAAGCCTGAAACAGCCTGCTGGTTGGCTGAGCGGAGTTTGATGCCCCGCCCTGAAGACTGGAATGGGCGGTACCAGAACTGGAGGCACTCACGTGAGCTCGGCGTTTGCCCTTCGCTTTCCGCTTTTCCTTCCTCTCCTTCAATTTTTCGTCGCTGAATCTTTTGAGCTCTGTGATACAGCCCTTGATGACTGCTTCTGGCACCATGCGGGGCTTGTCACTGTCCCTCTGATCGTCAGAGTTCTTGTCTGTTTCTGAACTGGTCTTGTTGCTGCCCGGTAAGCTACCATTGGCGGAAAGATCTGAGGTTCGTGCGTTGGGAGAAGAATTGGAGGATGTGGCAGGAGAGGCGGACCCCAAAGATGAGCTGGTGGAGTTGTCAGCCTCTGGAGCTGTGCTTGTCTTGCTCTTCACCACGTCCTTCCGTCGACGATTCTGGAACCAGATCTGTAAACAGGAGAAGTTTTTATTGTCTCTCTTTTTCAGCAGAGTAAGGCAGCATGACAAGCAGCGTGGAAAGAGGCATTACACACGGGTCAAATTATTTAGATTTTCACCAGAAGGATTTTCCCTTAAAACACCCCAATGATATCGGATGAAGAAGGAACAATAATACCAAGAAAAAAAGGGAGGGGTAAGGGGCTGCCCAGTTGATAGGCAGTTCATAGAACATGATGGATCCAAAATCTTATCGAGAACAGCAATTTTGCTCCACACTAGTGCAAAAACATACAGCTTATGCCTCAAAATCACCCACTCTCTTCATCGGTATATAATAATCATGTATCCCTGAATTTCAGGGCAAACACACACACACACACACACACACACACACACACACACTACTCACACCTCTCTGTCTCTCTCTCAAGATAAAGTCACAGACCTTGACCTGCTCCCTGCTGATGCCAACCCGTTTGGCGATGAGCTGTTTCTGCACGCTGTTAGGATAGCGCACAGCCTTGAAGATGCCGTTCAGCAGCTCCAGCTGGTATCTGGTGTAACTCAGCCGCTCTCTGGGCGGAGCTGGGGGTAACAGTTCGTCGTCTGAAAAAGACAGGGTCCCTAGTTTGCATCAGCTGAACTACAGCGTGCGTGCTGGGTGATGCGTAAACCAGTCAGGCATCTGTGTGACGGTGTGTGCCAAATCATTGTTGAACTTTCAAAATGGCGACATCACTGTGATTTACCAGTTTAAAAGCTGAATTATTCATTACTAGTTTCAAGTTCTTATGCTTTAATTCCTGGGTTAGGTGGCTCTTTTGACTCGGAACAAGCCGTACACCTCGCAGCACTGAGTGAAAAAGGTTCTGAAGGCACCAAACAGGCACCTCGTTTGACGCCACTGTGAGTCCATACTTCAGGGCCGCTAATGTGGCAATGTGGTGCGTCTCTCTTTTTACCTGATTTTTCAAAACTGACCGAACCTTTTCAGTTGGACTAATACCAGGTGGCTGTGGTGGTCACGGCAGAATGGGAGCGGACTGATATTGCTTCCACTGTTTTGATTTACGAGACTTGTAAATGGAGGCGTTGTCTTCTTTTGAACAGATGAATGGAACTGGTCCTGTAGCACACGCATATACTTCTTACAGTTCATTGCTCCTTCCACGAAGACTAGATCACCAACACTGACGTATTATGCACAGCTCCACAACATGATTTTCAGACCACAGGTTGTTAGACCACACGTCATATGTGCGCATTTTAGTTGGCACTTTTCACAGGACTTTCGCCATTTTGTTACTCTGTGGGTGTTCTTCGGGTCAATCATCTGTTCATCATTAAAAAAAAAAAAAAAAAGTACTTGCATTGATCGTTTACTGTAAAGTAAAGCCTCACCCACCATCAGTTTCTCCTGAGCTTTCCATTCACTTGTTTTATCACAACCTTTTTTTCTATATCACAAAAGCAATAGTCCTCCAAAGGGAAGAAAACATTATAGAAAAATCACAATACCACTCATCTAATTTTCGGCCACGTGGCCTTTTTCAAGAGAAAAAAAAACAAAAACAATGCAACTATGTAATGTCCATCTTCGGTGGCTGGTCAGGGCAAAGAATTGACGTCATAAATATCTTACGCAATTTCTGACATCATAATGTGTGATGTCATCAACAAGGGAACAAAAAAAAAAAAAAGGGGGGTGGGGGGGATGTCATCTACCTTTTACTCAGTTTCTGGATGGTGCAAGTAAATCTGGAGAGTCAAATATCTGATTTACCTGTAAACAACATTGATGAATTGCAGGAAATTTATATATATTTTTCAGGTGACAGTTTTGTATGCCATGCACAGTCACAGACAGGACTATGGTCGCAGTTTCATTGTGATTTATGAAGCGTGTTGTTATGTTTTTGGAGTACATTGGTTACTGTATAACTACACACAGACACACACAACTTGCACCCCTTCCTCCCCCCACCCCCCTTTTTTTTTTGTTCCCTTGTTGATGACATCACACATTATGATGTCAGAAATTGCGTAAGATATTTATGACGTCAATTCTTTGCCCTGACCAGCCACCGAAGATGGACATTACATAGTTGCATTGTTTTTGTTTTTTTCTCTTGAAAAAGGCCACGTGGCCGAAAATTAGATGAGTGGTATTGTGATTTTTCTATATTTTTTTCTATAGTTTTTCCTTCAAAATCCATCCAATGAAGTTTCTTCAGCGTGGTCATCCATGAACAATTCAAAGTAGACATAATGTTACATTCATCAGTAAGCTAATGTCCCGTTAAAGCCTTACAGCAATCGGCAACATGGAGCCCAGAAAGTGGTCGAGCAGAGCTCTTTCTAATTTTAGATCTAAAACCACTACTGCGGTTTCGACGTCAGCTTTCCATTGATCCATTTGGTGAAATCGTTTCAAAACTTTCGAAAGGACACTTTCAGATATTCGAAGCACCCTTGCAATGTTCCTGCTTAGCTAGTCCTTCGCTAATGATGTCAACTTTTTCTTTCTTCTTATTCTTTTTTTTTTTCTTTCTTTCTTTTTCCATTATCACTGAGATGAGATCCTTACATTGCTCTCGTATAGCCACAAACACAGGCTTTTTTTTTCAAATTCCTTGACATTAAGATCTAGGTGCTGAAATCTGCTCCCCCACCCCCCACCCCCCACCCAAATAAGGGGATGATAACGCCCGTCTCTCCACTGCAAATAAGAGTAACCTACCTTTTACTCAGTTTCTGGATCGTGCAAGTAAATCTGGAGAGTCAAATATCTGATTTACTGCGCACGCCAGGATAATGATCAGGCTATTGACTGTCTGCATTAAGGCGCACTAGTTCACACCCATGTTTGGACATTCTCTCTCTCTCTCTCTCTCTCTCTCTCTCTCCCATTGACCTGTTAAGCTGCATGATGGGGCAAAATTGCTTTGGGGACTAGCGCCGTGGCCAAGTGGCTAGCGGCACGGATTCCCGGCTGGGAGGTTTGATTCTCATGAGAGCCATGCGGAATTTTCTTCCCCGACTGGCTCCTGCTCAGAGCTTAGTTTGTTACTGGCTCGCCTGGGAAGACTGGGATCGCATAGACGAGTTTCCTCCTCTAGATAGATGCTTCTCTGAGAATGTTGCTCCAATTTCCTGACCAATACTGTGGGTATCTGTTTCTCTCAGGCCTGGCTGACGCCCGGATATATTATGAAAGTAAGCATAGAGCACAGCCCTGTCATGTAGTCTCAGACCAAAAGAAAAAAGTCTCAAATTCTGTAGCCCTTCATGCCCTGCTCTCATGGTGACCTCAGTTTCGATGTCCTCTCCACGTCTACGGCCCAAATTTCATTCCGTCAGGGTCACCGGTGGACAGCTCACTCACGCCGGCTCCACGGCTTAGCAGTTATTTATGTCAGTAGGGGGCTTACTAGGTGGTGTCCTGCGTATCTTGGATCAGAACACGCACCACCGAAATGACTCGGCAGCAGTGCAGTGTCTCCTCCCTTGGGTTGCCTCTCGACATTGACTGCTCCCTGGGGATTGCCGGTGCTGGGGCTGTGGCTGTAGACGGGGGTGGGTGGGGATCGGTGATCGGAATTGGCGGCGTGGGTGCTGTGCGACTGAGGTGGCACAGAAGATGGGACAGAAAAAGAAAAAAAAGCTTTTGGAGCGTGCCCGCCAACGCGATCTGTGCCATGTAAACGGCGGGGTCACTGCCGCTGAACACGGACTCTAAATCAGCACAGGTCAACTCTCTTGCAGATTTCCGAACATCAT
>CM031598.1:65082618-65097618 GCA_018398815.1 Conus ventricosus | reverse complement strand
TTCTCTCTTCCCCACCCTCCTCTGACCTCTCTCTCTCTGTAGTTTTTGTTTGTTTGTTTGCTTGTAAGTTTCCTTTTGTTTTACCATCCCCCATCTCATTAGTGCTTTTATGAGCAGTTTGCTTATCATTGTAGAATTAGATTATCATGTTGCTATGTTCAATTGTCTGTATGAATGATATGTGCTGAAATAATGTATGCATGACAAGGACAGATTGTAAGACTAGGCTTTGGCCTAAAATCTTCATCCTTGGGTATTAAAGATCAATCAATCAATCAATCAATCAATCCCCCCCCCCCCCCCCCCCCCCTCCTCTCTCCTGTTTTCTCAACAATTTAGTTGAAACAATCAAAGTTGCAGCTGGTGCCCAGGGAGTCTGTTATTGTCTGGAACCAGTGAATTTCATATGCTATGTACACTTTTCAGAGTTTTTCTCACAAATGCTTCTGTTTCCATGAAACAGGTTAAAGGTGGAACGTCGGAAAGGCCTGACCATCTTATCGCTTTTCGCCCAACAATAGAGCCTAGTTGGGCGAGAACAAAAGACGCTGGGGGCGATAGCAGAGCCGATTATTTACACATTAAGTCCACACTCGGACCCACCAAGGGGCAGGTTTGAAAAGTGGGGAAGCGAAGATGACAACAGACAACTTTATGCCCACACTCCCCTCCACCGACGCTGGCTGTGACAAGCTCCCGCCATTTATTGTCGGTGTCTTTTGAAGACGGATGACTGAGGAGGGTGGAAGGGCCCCGCATTGACGATACCGTCGCCATGAAAACTGAGCTATGCCGCACAGGGCAGACAGTAAATAAACCCACACCGTCCCGCTGTCGGCGGACAGTCCACCGTTCGTAGCCGATTCAAGAACGTACCATCCCTGAGAGAGAGTTATCTCCGCTCGAAGGAAGCGTTACCTCCCTTGTTTGCCTGTCCCGTTCCTGGCTGGCCAGCCCGGCGCGAGCATACCGCGCATATGTGTGTGTGTGTGTGTGTGCAGAAAAGATTAGAACGTTGAGACCTTAGCTGTCATCCAGAAGGCCTATTCTCACGATGGGGCTCAGCCGTGGCATATCTGATTCAGCTGAAAATGGCATTCACCTCATCTGAATTGTAGAACACGCGCTGATAATGGAATGTTCTTGAAATAAAATTCCAGTTGCAAGTGCTTCGAATAGATGTTATCATTATCATCATTATTATTATCATAATTACTGTTGTTATTATTATTATTATCATCATCATCATCATCATATTTATTATTAGTAGTAGTAGTAGTAGTAGTATCATCATTATCATTATTATTATTATCATCATGATTATTATAATTACTATTTTTATCATCATCACTATTATTATCATTGTTACTACTACTACTACTACTACTACTACTACTACTACTATCATTATTATCATTATCAATTTTTGGGTTGGAGTGGTAGAGTTGTTACTGATACATGCTCATATACGTTTGATGCACCTAAATAAACAGTAGTATGGCCGTTTTTGAAGCAGTCTGTTGGCCAGAACATCAATTTGGAGATTTTCTTCATAATAGTATGGCCGTTTTTGAAGCAGTCTATGGGCCAGAACATCAATTTGGAGATTCTCTTCATAGTAGTATGGCCGTTTTTGAAGCAGTCTATTGGCCAGAACATCAATTTGGAGATTCTCTTCATAGTAGTATGGCCGTTTTTGAAGCAGTCTGTGGGCCAGAACATCAGTTTGGAGATTCTCTTCATGTTACATTGAATGCCAGTCACGTCCGCTGCAGCAGGGAAAAATGGCGGTGGGGATGGTCGGGAGTGGGGGATAGGAGTGTGAGGTGGAAATGTTGGGGCGGAGACTGTTTTTTTCAGGATGGTTGATCTAACACTGATATAAAACTGATTATAACAGGCCTATACATGTCACAACGATCACACAAAGCAGTGGTTATTTAGAGATGATAATGAAAGTCGTTTCAGTCTGAGTTTCAGCACAGAAGCGTCACTGCGTGCTAGTTTGTCCGTGTAGGCTGTATCACGAGTCCTCAGTGCGTAGTGAGTGAAACTACGTAAAAGTAACAAAATATTAAAATCCGCCATCATTATCGTATATTAGAGTCAGAATTGTTATCACTTTGGAAAAAAAAAAGGGGGGGGGGGGGGGGGGGCAAGGGGGATCTGTTGTGATAGAATATAGAGATCGATATCACAATGTAACTTGTGGTAGGGGGAAGTAGACATGAGGTGTATTTCATCTTGTTGATTTTAATTGAACATGATTCACATCAAACACGTATGTAACATCAAAATGTCCAAACGTCTAGCATTTCATTTTCTGCTGAAATGATGAAGAGCAGTTGTGAAGGTTGCTTGGAAATTAGTTTTATTTCTGAGGTTTATGCATCACTATTATGATGTACAAAAACATAAGATTTTGATTGCGTGATGACATACTTATGCATAAAAGACCCGATGATATCGTGTGCCTACGGATCCGGTGTATCAAATATGTACTTTTTTTTCTTCTTTTTTTTTTTTCTTGGGGGGGGGGGGGGGGTCCGACTTACTTACATCTATTCCTCCTTCCCCTCTCCCGCTACCTAACCCCTCACCTCCCGCCCTCTTCGCCCTCCATGCCTATACTACCTTCCCCTTCTCTCCCAGACTCGCCACCACCCCACCTCTCTCACCCCTGCCTTCCTCTGGAATTGTTGATGTATATTACTGTTTGATGATATATATGTATACGTACAAATGTATGATCTGTTGTGAGTTCTCGTTATCGGCATGGCAATAAAGCAAGTTATGAACACTTCAGAACGTCGTTAGAGTTGAACTGTCAGCTAGCTGGTGCTGCGTAATATTTTGTAATTTGTCTCCATGACATAAAGTCAATGCATTTTTGTTTCAAACAAAGGATCGAGGAAAAATAAAACAACAACAAACAAAAACAAAACAAAACGAAACAAAACAAAAACGGAAGAAAGGAAATCCATGAAAGAAATATGACGACTAAGCAGGCATGCAAAGAAGAAAAGAACGAAAAATGAAAGAACGAAAAATGAAAGAAACGAAAAATGAAAGAACGAAAAAGAACGCAAAGGAAAGTATAAAATAATAATAATAATAATAATTAATAATGATGATAATGATGATAACAGTAACAATAAGACTGAAAATAAGGGAAACCCAAAAAAAAAAATAGACACACAAAGAATAAAATAGGAAAAAGATAGAAGAAGTAAACATAGACGGAAAGAAAGCGAACGAGAAGAAGAAAAGAAATAATTTTCTTGAGATTCATGGGTGGAAAAAAAAAAGAGGAAGAGGAGTAGAATGCATATAAACGATTGTTTCCCAGACATGCTTTATATATGTATATGCTCTAGTGTATAAGGTTTGTTTTCACAGAAATACTAATCACACTGTTAATATATCTCGTGAATACAAACGTGATGTTGCAGTCTATTTGAACGTCATTACTTGTTGATATAACACATTTGTTATATTATACTGGACAGTACTGACACCTACAGATTCGTCGAGTCACATTTACAACAAGTAAGTCTAACGTCATCATGCACTTTCGATTGCCTGTATATGTGTGTGCATTTGTGTACATGTGTGCGTGCGTGCGTGCGTGCGTGCGGGGCGTGCGTGTGTGTGTGTGTGTGTGTGTGTGTGTGTGTGTGTGTGTGTGTGTGTGTGTGTGTAATAACAATAACAATAACAATGGTTTATTCAGTTTTTGCAGGCCTTCTGGCCCATATGAACAGGAGAACTGATTAGCACATAATTAGCAAGGTGTAGGTGAGTTTGAAGGAGTTACAATGACAAGTAAACAAGAAATGCACAGCAAATTTATGAGCAACACAAGTAAAGGATTACCTTACAGATCAGTTATAGACAGGGGCTTTACTTCCTTAACTTTAAGGATTCTGTAATGTACACTGCAACTTTGAATAACAATTCATTTGACATGTTTCTACCTAATAACTGTATCTTAAATTCAGACGGAAAACGATGGTAATACAAGGGTATAAATTTCCTGCGAAGTGTGGCATATTTAGGACAGATTAACATGAAATGACATAAATCTTCAATACAATGACCATCACTCTGTTTACAAATTGGGTCGATGATTTGTTGAGTCGAGTGACAAACTATTCAGAGGTAACCGATTGCATCTAAAGAGACACAAAACACGACGATGTTCGCGAGCAGACAACTGACTCACGTAACTGGCCATTACTATTTTCTGGGTGATACATACAATAGTCAGGGTATGATGAAAGTGAAGAATGCCAGTCTTGAGAATACGAATCCTTCAAACGTTGTTTGAGCAGATCTATAAAACAATGAACATTTCCTACATTCTGCATCTGCCATACATATCCAAAGCCGTAAGTGCACAATAGCTGTCTTACACGTGTAACCCAGTTTTTTTTCTACCAGAAGATCGTGCATTTGCATCATTTCATAGCATTGTTTTGGATATCTGTTGTCAGTTATTACACATAAGCTTGCACCAATATTTCACAAGTCGTAGGTATGTATCAATATAGATGGGATATCTACCCCACTCCCCCAAGGGGAATGTTGTTTTTGACATCCCTTCCAACCCCTAAAACCATCTTGCAAAATTTAATCTGTACTTTTTCAATAGCATCATATCTTTGAAACCCCCCTATTTCAGAACCATACAATAGAATTGGCTTTACTTTTGTGTCAAAAATTTTGAATAACGGAGCTGCTGGAATTCCTTGAAGTTTGACATGCAGTCTTTTAATTCCTGCCACCGCTCTCAGAGCCTTACCTGACAGATTTTCTGTACGCCTGACCAGTTTAATGTGGCTGAGAATATAACGCCAAGATAATTATATGTGGGATCAACCTGGATCTGCTTACCATCATACCACCATTTCTCAGTTGATTTAATGAAACCACCATTCTTGAACACAACCACTCTGGTTTTATCCATATTCACAGTCAGACCCCATTTACGGCAGTATTTTTCCAGACAAACTATCTTCTTCTGCAGGTCTGCCACAGAGTCGGAAACTAAAGCAATATCATCTGCATACATTAACAGTAAATACCAAAGTGGGGTCTGCAAAATGTCGAAAACCTCTTGCAACCACAGTGTAATAAGTCAGCTTGCAACTCAGACAAAAATATAGAGAACAAAAAATGGACTTAAAACACAGCCCTGTCTTACACCTGTCACAGAGTCAAAATACTCAGTTATCTGGTCCCACTTTGACAGCAGCTTTCACATTACTATGCATGGCCTTCAATGTTTTAACATTTTTCCGTGAATACCTGTTTTCTGTAATATGAAGTACAGCAGTTTTTGTCTGTGTATACTGTCGAATGCTTTAGAGAAATTCCACAAAGAGTGTATAAAACCGACCACCCTGTTTTGTGAGGTATTTCTGAACCAGTGATTGAAGAGAAAAAATGTTATCAGTGGTACTGTAACCTTTGCGAAAACCTGCTTGCGCTTCAGGAATAGTATCATTTGCATCACAAAAGTCCTTTAGTCTGTTATTAACTACTGCACTGTATAATTTGCTGATTATGTTCAGCAATGAAATCCCCCTATAATTGTCTGTTTTACTTGAACTACCTTTTTTGTGTAAGGGGAATATGACAGCTTTCGTCCAGCTTTGAGGGTACTCCCCACTTTCCAAAAATTCTGTTGAACAACGGGTGCAGAAATTTAACAAGAACATCTTCAGCGTGAATGAAAAAAATTCATCTGGGCCAGCTGCTTTTCCATGCTTTAATGCATGAATAGCACTACGGATTTCAACTTCTGAAATGTCCTCATCTCCTTGGGCATTTAAACAGTCACTGCAGTTTCCAGGTACATGATCATTTAGAACACCTTCAACCTCCCGGCTGAAATCAGAGTCATCCGCTGATTGCTCTAAATTGAACAGATTTTTAAAGTAATCATACCACGCACGAGGTGAAATCAATTTGGAACAGTTCGGTTTGGTTGATGTCAATGATTTAACTTTTTGCCAAAACGCTCTGGAATTAATATCAGATGTGTGTGTGTGTGTGTTGTGTGTGTTGTGTGTGTGTGTGTGTGTGTGTGTGTGTGTGTGTGTGTGTTTATGAGAGAGAGAGAGAGGACAGTGTTTTGTGTGTGTGTGTGTGTGTGTGTGTGTGTGTGTGTGTGTGTGTGTGTGTGTGTGTGTGTGTGTGTATACACGTGCGCGTGCGTGAGAGAGAGAGAGAGGGGGGGGGAGAGAGAAAGAGAGAGAGAGAGAGAGAGGAGAGAGAGAGAGAGAGAGAGAGAGAGAAGAGAGAAGAGAGAGAGAGAGAACGTTTTGTTTTGTTTTGTTTTGTTTTGTTTGATTTAGCGTCTTTTCACAAAATAGTGTTTTTAGACGGACCTTGAAATCATCCTGAATGACTAGTTGCAAAGCGAGACGACTGCAGGCTGAAATCTAAACAAATCTTAAATAAATGTTAGCGAACCGCCCAGAGAACGTGGACAAACGAGTTACAAGACAAAACACAACGCGTTTCGACCTCTTAGGTCTTCGTCTGGTGATAAATAAACGAATAGGAATACCCCGTCATTTCATATCCCCCATCAACGTAATACCATGTTTGACAGAGAGAAAAAAAATCAATAAACAATACCTATAATTTAAATTTTTAAAAATTTCAAAACGAGCAAACTACAGAGCTGTCCCTATAGGACTCCGAAGAAGAGATTTAGCTGCAGTGACAAGAAGTGATTTATCATCAATAATGGCTTTGAGATCGTCATCTTTAGTATTGTTTTTGACTGCCGGATAATCGGGCAAATATTGCTTTGTGAACGGACAATAGAATAAAAATATGGAACGTTAACATTCTCTCTCCACAGGGACACCTAATGTCGTTTATATGTTTGCATTTTAACGCATTGAGTTTTAGTCTGTAACATAAAGAGCTAACTTCTCGTGACTCATTATTTATACCTTTTTGCAATAAGGAGTCTTTACTGTCAAAAGTTGTGACATTGTGGCTGGCTTTTTTATAGACTGCCTCCAGAAGATGATATCCCTCTTTTACAGATAATGGAATCTTTACAGTTGTGCAGCCATTTGCATTCCTTGCACCTTTCCTTGCCATTCTATCTCCCCAATCATTTGCCTGGACACCACAATGAGAAGGGACCCAACAAAAAGTTACATGAGAACCTTTTTGCATTAGAAAATTAACAAGATGCCTTATTTCAATTATAATGTCAGCTCTTTCCTTTAGCTTAGTTGAAGTTAGCGACAGTAAAACAGATCTTGAATCAACACACAAAAGAATTCGTAAAATAATCATGGGAAGGTTTGCAATATACCTTAAGGCCATGAGAGCGTACGATCAAGTATGGCATTCACAACTACTGCTGAAACTTAAAACCAATGGGATTTCGGGGCGTATGTATCAGTTTATTAAAGATTTTCTATGTAATAGGTCAATTACAAACAAAAGTGGATCACTCGTATTCCACTTCAAGAAATCTACATATGGGAATTCCTCAGGGCTCACTTATTGCTCCATTTCTTTTCAATTTACTGATACATGACCTGCCTCAAGTACTGTCAAAACATACAGTTGTAGTACAGTATGCAGATGACATATGTATGTGGACGGATGCTAATATAAAGAACAGTACTCCTGTTAGAAAACTGAAGCACATTCAAACCTGTATCAATGCGAATTAGACAAAATAAGTCATTTTATGACCCAGAATGGTCTAAGTTTCTCTGTTGATAAAACCCATATGATGTTTTTCAGTGCTGGTAATTCTCCCAGAAAATTGCCGAACTTTCATATTGATGGAAGCGAACTTCAGTTTAAAGATACAGTAAAATTCCTAGGTGTATTTTTCACTGCAAAACTTTCGTGGAAAATTCATATAGAAAATACTTTAACAAAAGCTAGAAAGTGTTTAAATATTCTCAAAATTGTCAGTAGGCACTATTGGGGTCAAGACACTCCATGTTTGATTCACCTCGCGACTGCCCTTGTCAGGTCAAAACTCACATATGCACAGGAAATATATTTTACGGCTCCAAATTATTTACTGAAGAAATTGCAGTGTGTGGACTCAAAGGCTTATAAATTAGCATTGGGTATACCTGTGCATGCTCCAACTCTAGCTACATATAAAGAAGTAGGAGTTATAGCTCTAGATGATTATCGCAGGCTAGCTACTGCTAAATATGTTCTAAGAAGTAGCTCTGTTGATCATTTTAATGAAGTAGAAAGAACATTAAGATCCGATATTCACTTTCCGAAAAGGGCAAGAGAAATAAAATCACTGACAACAATTGCCACTTACACTTCAGACATTCAAAGCAAATCAGGATTAAACGATAAAGATATATGTAGATGCCCGCCATTCTCTCCCATTCTTTCATGGGAATTAATGAAAGCAAATTTTGATGTTGACTATGGTATTTTGAAAAAAGAAAATAGCCCTCACTATGCAGCATTTTCTTTTCGATCGCATGTTGAAGCTCTATATCCGAACCATTTGGAGGTATATACAGACGGTTCAGTGATAAATGATGGAAATGCTGGTGCTGGATTTGTTGTTCCTGGCTTAAAGAAAGAACAAGCTTATCATGTTGGAAAAGGCCATTCCATTTTCTCTGCAGAGCTGGTAGAGAGAACGTGTTTGTTTAGATGTGTGTGTGTGTGTGTGTGCGTGTGTGTGTGTGTGTGTGTGTGTGTGTGTGTGTGTGTGTGTGTGTGTGTGTGTGTGTAAAGGTAAACATCTATTTTGAGCTAGTACAAGCAATGTCGTGATCATACCTAGCAGAACAATAAATATTGAGACCTTTTCTAACCATCCTTTGGGTGGAGATGTCACTAAATTGTTAAGGCTATATATTATGTGCTCTCAACATTTTCAGACATAAACATTACTATTCCAAAATTCCAACTTTCATGAAATTTTGATTAGTTAGAAAAGTTGATTTAGATAATATTGTATGCAAACGATATTGACACATGTCCCTTGCACCGTCAAGATCAGACCATGGAATGCCATTTCTACGAAACAGAGACCAGATATAGTTATATCTATACGTAACACTATTATCAAATTCTAAGACAGAACGACATAAAGTGTCACGTATGTTGCGTCAGCATTTTACGTCACGCTGACGATGCACACCTTCAAGAGGTGGGAGAGGAACCGGGACCCAACTGTCGACTTGAAACAGATCTCTGCTGGGCTCTTCACCTAGAGAAGCCCACATTATGTGGCTGATATTACGTCATGGGCAGAGAGTTGCCGTGTCAAGGTCAGGACGTTCGAGACCGTGGCTGTAGGGAGAAAAGAAGAGAGAGTCGAGCGAGGAGGAGGGATAGGGAACGGGGAAGGGACTGACAGTGGGGGAAAACTGGAGTGAGAGGAGACGGGGGTAGGAAGAGGTAGAGGGGGAGTTTAGTGGGGAATGATGGATGACAAGCGCTGTAGGGCGCTAGAGAAATAACCCATTATTCTGGGAAGTGAGAACTTGAAAAGCCCTTTATGCTACTGATAGTGCGGACTGCCATGCACAGTTTCCAGACTTGTTGTGTGGGGGTGTTTGTCACGGAAAAAAAAATGAAACAACCTAACTTGGGGAAACAACCTAACTTGGGGGAGTCGCCAGCCAATTTGTTCGGACCTAATCCAAACTCAAACATTCTGGGCGCAAAAGCGGGCCCATAGGTCGGTCCGGCCAATTAAGTTTAGGGGAAAGGGGTTTTTTCACCCGAGACGGGCCCCACCCACCCAGCTGACTGAGGGGTTTTTGACCGACGCCTCGATTTTCCCCCCAAAAGGGAACCTCAGTACCTGGCCACCTTTATCCCCCAAATTTTGTGGAACCAACGTAAAAGTATGGGGACTCGCAGGAAGGGAGAGGGAGAAGGAGTGTGTGGGGGGGGTAAAATCTAGCTAATCAATTAAATGCCCAAATTTGACCACCACAGAGAGTAAGGCGTGTAACGGGACGCAGATTGAACGTCCAATGGAATTAAAGGGAGACAATTTTTGGGGGATAAAGGGGAAAAAATACTGACCAATGTCCCTGGCCCTTGGGCCCGGGGGTTAAGCATAAAGGAATAGGTGAGTGGAGAGGAAGGAGAAAAAGCAACAGACAAAGAGAGGGGGAGAAGTCTGGGGGGGTAGGCCTCCCCTATGGAAGGCAGGGAGATGAGAACGAACAGAGACAAGAGATGAGGGGTTTTTTAGGTGTAGTCTCTGCACGAGGGAAAAGGCAGAGAGATAAGAGAGGAAAACGGGGGGAAGAACGAACAGGGGAAGAGGGAGAAGAGGTTCGGAGTGAGCTCTGGGGGGAGAAAGGGAAAGAGAGAGAGGGAAAAGGGGAGAAGAAACCAAGTTAAGAGTTAGCATGAAAGCTGCAGGGGAAGGCGGGAGAGATGGGGAGAGAGAAAAGAGGCAAATTTAGAAGAAGAAAAAAAGAAAAAAAAAAAAAAAAAAAAGAAACCCATGTCCTTTTGATAAGAGCAACTAAAGAGAGAGGAGGGGAGAGAGAGAGAGTGCAATGCTTAATGCGGGAAGAAAAAAAAGGGAGAACAGATCGATTTTTGATAGTCACTTTCTACCCTAACCGGGGGTTTTCGACCTCATACCTGGCAGCGTCACTTCGCCCCAACAAACCACAGACCAACGCCAACAGTCCACCTGCCCAGGCCCATCAGACCAACACCAGGCCGGCAGTTGTGTCGTGTTGTAAAGTGACAGTGAAAAGAAAAAGAAAAGAAAAGAAAAGACGTGATTCGTGAAATTAAGATCACCGGCCAGGTAAATAAAATCTTTTAAAATAACCCGGGGTTAGTAATGATTTTTTAGTAAATGTTTTTGTGAAGTTGGGGAAAGAGAGAATTTTTATTTATTTATCCATATGCATTGATTTTCTTTCCTATAACGTGTATAAATTTTATAGACTTTACTATGGTTTGATGTACGAATGCATGATATATATGAATTGAAGAAAACTGTGAGTGGTTTGGGTGTGCGTAGTCCTTCCTCCACTGACATTACAAGAGTTGACAATTTTATGGCGAGTTTCCAGGATATTCGGGCCCATTTTTATAATTGTTCAACTTCTCAGAGAGGAACTGGTGGGATTCAAGTTTTGTAACCAAGCAAGGGGTTGTTTTACTGTATTTCCCAAGATAGTAAATACTAGATTTGGGCATGTTTCCCAAGAATTAATTAGGCTTGGGGCTTTCAGCCCCAGAGTACTCATTTCGCCAGATTGCCTATAATTCGCTCTCAATTTGGGCAGGCGCGGGGCTCCTTATAAAAACAAACTACGTTGCCCCAAGCTAATATTTCATTAAAGGGATTGTGCTTTTTTACGCACGCGTTGGGTAACCACCATTTGGCGTCGTAGTTATAAAATCTTGTTCAAAAAAAAAAAAAAAAAAAAAAAAGAAAGAGAGATACAAGGCGGAAAAAAGAACCCCCCCTATTGAAAACCGTGCGTCGCTCGTGATTTAGGTTACTCGGGAGATAGTTGCGTGCATTTGTTAAAAACCAAACAAAGATGGAAAGGGTGGGAGCGAAAGACGCCGTGTCGCAGCAAGATACAATAGCAGGGGGCGGGGAAAGATTAAAAGCACAAAACGCGGGAAAAAACCAGAAAGAAGAAGCAGGAAACAGAAAGAATAGGAAGCGCAGGAAACAGAAAGGATTAAAGCAGGGAAACGCAAAAAACAGAAAGATTAAAGGTTAAAGAAATTTTAGAGAAAGTAAGAAAAAAAGGGGAGACCACCGGGGAGGGGATTCAGTTTCCATTACTTTGGCGCGCTATGCTCCCCGACCCAAGTTGCCAAAATTCTCTGAAGGGAACCGATTCGATTGATGCTCCAGTCTTTCGAAATTTGCGACCAGCGGGGGTTGGCCCCCAGAAAGTGGGCATCATTTGTCGGCGTTACGAGGGGAAAGGCATTACAAATTTTCACTGCTTACCGGGCGAACAACAGTCGATTTTGCTGTAAAGGGATCTTTAAGAAGGGTTTGACCTCACGGAGGAAGGGGTTCAGGAAGAAATTTCGTTCAGCAAATTACAAGCGGTGAGCGTACACTCATTCGGTGCAGCAAAATCACTATTTTGATAAAGGGTTTTGAGTTGAGGGTACGAAAAAGGAGTTCGCGAGTTAAAAGCTGTTATGAAAAAACCTTTTTTGTAAAGGTTGGGGCCCCCGATTTAACCCATACTTTGAAAAGAGACAGCCAGAGACAGCGGGGGAGTTGTGAAGTTCGCAGAGGTGTATAAGAGGCCGTTGGGGCATAAGGGCAGGAGAAACAGGTGCTAGGCACAGTGAGAAAGAGTGCAAGGAGACTGGGGGATTTTTTTCTGCAAAGTCTGCAAACCCAGTGTGGGCAGAAGGAAGGGAAAAGGGACATTAATGTTTTCATTTGTCACGGGAAAGGGGACTGTGGCGAGGGATTGTCGCATGAGGTTCCGAAGGAGCACCTTGCAAGAGGGGGAAAAGGGGTCGTAAAGGGGAAAACGACCGGGGCAGGGGAACCAAAGGGGATTCAGTCTGGAGGTAAAGTGCAGCCTAGGGGCTAGCACTGGACACAGTCAGGTCGGGGAAAAGGGGGCATAGGCAGTGGTTCGTTACCAGGGAAAGGGGGATTGGCCACAGGGTAAGGGGGGGTGTTACGAGACACGGTTTTCATGGGGGGATACAAACACGCGTCGAAAAGGGGTTTTGACAGGGCAAACCCCAACCTGTACTCTAATCGAGGGCACTGTGAGGGATTTTCCAGTTCTAAGATGAAGTACTACCCCTACTCTCAGGCAGTTGTCGCGTTGGGGATGGACAAACCCCTTTCACGATTTGATCATTGGGGAAAATTCCCCGGGGGAAGGGGTCCCGGGGGTCCTGAGTTTTGACTGCTACAAAGGGGGAGCAGTTCGACACGGGGGCAAAAGGAGGAAAAATTTTAAACCGTTTGTTTTTCCAGAAGGAAGCGGGCATAGATGTGTCGCCTGATGAGTTTAGGGGCAGCACAGAACAAAGACCCTTCGCTCGGAAGCTTGGGGGTTGGCAAGAGGTGAGGAAAAAAGAGGTTAAGGGGGTGAGACAGAATTTCTTTGAAAGGGGGCTGTTGTACCGATGTTCACCAAGGGGAAAACATAAGGTGACCACCTTTTTTTTTTTTTGAGTACCACGTGTTTTTCGTACTGTCATGTCATTGGGGCCGAGTCGTCAGGGGCGGGTCACTCGGCACCAGCAAAACAGCGAACCGAGTTTTTAGACTTTCATTGGCCGGAGCAATGGCAGACTAAAGCGGTTTCTGCATGTCAGTGATGTGTGTCCGGGCACCCAAGAGGGGGGAAGAGGGAAAGGGGCCTCTAAACATCCCCCTTTTAAATTGACACAAAACCCCCAGGAGATGGGTGTTATCTGATTGGCCCAATCGCGCCCTGTTCCAAAGGGGCACAGGGGATGAACACGTAAGGTGAAAGGGGGAAAATTTGCAGGAGGCTAGGGTCAGCAGAAGAAGCAATTGACAGGAAGGTGAGGAACAATCCCTCAAGGTGGGGGATCAAGTCCTGTTACTGCTTTCCCCCGGGGCACAACACGCGATGCATTGGGAAAAGGGCCATTCACCATCACGAAAAGGGCGTCGGGATACCGAATTGAAGTGAATGGGGGAAACCCAAAACTTTCCATCAAATTTTTTTCCTCCGCAAAATATATTCACGTGAGACCAGCACGTAGGCGCAGCAGATCTTGAGAGGTGAAAGAACCAGCAAAGAAGGGGGGATTTGTTACCTAAATTTCCAAAATCATACAGGGATTGTAAATGTATGAAAAACTAGACGTAGGAGTTCCTAGGGTTTGTTGTCGAGGGGACACAAAGCGCCAAAGAGGGAAAGGGGGAGAAATATGAATTCAGGAGACCAAAGACCCAAAACAAATCAGGAGTCGCTAGGTTTTATTGGGGTTTTATGGGGGGTTTTTTCCCAAACTTTGCTGCAATCACGAGTCCCTCATGATTTGGTCAAGGCGGGGGAAACCGGGAGTGGTCGATGGTCAGACCTGCAGACAAACACTCAGACGGGGTTGAAAAAACTGGTTCCCCGCCCCTCTTGAAGCACCAGATAGTCCAAACCTTTTTTTCGGACAGATCTCAGGCGGGGGATAGTGCAGTATTGTTTCCCGGAGCATGAAAGGGCGAGTTTCCGGAGATACGCTAGCAGGAAGTTGCAAAGTGGAAGAAGGGTACGCAACGGTGGGAAGGGGGTTTTTCTGTTGTGTGGGGCCCTCAGAAATTCCACAAAAAACTTTTATGGGAAAGAGTTCGGATCGAGACGGATCAAAACCACTCAAAACCCGCGGGGGCACAGCTGAAAAAAAAGCAGGGGTTTTGCGTTTTTGGGGGAATGGATTGCACCCACAGGTTCGAGGCAGTACATTCCCCGGGCGACAGAATGTCGGGGGCTGCTATTTAAGTCGTGTAGCTACAAGCTGCAACCAGAGAAGTCGTCACTCCAGGGTGCATTTTGATAATATTTTTTGATTCCAGTTATTTGATTGGGTATGGGTTTCATTCCCATTGGCTATGGTTCATATTTTTTTGTGTTACTTTTTTCATATTTTTTTTGTGGGCTTGTTCAAGTGGATGTAGTTAGCTTGGAGCATACGTCGCTTTGTATATGCATTATTTGCAATAATGAGGATGGAGATTCCTCTTGAAGGTCATGGACGCGACATATTTTATTGTGCTTTTCATAAAATTGTAAAAGGAAGATGGCAAATCCGCTGGGAGGGGAATTGCTAAGTGGCCAAAAGGGCGTTTTAGAATGATTGAAAAAACCAAAGCGCACGCAATGATAATCATTGGAGTGGATTTCCTAATTGTATATTTTATAACTTATAAACCGTTTTTGTAAATATTTTCCAAAAATTTGCGCGTGTAGCTGTGTTCACAAATTCGGTTTTTTTGTCCTTTTTGTACCGTTTTTT
>CM031598.1:65060118-65070118 GCA_018398815.1 Conus ventricosus | reverse complement strand
CCCATACAAGTATTTGTGGAATTTCTGCACGGCCCACACAACAGCTAAACACTCCTTCTCTACTGTTGCGTACCCTTCTTCACACTTTGTCAACTTCCTGCTAGCATATCTCACAGGAAACTCGACCCCTTCATGCTCCTGCAGCAATACAGCACCTATCCCACCACCTGATGCATCTGTCCGCAACAAAAATGGTTTGGACATATCTGGTAGCTTCAAGATGGGACGGGAACCTAGTCTTTCCAACACCGTCTGCAGTGCTTGCTCTGCAGCGTCTGACCATTCGACCACTGCCGGTTTCCCTGCCTTGACCAAATCACTGAGAGGACTCGTGATTGCAGCAAAGTTTGGGACAAACTCCCTATAGAAACCCAATAAAACCTAGCAGACTTCTGACTTCTGTTTTGGTCTTTGGTCTCTCTGAATTCATCATCTTCTCCACCTTTCCTCTTTCCGGCTGCTTTGTGTCGCCTCCGACAACAAAACCTAGGAACTCCTACTGTCTAGCCCTTCATACAGTGACACAATCCCTGTATGACTCTTCTGGGAACTTAGGCAACAAAACTCCCCTTCTTCTGCTGGGTCTCTTTCACCTCATCAATGATTGCTGCTGCGCCTATGAAAATCATCAAAGACTCGGTCAAGCCGTTTTACCGGTGCCGAGATGACCGCCATGAGCGACTCGTGACCCACTGACATGACAGTGTCACGATAACACGCTGGTACCTCTAACTGAGTGGTCACCTTACCTGTCTTCCCCTTGGTGAACACTCGGTACAACAGCCCGCCTTTCACAAGAAATTCTGTCTCACCTCCTCTAACCTCCTGTTTTCTCTCCACCTCTTGCCAACTCCCAAGACTTCACGAGCGAAGGGTCTTGTTCCTGCGCTGCCCTAAACTCATCAGGCGACACATCTATGCCCGACTTCCTTCCTGGAACAACTAACGGTTTAACAACCTTTTCCTCCTTCTTGCTCCGTGTTTGAACTGCTGCCCCTGTAGCAGTCAACAACTCAGGATCCCCTGGATCCCTTGCACCTGGGATATTCCCAATGATCAAATCATGAAGGGTTTCTCCATCACCAACGCAGACAACTCGCCTGAGAAGTAAGGGTACGTACTTCTATCTTAGCAACTGAAACTCCCTCACAGTGCCATCGATTAGAGTACAGGTCTGGATTTGCCCTGTCAAATCCCCTTTTCGACCAGCGTTGTTCGTACTACCCCGCATGAACAACCAGTGTCCCGTAACACTTTCACCCTCTGCTGGCCAATCCACCCTCTTCCACTGGTAACGAACCACTCAGCCTAGTGCCCTCCATCCCTGACACTGACTGCTGTCCAGTGCTAGCCATAGGCTGCACTCCACCCTCTTCAGACTGAATCCCCTTTGGTTCCACTGCAGGTCGTTTCCCTTGACGACCCTTATCCACCTCTTGCAAGGCTGCTGCCTCTGGAACCTCATGCGACAGTCCCTCGCCACATGTCCCTTCTTGTGACAAATGAAACACCTAATTTCCCTTTGCCCTTCCTTCTGCCCCACCACTGGGTTTGCAGACTTTGCAGAAAACTCCCCTGGTCTCCTTGCACTCTTCTCACCTGTGCCTAGCACCTGTTTCTCCTGCACCTTAGTGCCCAAACGTGCCTCCCTGTACACCTCTGCGAACTTCAGCAACTCTCCTGCGTCTCTGGCTGTCTCTCTTTCAAATGTATGGTTAACTCAGGCCGCAACCTGACAAAATCTGTTCCTTCATAACTAGCTCTTTCAATTCAGCGAACTCCTTCTTCGTACCACTCAACTCTAACCATTTCTCAAAATAGTGATCTAGACGTGCACCAAAACTGAGTGTACGTCTCACCTGCTTGTAATTTAGCTGAACGAAATTTCTTCCTGAATCCTTCCTCTGTGAGGTCAAATCCCTTCATTAAAGACTCCTTCACAGCACCAAAATCAGACTGTTGTTCTGCTGGTAACGCAGTGAAAATCTGCAATGCCTTACCCGTCAATAGCGTGACAAAATGACTGCCCACTCTTCTGGAGGCCAACCCTGACTGGTCGCAAACGTTTCGAAACGACTGATGTATGCATCAATCGAATCGTCCCTTCCGAGAATTTTGGCAACTTGGGTCGGGGGGCATAGCTGCGCACAGAGTCACTGGAAAGTGAACTACCATCATCGGTGGCCTCCCTCTGTATTCTCACTTTCTCTAGCTCTAATTGAACCTTTAATCTTTCTGTTTCCTGCGCTTCCTTTAGTTCTTTCTGTTTCCTGCGTTTCCCTAGCTTTAATTCTTTCTGTTTCCTGCGCTTGCTTATTCTTTCTGTTTCCTGCGCTTCCTGATTAGCCTGAATCCTTAACCTTTCTGTGTTCTTCTTTTTCTACCGCGACACGTCGTCTTTCCGCGCGTTCATCTCTTTCCATCTTTTGTTGGTTTTCAACGAATGCAACGCAACTCATCTCCTGAATAGCCTAAATCACGAGCGACGCTCACAAGTTGTTCAATAGGGGTGTTCTTTTCTTCCGCCATTATATCTCTTTTTTTTTTTTTTTTTTTTTTTTTTTTGAACAAGATTTTATATACGACAGCCAAACTGGTGGTTTCCGACACGAGTGACGTAATAGCACAATCCTATGAATGATAATAATTAGCTTGGGACAACGTAGTTAGTTTTTATAGACGCCAGCGCCTGACCCAACTATGAGAGCGAATTATAGGAAATCTGTGCGAAATGAGTACTCTGGGGCTGAAATGCCAAGCCTAGTATTAACTATCTTGGAAGCAATGCCAAGCCTAGTATTTAACTATCTTGGAAACATACAGTAAGACAACCCCTTGTCTTAGGATTACAATACTTGAATCCCACCCAGCTTCCTCTCTGAGAAGTTGAACAATTATATAAATGGGCCAGAATATCCTGGCAAGCTCGCCAATAAATTGTCAACCTCGGTGTAGTGTCGATGGAGGAAGGACTAGCGCACAGCCCAAACACACTCACAGCTTGCTTACAATCTCATTCATATATCATGCATTCGTCACATCAAACCACTAGTAAAGTCTATAACTTTACTATACATGATCATAGAAAGAACATCAATGCATATAGAATCAAACAAAATAAAACATTCTCTCTTTCCTGAACTTCACAAAATCATTTATCTAAAACATCATTAACTAACCCGGGTATAAACAGATTTCTACTTTACCTGGCCAGGTGATCTTAACTATTCACGAATCACTGTCTTTTCTTTTCTTTTCTTTTTCTTTTCACTGTCACTTTCACAACACGACACAACTGCCGGCACTGGTGTTGGTCTGATGGCGCCTGGTCAGGTGAGACTGTTGGCGTTGGTCTGTGGTTTGCTGGCGAAGTGACGCTGCCAGGTATGAGGTCGAACCCCGGTTAGGGTAGAACAGTGACTATCAACATCGATCTGTTCTCCTTTCTTTCTTCCTGCATTAACGCATTGCACTCTCTCTCTCTCTCTCTCTTCTAGTCTGCTCTTATCAAATGGACATGGTTGCTTTTCTTTTCTTTTTTCTTTTCTTTCTTTTCTTCTTCATAAATTAGCAACTCTCTTTCTCTCTCCACATCTCTCCTCAGTCCTTCCTCTGCAGACTATCTCATGCTAATCTCTCAACTGGTTCTCTTCTCTCCTCATCTCTCTCTCTCTCTGCCCTTCTCTCCTGCAGAGCTCCACTCCGAACCTCTCTCTCCCTCTCTCTCTCTATTCGTTCTTCCCCTCGTTCTGCCGTTCTCTCACTCACGCATTCCTTTTATTCGTTCCGATCTGTCCAAAACGGGCGAGTACCATTGGTCAGTATTTTTACCCCTGACACCCGAGGTTGTCTCCCTCTAAATTCCATTGGATGTTCAAATCATGACAGTCCCGTCTACACGCCTTACTCTCTGTGGTGGTCAATTGGTCATTTAATTGATTAGCTAGATTTCACCCCCACCACACACTACCTTCCCCCCTTCCCTACTTCACTGGCGCGGTGTGGCTTAAGTGGTGGACACTGGTCAATCTAAATTGGCCAGCTGAGTCTGGGTAGCACCACGACGTCCGAGTAACAATGGACGTTGGTTCCACAAAGTGGCTAGATGAGCTGAGCTCGGCTCTGCGACTCGTCTCGCTAGACATCGAGGCGTCGGTCAAAGCTGCTGAGCCCGTATAGCCGGACAGACCGTCTTCCTGAAGCCTCTCCACTAAGCTTAATTGGCCGGACCCGACCTATGGGCCCGTCCTCTCTGACGCCTAGAATGTTTGAGTTTGACTTAGGTCCGAACAAATTGACTGGCGACTCCCAAGTTAGGTTGTTCCCCCCAAGTTAGGTTGTTTCCCCCAAGTTAGGTTGTTTCATTTTTTTGTCCGTGACACGGACTTATTTCGAGAACAAAGTTTAATACAGATGTGTAGCCTAACACTTTTGGAGCACAGCTTCATTCAGAACCGTGATAAAACAACTAAACAAATAAATCGAAAGAACCTCTATCTTAAAATTCTTCTCGCCGCGGCAATAACGTAATAACCATGCAGAAATACACATGTCTTTTCTTTTTCTTTCTTTTTTTCTTTCTTTTCTATTTATTTATTTTTTAAAATATCCTTTTCTTTTACATTTGACGCCATAAAATGTGAGCACGCACGGCCATGGCCTTCGTCACCGAGTGCAATCCCATAATGCATGCCAGGGAGGACGTGGATGGCCTCCCTTATGCATGCCGTGAGGGAACTACATGCTGGGAAGGATGACAGGCGGGACAATCGCTGACAGGGGTGCTGGTGTCGGCGTCTCCCGGCTGTCAGCGGACAAAAAGACGTGGTAGCCCAGCTAGTTGTACATTTATTCAGAACCAGAGTCAGTGGTGGTGGAGATCTGTCACCACTTCACGCACAACTCTCAGAGAGAGAGAGAGAGAGAGAGAGAGAGAGAGAGAGAGAGAGAGAGAGAGATGAGAGAGAGAGAAGGAGTGAGAGAGAGAGTGCGAGAGAGGGAGTAAATGAGAGTGAGTGAGAGAGAGACTGAGAGAGTGTGATTGGTTGAGACAGACAGACAGACAGACAGACAGACAGGGAATGAGTGAGAGAGAGGGAGTAAATGAGAGAGAATGAGTGAGTGAAAGAGCGTGCGTGGGTGGGGAGAGAGAGAGAGAGAGAGAGAGAGAGAGAGTGAGAGAGAAGACAGAGGGAGAGACAGACAGACAGAGACAGACCCACGGACGGAAACAGAGAAAGGCCTTTGGACACGACCTGATACAATGATACAAATTATCAGTACTCACCGCCTCGCAAGTCCACTCTCCCTCCGCCCTGCCCTCTCTCCCCACCCCCATTCCTCCCCCCTCCACCCCCACTCCCCTGTCCAGTTCTCTAATCTCTCTACTGTCGCCGGACCCCCCCCCCCCCCCCCCCTCCCCCCCTAGAAATGCACGCACCTCATTTACCCCCTGCTACGACTCTTCCTATTGGAACGGAACGCAGCTGAGGACGTTTTTCACCTGATCTTTCTGGTAGATTTGACTTCTGTATCTATGAGTTAATGGGAGTAGTGTGGCAGAGGGCATGGAGAGAGAGAGGGGAGAGAGAGAGAGAGAGAGAGAGAGAGAGAGAGAGAGAGAGAGAGGAGAGAGTGGGTAGGGGATGGGGGTGGGGGTGAATTTTGACGCTAAACGTGATGGTAAAAAATGATAACAGCTTTCAGAATAAGAAAGAAAAGGAAAAAAAAGAAGAAAAAAGAAAGAAAAGAAAAAAAATCGCATGACTTCATTGACATTAAAAGAACTTAATGAACTTTTTTTTTCTTACTGATTTGTTATTTAAACAAGGCAGCAAAGTGCCTTACCCCTCATTGCGAAGTACTTCATGACACTGCAAATTATTCCATAGCATTTACTAATAAACATTCCCACTGCTATTTGCACGGGGGTCGAGTGGAGAGGGAAGATGAGGTCTCTATAGATGGCCAAATCTTCACTGTTCTTCTCAAAAGCACCAATATAATTATACTGCACCGCTTTAAGTCTTTAGGAAGAGAGTGCAAGGATTAAAAGTATAAGTAATTCACAAAATGAAGTTGCTTGAAAACTGGCAACAGATCTCAAGACAATGTTACTTAGCGTCAAAGAGAAGATAAAGCTGCAGCCTTGAGAACAGCAGCAGCGCTAGGAATTTAACAGCAAATGCAGCGTTCACTGGAGCAGGGGGAAGAAAGGGGGGGTCAGAATGCAGCGAGTTTACAAATGCAGTGAAAACGGAAAAAAAAGAAGAAATAGTTGGGGTTGAAGTGATGTTATACTGAGGAGGAGGAGGCAGGGAAAGGAGAGGAGGGGTGGGATGGGGTGAAAAGGGGAAGAGATGGGGAAAGGGGGAGAGAAAGAACAGGGATGGGGTGAAAAGGGGAAGAGATGGGGAAAGGGGGAGAGAAAGAACAGGGATGGGGTGAAAAGGGGAAGAGATGGGGAAAGGGGGAGAGAAAGAACAGGGATGGGGTGAAAAGGGGAAGAGATCGGGAAAGGGGGGGGGGGGAGGGAAAGAACAGGGATGGGGTGAAAAGGGGAAGAGATCGGGAAAGGGGGGGGGGGGGGAGGGAAAGAACAGGGATGGGGTGAAAAGGGGAAGAGATGGGGAAGGGGGGGGGAGAAAGAACAGGGATGGGGTGAAAAGGGGAAGAGATCGGGAAAGGGGGGGGGGGGAGGGAAAGAACAGGGATGGGGTGTGAAAAGGGGAAGGATGGGGAAAGGGGGGAGAGAAAGAACAGGGATGGGGTGAAAAGGGGAAGAGATGGGGAAGGGGGGGGGAGAAAGAACAGGGATGGGGTGAAAAGGGGAAGAGATCGGGAAAGGGGGGGGGGGGAGAAAGAACGGGGGTGGGGTGAAAAGGGGAAGAGATCGGGAAAGGGGGGGGGGGGGGAAAGAACAGGGATGGGTGGTGAAAAGGGGAAGAGATCGGGAAAGGGGGGGGGGGAAGAACAGGGATGGGGTGAAAAGGGGAAGAGATGGGGAAAGGGGGGGGGAGGGAAAGAACAGGGATGGGGTGAAAAGGGGAAGAGATGGGGAAAGGGGGGGGGAGGGAAAGAACAGGGATGGGGTGAAAAGGGGAAGAGATGGGGAAAGGGGGGGGGAGGGAAAGAACAGGGATGGGGTGAAAAGGGGAAGAGATGGGGAAAGGGGGGGGGGGGGGGAGAAAGAACAGGGATGGGGTGAAAAGGGGAAGAGATGGGGAAGGGGGGGGGAGAGAAAGAACAGGGATGGGGTGAAAAGGGGAAGAGATGGGGAAAGGGGGAGAGAAAGAACAGGGATGGGGTGAAAAGGGGAAGAGATGGGGAAAGGGGGAGAGAAAGAACAGGGATGGGGTGAAAAGGGGAAGAGATGGGGAAAGGGGGAGAGAAAGAACAGGGATGGGGTGAAAAGGGGAAGAGATGGGGAAAGGGGGAGAGAAAGAACAGGGATGGGGTGAAAAGGGGAAGAGATGGGGAAAGGGGGAGAGAAAGAACAGGGATGGGGTGAAAAGGGGAAGAGATGGGGAAAGGGGGAGAGAAAGAACAGGGATGGGGTGGAAAAGGGGAAGAGATGGGGAAGGGGGGAGAGAAAGAACAGGGATGGGGTGAAAAGGGGAAGAGATGGGGAAAGGGGGAGAGAAAGAACAGGGATGGGGTGAAAAGGGGAAGAGATGGGGAAGGGGGAGAGAAAGACAACGGTAAGGAGAGATGGGGTGGAAAAGAGGGAAGACAGATGGGGTGAAGGGGAGGAGGGGGGGGGGGGAGGGAAAGAACGGGATGGGGTGAAAAGGGAAGATGGGGGGGGGGGGAGGAAAGACGGGATGGGGTGAAAAAGGGGAAGAGATGGGGAAGGGGGGGGGAGAAAGAACAGGGATGGGGTGAAAAGGGAGAAGAGATGGGGAAAGGGGGAGGAGAAAAAACTAAACGCAAACTGTTTCCAAAGGACTTGAAGTTCTATGAAGCTCAGCTCTTCAGCAGAACTCTACCACAGCAACTGAGCAAGTTACACCAGCCAGATCGTGCGCTTGTCCGGTTGTCACTACGAGGAGGGCAGGAGCTGAGAGTAAAAGCTGATGAACTGTGATGGAAAATGAGCAGCTCGCGTCTCTGGCCAAGTCTGTGACAAGTCCTGCATTGACCAACAAACAGGCCGGTGAATGTACAGTAAGACAGACATGCCGCACACATCCATTTTGCGCGCAATTTGAGGAGAAGACAAGTGGTTGCTCGCTCTTCGTTTCCGTTGTCTTAAATGTAGTTTGACCTGTCTGAAGAAGACCAGGGAGGACGAAACGCGTCGTGTTTTGTCTTGTAATTTGTTCGTCTCTTTCGTTAGGCGGAACAGTGATTTGCCTTTTGAGTTTGCCGAAATTCCGCAGTTCAGTTCCATAGGCGAAATCTACGACAACAAATGAGAAAGTCCTAGCAGGTAGCCTCTAACCACAGGCACACAGGCCAGCGCCGCCGTCACGCCTTACAACCCCAACAATGGCTGGCCAGCTCTTGTGGACTTGGTGGCTGCCGCCAAGGCCCATGGCACTCACACGCCGAGGGCCATTATCAACAGAAGAGCTCCACTCCACCGTCCACACTCACCACTTAGTTCAACTGACTCTCCTCTCTTCGCGTCCACTTGCCGTCAGATAACGACCGGTCTCGAGGCTCGTCACGGCGTAACAGCGCAAACATGAATCAAAGTGGGCTGGGTGACTGGAGCTTTGGAATGCGTTGTGTGTAAGAACTCAAAATATGAACCATAAAACAAGAAGATTTATTAAAAATCTTGAAAGCAAATCGGACCTGGAGTGACACAAACTAAGCAGTGCTATGTACGTCTTGTCTGTATATGCACACGACCAGAGGTACCAAAAGCAGCGTTGGTCTGGAGTTGTGTGCCTTGAATTGTTTCACCATGGGGCCAGGAGTTACCGAACTTGTTTACATTTACTGTTCATTTCTTCCCAACACCTCCATTAATTTTAAGGTTCCTTTCCTACTATCTATTTTACAGAAAATGCTGAGTTCTGAAATGATAACTCCTCCATCAAATCTAAAAACAAACACAGAATGATAACTGCTCCGTCAACTCTAACAATAAATTCATAAAGGGGCCAGATTAAAAAGTTTCACTTTGCCATAAAGGTTGAGGAAAGTACTTTATTTTAGGTTTCACACAATTCTGCTCCCAATCTTCAAATGTTAGAAGCTACATATGAACATGCTGAGATTTTAATCCGCATACGACACATTTTTAAACGATCTCAAACTGAAACATTCCATTCTCAGGCCGCGCCCCACTCTCTCCTCCAACACACACACACACACACACACACACACACACACACACCACAACAGAGAGAGAGAGAGAGAGAGAGAGAGAGAGAGAGAGAGAGAGAGAGGAGAGGCAAACAGAGAAACAAAGTTTGTTGTGCAACAGCAAAGTAATAAACGCAGTAAACACACACACACACACACACACACACACACACACTGGTCGACGAGAGAAACAACGGTTAGTTCCGCAGCGACTAACTACTATGACCACTAAGCCCTGTATCACAGGGACAGCAAGCGGGGCGGCGGATTGCAGCGGTGCTACAACGAACGATCACGTCAGTCCGTCACGGCCGGGGAGTGAGTGGCGGGGGAAGAAATCCCCCATGATCCCCTCAGACAGTAGAAGATCCCTGGGATTTGTAGGGGGCGTAAAGAGATCATGATATTGGACTATCCCAGATCATAAAAGTCCCCTCGTCGACGCCATCCCCCCCTCCCCGCCCCTCCCCCCCCCCCCCTCCCCCCACACACCCACCTCCTCCCAAACTCTCCGATTGTACTGGACGCTTAATTGTCAAAGGATAATTGCTGCGGATAGAGAAGTTAGTTAAGTTGTTACTGAGCGGAATCAGAGGAGGAGGATAGGGGGTGGGAGGGGGTACGGTGGGGGTGGGGCGGGGGGGGGGGGGGGGGGCAAAGAGTCGGGGCGGAGGAGGAGAAG
>CM031598.1:65047618-65055118 GCA_018398815.1 Conus ventricosus | reverse complement strand
TAAGTACAGCCAATCATGTAAATTACAGGAGAGTAGTTATAGCCTACCGCCCGAACAAGAAGAATTTGCTCGATTCAATTCCTCCATGGAAATGAATGAATAAATAAATGATGATAATTGTAATACTAACAACAGCAATAACAAAAACAGCAGCAACAACAACAACAATAGTAATGATAATGATAATGATGATGATGGTGATGGTGATGATGATGATGATGATGATAATGATGATGAAAAAAATAATAATAACAATAATAATAATAAAGAAAACAAAAGAAAAAGCTGTTACCTAAGTCTTGTTTAAACAGTTGTGATAAACCAAGTCCGCCAAAACTGATTTGAAGATGATGTAGTCATGATGTCATGATAGTACCGATGATATGGCTGTAGCAGACGATGACAGTCACGCTGGTGTTCATGACGTCACGCGATGCCAGTCTATGAGACCACATCAGGTATCTATGATGTTGGGAACGACAGTCAATGTTACCATCACCGTAGTAAGCATGACGCTGAGATCCACTCACGATGATGATAATTCGTAAATGATGGTCATGACATCGATTGTGAACGGTGAGGATGTTGACGATCGATACTTTTGTTTTTCTTTAGTGTTAGATCCAGAACAAACTGTAAGGTTCACTCTTTATTGTATTTCATGTACATCGCCTCTCATTTGCCATGGTGTGTATAATCAAAGAAAAGCAGACAAGCTCAAAGAATCTGTTAAAATGTTTGATGGGAGTCTGTCTCAAACTGTATTTGTCCACATTTGAACAAATCTGTTAATCTCTCGTGTAGGCGACATTATTAGATTATTTTATGAATATGTAGGTGAATGTTAAGCGTATGAACATGTCCTCTTTAAACAATTTTCCAGTGGCGTGAATTTCTGAGGATTTTCTTATTTTCTTCTTCTTTTTTGACTGAACAGCTGTATTTTTAACAAATCAAATCAAAGAAAAAAGGATACAAGAATACAGCAGTAATCAAACTGATTACAAAGAAAACGTAAATTGATACTGCAGTGCAGCCAAAGGTTCTGAAATTAGACTTAATTGAAAAGTTTGTCTTATGGGAAAATACTAGTTCACACACACACACACACACACATACACACACACACACGCACACACACACACACACACACACACACACACACACACACACACACACGCACACACACACACACACACACACACACACACACACACACACGCACACACACACGCACGCACGCACACACACATACACACGCACGCACGCACGCACACACACGCACGCACGCACGCACGCACGCACGCACGCACGCACGCACGCGCGCGCGCGCGCGCCACACACACACACACACACACACACACACACACGCACACACGCACACAATACGCCGTCTGCATCCAGCGAGATTCCCTGATGTAATAACCTTTCACCTCAGGTTCAACAGGAGGAAAAGCAGGTTCCATTCGAGGTATTCAAAGCATGCTACATTCGGGGTATTCAAAACAGATTCCATTCGGGGTATTCAAAACAGATTCCATTCGGGGTATTCAAAGCAGGTTCCATTCGAGGTATTCAAAGCATGCTACATTCGGGGTATTCAAAACAGATTCCATTCGGGGTATTCAAAGCAGGTTCCATTCGAGGTATTCAAAGCATGCTACATTCGGGGTATTCAAAACAGATTCCATTCGGGGTATTCAAAGCAGATTCCATTCGGGTATGCAAAGCACATTCCATTCGGGATAATTAAAGCTTGTTGCATCCGGAATATTCAAAGCAGATTCTGTTCAGTGTATTCAAAGCATGTTACACGGTGTATTCAGGGTATTGGAAGCAGGTCACATTCGGGGTATTCAAAGCCGGTCATATTTGGTCTTTTCAAAGCACGTTACATTTGGGATATTCAAAGTAGGCTTCATTCAGGGCATTCAAAGCAGGTTACATTCAGGGTATTCAAAGCAGGTTACATTCACGGCAATCAAATCAGGTTACATTCGGGGTATTCAAAGCAGGTTACATTCAGGGTATTCTAAGCAGCTTACATTCAGGGTATTCAAAGCAGGTTACATTCAGGGTATTCAAAATAGGTTTACATTCTGGTGTTCAAAATACGTTACATTAGGGGCATTCAAAGCATGGTACATTCCTGGTATTCAAAATAGTTTACATTAGGGGCATTCAAAGCAGGTTACATGTGGGTTATTCAAAGCAGGCTACGTTCGGGGTATTAGAAGCAGGTTACCATCGGGGTATTCGAAGCAGGTTACAGCTGGGGTATTGAAAGCAGGATACATCTGGAGTATTTCTGTAGTTCCCATTGTTACCACCAAAGGTTGGAGAAGCTTCCTATCATCCTTGCTTGCAAGAATTTGCTGGGCCGCACTTGGAGTTAACGTTCCTGACATCTCTTTAAAGATAAAAAGCTGCCATTCTCTGGGTCATTGTAACATATCTAATCACGTTAATGATATTCATCCTCGTCTGTTTTTCAATAGAGATAAAAGTTAGATACTTTCCAGATAAACACTCAACAGCAGTATGACTGGCTGTGTGTTATTCTGTTATTAACTATGTACATTTAGCGGACGACAGGCCCAGGAGCAGGCAATACAAATAGATCTGCCTTCGAGAGGGATTGCGATGGTTCCCTCATGCAGCTAGTGAAGAGTTTTCATATTTAAAACATAGTTTTAATCTTATGTTCCGATTTTCTTCATCTTCAACCTCCCTTCACCTTAAGTTCAAATCTTTGCTAAGTCATTACCGTGATGACGGAGGAGTTGTTGGCCTGCGCTTGTTTTTCCCCCACTATTAGATTGTTCGTCTATGTATTTGTCTGACTTTATTCAAGTTGAAAAGGCTGTCCCAGTCTTGAATAAAAGTTACTCTATGTTAGGTTTTCTTATGGGAGCAGGACTTACCCTACTTGTTTATTACATGTACATTTTTTTAAAATTGACTGAAACTGACTTACGTGTTACTGAAAATAGCCAAAACAAACAGAAAATCAAACAGAAGATTCAAGGTAACGTTTATTTTCACACAAAATACAAAAGAGACAAGTACATTTGCGTCAAATAAATATGTCGTCTGACTTTGATGTGGAGAGTGCTGTTTTGTTGGGGGGGGGGGGGGGGGGGGGGGGGGGGGGGGTTATGGCCGTTGTTTGTTATGTCTAAAGAAAACCAATTTCTCGAAAATTTACTTGTCGGTATCGTTTTTAAAATTTGTTAACATTTTCTGCTCTGATTAGAAAATACATGACAATTGATGTTCACTGAGTCTTTAGTTTCATTTGCATATGCCAAAATTACATATGCAGTCAAGCTTTGGATTAAATAGTTGAGTGCATCAAATATCTTTTTGTATAATTTACCGAATATCATATTTTTTTAAATGAATAACAGTATACATGATTTTGTGAATATCTAACTGGGCCCTTAAGTTGATGTACAAAGTGAATTTTCGTCAAAAGAGAAACTGATTTCAATGGCCGAAAACAAACTCAAACATACAAAAAGGAGGGGGGGGGGGGGGGGAGAGAAGAACGACAGAAAGAAAAGAAAAGAAACGACAGAAAGAAAGAAAGAGAGAGGCTTCGTGGTGCATGCACTGTGATAAACCACACACGGAAACTTTTGTTTTTCTTTCTTTCTTTCTTCATTTCGTTTTATTCAAAACTTCCTTTCACACCATCTTGTTTCACGGTGGATTTCAAATTTTAGTAATAAACTTGCGTTTGTGTGCTCCACCTTAACCCTTTAATGTACACCTAGTTTTTTTTTTAATCGACAGTGTGGGTCGAATACATTTCCCGCGTTCTAAGGAAGTTTCAAACTTGCTCTCAGACATGGCGTTCGCTCATCGCGGTCGGCAGGTCTATAAGAAACGCGAACTCGTTCTCTCTTATGTTATTTGAATTCCACCTGACCCTAGAGAGCCCTCTATATCAAATTTGCCAACATGTAAATCAGAACAAGTGACAGAGTGTTATGATCAGATAGAGAAGGTGCATTTTTTAGATTTGCAATTCATTAAAAGACGGCTCGTAACTGACATCCAGAGGCCAACAAGACTGACAACGTCATCCATTTAGCTAAATTTTTCACAGCACATAAAAAGATAGATAACAAGAGTAGTAAACAGACAAACACTGCAAAATGGATATCTCCTTTTCGCTCATCATTTGATCGCCAGATGACGGCAAGGTTGTTAGTACGTTATAAAGCAAGATAGACAGAAAATGGACAAAGGCTTCTCGAACCAAAACTGGTGAATGACTAAGAAGACAGAAAAGATCCAATGGACGATTAACTCATTGAGAGAGCGAGAGAGAGAGAGAGAGGGAGAGAGAGAGAGAGAGAGGAGATGAGAGAGGAGAGAGAGAGAGAAAGAGAGAGAAGAGAGAGAGAGAGGAGAGAGAGAGAGAGAGAGAGAGAGAGAGAGAGAGAGAGAGAGAGAGAGAGAGAGAAACATTGTTGGTAAGCCTACAGAATTTCCAGACGGTGAGCTCACTGTATTGGAAGAGGTCTCAGCACTCACACAGGAGCACTGTGCAGGCCTGCCAACTGATTTCCAGTGGGTATGTATGTATGCGTGCATGCATAATGTATGTATACTGACTTCCATAAAAAACGCGAAAATTTGAAAGGCTATTTTTCGGGTGAAAAGGGGTGAATATACAATATTGAACCATTGTGGCAAGTTGTTTGGGTCCAAGACTCACGTGCAGTGAAAAAATTGTGTGAGCAACACATCATTCCCGGCATTGGAGGGGCAAACTGGTTGCTGCATGTGAGGCACGTGCACACCATGCAGAGCAAAGTTAACCAGCGACAAGTACGCAGGCATGCAGCCTTTATAAGCCGCGCTACAAGGTTCAGGTAACGACTTGCCGTCTGAGCGCTACAGAGATGCCAAGTCTACGAGCAGAGGAACGCAATCGTGCCCTAGGCCATCTGGAGGCTGGTGTGGATGCCAGGCAGGTCGCCAACATCTTTAACGTCCACATCTCAACCACTATCGTCTGCAGCACCGCATGCGAGTCACTGGTACCACTGATGATCGTCCCTGGCCAGGCCGTCCTTGGGTCACCACACAAAGAGAGGATCGCCATCTTGTTCGAACCCATCTGCAGGACAGGCGGCAAACAGCCGCTAACACTGCTCGACAGGTGCCTGGGAATCTCCAGCAACGAATCAGCCTCAACACTATGCGGCGGCATCTTCAGGAGAACGGGCTGGCATGTAGGCGTCCTCACAGAGGTCTGGTACTGACACAAGACACGGCCAAAGGGCAGGTTACAGTGGGCACAAGCCTGAATCAACTGGCGCAGGCAGCAGTGGGGACGCATACTGTTCTCAGATGAGACCCGTTTTTGTATTGACATGGCTGACCGTCGTGTCAGAATATGGCGTCGACTGGTAAACGCTATACTGACTCCTGTGTGGTAGAGCGGAACCCCCGGGGAGGCCGAACGTTATGATATGGGGTGCAATTGGCATTAACCACGCCATAGGACCAGTCATCTTTCAGAACATTGGTCCTGGTCGCGGACAGGGTGTCAATGCACAGCGCTACATCAACCAGGTGCTCAGACCCCATGTCAATCCTTTTTTTGCGCAAACACCCAAACTGGACATTCCAACAGGACAATGCAAGACCACACACCGCCAGGGCCACCCAGCAATTTCTTCAGCATAACAACGTCAATGTGCTGCCCTGGCCAGCCCTCAGTCCCGATTTAAACCAATAGAACATTTTTGGGATGAACTTGGCAGACAGTTGGACCTCCTGCGTCCACGACCAGCAACAGCGGCTCAACTTCACCAGGCCATCGTCCATGTGTGGGCTGGTGTGCCAAGGGGACGCATCAACCACCTGGTCCACTCAATGAGCCGCAGGTGTCAAGCAGTTGTCAACGCAAATGGTGGCCACACACGGTATTAGGACTTCAAGCTGGTTTGTCACGTGACCTTTGATTTTCCACACAAAAGACATATTGCTGATGACATTTTCACACATTACCGGTGTAATGAATCAAATCACGTTGAATTCTCGCTTCCACTCTGTACAATTGTGACCAATAAAATTCACCCCCAACCTTCAGCTTGTTTTGTTTTCGCGTTTTTTATGGAAGTCAGTATATGTATGTATGTATGTATTCTTGCCGTTTTGCCACAGATATGGCACTTCTGTTGCACCTTCCTGCCGACAACCCATCCGGCATGCTGCCAGACTGGATTACTTTAGGGTTTTAACTCGTCCCCCCTCCTCCTCCCCCCCCCCCCCCCTCTTTTTTTTTTTTTCCTTTTAGTAACAGCTAGCCAGGTCCTTCATACGATATGTCTCCTGCTATGTCCTTGCTTTTTCTCTGTGTACATTTTCCTTTCAAAAAAATCTGCTGGAAACGAATTTGTGCTTCAGCATTGTTCAGTCTTTGCTAATTTATGCATCTACACGTTCTGCCCATAGATCTGCTGCATGAGATGTTAGGGTTAAACGTCATTGATTGATTTTTTTAGTCTGGCGGTGAATAAGAGAAAAAGGGCTACGGTTTAAACTTTTATTAGAAAAGACGAAAGCGTCAAGAGTTTCCCGTGTGATATTCTCTCTGGTTTATATCTGCATCTGTTGGTTCTGAATTGCCTACTCCCTGACTGTCTAATCTCAAAACACCATCTCCTGGTTCACCTACACAGTTTTGCCTGAGCAATGTGTTAAAAGGACCTCGTCACTGGATGACCATAGTAGCTAACACAGCAATGTAGTCAACAACTGTCCTCATTCCCGTAACGGCATTTCCCTTGGCTGCTTCTTCGTCATTGAGCGGGGCATGATGAATAGATGGGTGAAGTTCAGTTCATGAAATGTTTGGACCGGTTCTTAGTGATGAACAACGAGTTTCATGAACTTTGAGAAATCAAAGAGAGATTTACATGTGAGATTTGTTAGTGATGAACAGCGAGCATCATGAACTTTGAAGAATTCAAAGAGAGATTTACATGTGAGATTTGTTCCTGATAAACACGAGCATCATGAACGTTTAAGAAATCAAAGAGAGATTTACATGTGAGATTTGTTAATGATGACCAGCGAGCATCATGAACTTTGAAGAATTCAAAGAGAGATTTACATGTGAGACTTGAGTATATCACCATCAGGCTCTTCTTATGGACACACTGTTCTAGAACGAGGTCTGGGGTCTGGTGGTCTACTGAGTGGGTTAAGCGTCAGATTTTTGTTCCAAGGTTCGAAGTTCAATTCCTGCTCTAGACAACCGGGTTGCGACGGACTTTCTCTTCTGAGTTGACATCTATGTAGACTTCAGTTTCCAGCTAGTCCTTCGGATGAGGCTTTAAACCGAGGTCCCTAACGTAAAAGTATGCATAAAAAATCGCGCGCGCACACACACACGCACACACACACACACACACACACACACACACACACACACACACAACATGTGAGTGTGTGTGTGTGTGTGTGTGTGTGTGT
>CM031598.1:65017618-65040118 GCA_018398815.1 Conus ventricosus | reverse complement strand
TGACTGAGCAATGTTGAGTGAGTGAGCAAATCTTTAAGTAAATGATGATACACTGAGGGGAGGAAACATGATACGCAGTACAACAGGTCTCTGTTATTCCTTCTCCACGTGATGCTCCCTACCCTTCCCCCACATACGCTGCACCGGAGTGGAATAAGTGTAGTTTCTAGTTACCGCCTCTCCCTCCCCGTAGGACGCATATACGCTGAAAGATTTTAAAGATTTTTTTTTTTTAATGTTATGTTATGCTTTCGCAGTTTTCAAAAATTCTAGAATGTCACAGCTGTGTTGTCTTACACCTTTGTTTCCCTGGCGACCACGTTCCAGGGATTTCGAACATCAGTATGTGTGTGACACTGGACCTTTCAAACTTGTCGCCAGTTCCAGTACTGTGCCTGGTCTTGTTCCGCTCGTGGTTTTTTTCGGTGGATTAGTGAGCGAGGGCTGGAAATCAACGCAGTGAGACAGAGGTAATGGGGACCTACTGTTCTGTGGACTCGTTCCAGACTGGTCCACCTCTAATTGCAATCGACTCGCCATTGCTTTTCCTTTTTGTACTGTATACTGGGGTCCAAATTGTAATTAAGTTTATGGGACCTTTACGTTGGATTATTCTATGTGTGTGTTTTGACCATTGCATTCTTTTTTCCATTTTTCTTCAATTTAACATCTTTTCATGTTTGGTGCGTTTTTCTCTTCAGACAGTACTACGGCATAAAATGAAATATTATCTATTTTTTATATTCAAATAGAAAAAAACAGTAAAGAAGTAAATACAGTATGAAATAAAACAAACCGTTACTCCGATATTCTCCCACTCTAGACCACACATAGCTAACATTAACCAAAATCTTCGGAGAAATATTGATGGTGTTGATAGTTATCAGTGCTACTTCGCTTAGAATAGTTAACTGGGTTTTTGTCGCGAAACTCGATTTTGAAGTGTACCCTATGACACGACGCAGGCTTCCTCTCTTGCAATACCATTTACGACATTCTGATTTGAAAGCCAGCAAAAACGGGATACATGACCCAAACATTTTCACTTGATTCGGTGAAAACGTTTTTCTTCTGATGTCTCCACCATAAGACATCCTTTATGTTCTTCTCAGGAAGTCTTAAATCAGTTTCTTCAGATTGAATTACTGTGCTATTGGGCGCAGATGCAGTGCAGACCGACATGCATTGCTCTATGAACGAGTTTTCGATTAGTCGGCCTTTTTTTTGCCTTAGCTTAAGGGCTAAAACTCTAAGATGCTTCAACTAATTCCATACTGGATCAATTCATACAATCATTTAGGTACTCAGGAAACAGGAATACAGAAAGGCATAAGATACTGTTTATAGGTCCGACATTCATCCGTCTGTTCAGATCACCTCCTTCCTTCCCCAAAATTCTCTGGACCGACCAACGAACCGACTGAAAGCACATCAATTTCAAGTTGTACTGATGTTTCACGAAAAGGAGAAAAACTGACAACAGAACGTAAGCTACAGTATCTGAAGCAGTTTCAGACGGATCAAAAGTGACCACTGGAATGCTTTTAATGCACAGCAGATTCTGGTGCTAACCTCAACCCTGCGCCCATTTTTTTTTTAGAAGTACTGAAAATTAAATCAAATGACAAAGTAGAAAAAGATAAGAAAACTGTGCCACTGCTTCTCAAGGACAGACCGTTGACTCACACAGCTGTGTCCTTCAACTCTGTCTTCTTACAGAACCCCTTCCCCACTTACCCTGCCCCCCCCCCCCCCCTCTCCCCCCGCACCTTCACACCCCACCCCGACTTCCCATGGATTGCTGCTTCCCGCTTGTCAGAGTGTGTGCGTGGGCCTGTCCCAGACAGTGCCATTTTACCCGGCATTTCTTCTTGTGTGGCTGGCAGAGAAGGTCAATGCTTTGTGGCGGGCAGCGTGGTTCCATGTTCTGCTCTGTGAACGGGAATCCAGTATTGGTCGGCTTCTATAGCTTCAGTTGAACCGCGTGCTTTTATTTCCCGTTCCATGGGAGTCGAACGCTGCTAGGTCCTGGACAGTGCTGAGTCATGCCACCTGTTGGTGACACGGATTTAGGTTTCTGGAGACATAACGAAGAAAACAAGCTATCTGTCGTCAATAAATCGATTGATTCGCAGACATTCTCTACCTTTTCCACACATCTGCACCTCGTGTTCCTTTCGCTACACCTCTAGTTTAGCACACCTCTTAAGACTCTCTGCAATACACATCAAATCCCTACGTCATACCGCCTCCTTCCTCCCTCCCCCTCCTCCCCCACCTCCCTACCATACTTCCTCATTGCCTTGAATTGATATGCAACACAGACATTTTCTTTTCCACAAACTGTATAATGAAAACAATGCTGAAACAAGGTAGCGATCTAAGGACAAGCGTTCCAAGAGATCAGCGCTCAAAATTCAGCGGTGTTCCGCACACTTAGCACCGTGTCTTGTACACCTTTTGGGAAACACGTCCTATAGATTCTCGATTCCACATCTCCGTGTTCTGTACACCTCCATGGAATGATGTCCTACGTTGTAATGTTATCTGTACATCTCTTTGGAAACAAGTTCTACAGCTGAATGATTCCACTGCTCTGTGTTCCGTGCATGTCCGTGGAATCATGTCCTGCAGTTTTGTTATTCCAAACCTTAGCGTTCTGTTCACCTCTACGGAATCAAGTTCTACATTTTTCTGAGTCCCACTGCTCCCTGAACTGTGTAGCTCCACGGAATTATGTAAGTACACATCCATGGAATCATGTTGGGCAGCTTCATGATCTGTTCACGTCCATTGAATACTGTTCTACACTTTTATGATTACACATCTACGTGTTTTGTACACCTCATGGAATAATGTCCTACTGCTCTGATCTGTACAACTCCATGAAATTACGTCCTATTGCTTGATTCCAGAGCTCTGTGTTTTGTACATTCCATTGGAATTATGCCTCACAGTTTATGATTAAACTTGTTCAACTTTATTTGATGTGAGGCTTTTATCATTGTGCCTAGGCCTGATGAAGCTTTTAACAGCGAGGATTTGTTGAAAATACAAGTCTGAGACATGAAAAGACTGTTGTTTATATATATATATATATATATATATATATATATATATATATATATATATATATATATATATAATATAATATATATGATAATATTATATATCTATCTATCTATCTATCTATCTATCTATCTATCTATCTATCTATCTATCTATCTATATATAATGTATGTGTGTGTGTGTGTGTGTGGTGTGTGTGTGTGTGTGTGTGTGTGTGTGTGTGTGTGTGTGTGTTTCGTGCGTGCGTGTGTGTGTTGCGCAGGTCCTTGTTCCGTAAACCCCCACGGAACCATGTTCTACAGATTAATGATCCCGCACCTTGGCCTCCCGTAAACCCCCACGGAACCATGTTCTACAGATTAATGATCCCGCACCTTGGCCTCCCGTAAACCTCCACGGAACCATGTTCTACAGATTAATGATCCCGCACCTTGGCCTCCCGTAAACCCCCACGGAACCATGTTCTACAGATTAATGATCCCGCACCTTGGCCTCCCGTAAACCTCCACGGAACCATGTTCTACAGATTAATGATCCCGCACCTTGGCCTCCCGTAAACCCCCACGGAACCATGTTCTACAGATTAATGATCCCGCACCTTGGCCTCCCGTAAACCCCCACGGAACCATGTTCTACAGATTAATGATCCCGCACCTTGGCCTCCCGTAAACCCCCACGGAACCATGTTCTACAGATTAATGATCCCGCACCTTGGCCTCCCGTAAACCCCCACGAAACCATGTTCTACAGATTAATGATCCCGCACCTTGGCCTCCCGTAAACCCCCACGGAACCATGTTCTACAGATTAATGATCCCGCACCTTGGCCTCCCGTAAACCTCCACGGAACCATGTTCTACAGATTAATGATCCCGCACCTTGGCCTCCCGTAAACCCCCCACGGAACCAGTTTCTACAGATTAATGATCCCGCACCTTGGCCTCCCGTTATCCCCCACGGAACCATGTTCTACAGATTAATGATCCCGCACCTTGGCCTCCCGTAAACCCCCACAGAACCATGTTCTACAGATTAATGATCCCGCACCTTGGCCTCCCGTAAACCCCCACGGAACCATGTTCTACAGATTAATGATCCCGCACCGTGGACACCCGTAAACCCCCACGGAACCATGTTCTACAGATTAATGATCCCGCACCTTGGCCTCCCGTAAACCACAACAGAACCATGTTCTACAGATTAATGATCCCACACCTTGGCCTCCCGTTAACCCCCACGGAACCATGTTCTACAGATTAATGATCCCGCACCTTGGCCTCCCGTAAACCCCCACAGAACCATGCTCTACAGATTAATGATCCCGCACCTTGGCCTCCCATAAACCTCCACGGAACCATGTTCTACAGATTAATGATCCCGCACCTTGGCCTCCCGTAAACCCCCACAGAACCATGTTCTACAGATTAATGATCCTGCACCTTGGCCTCCCGTAAACCCCCACGGAACCATGTTCTACAGATTAATGATCCCGCACCTTGGCCTCCCGTAAACCCCCACGGAACCATGTTCTACAGATTAATGATCCCGCACCTTGGCCTCCCGTAAACCCCCACGGAACCATGTTCTACAGATTAATGATCCCGCACCTTGGCCTCCCGTAAACCTCCACGGAACAACGTTCTACAGATTAATGATCCCGCACCTTGGCCTCCCGTAAATCTCCACGGAACCATGTTCTGCAGATTAATGATCCCTCACCTTGGCCTCCCGTAAACCCCCACGGAACCATGTTCTACAGATTAATGATCCCGCACCTTGGCCTCCCGTAAACCCCCACAGAACCATGTTCTACAGATTAATGATCCCGCACCTTGGCCTCGAGTAAACCCCCACAGAACCATGTTCTACAGATTAATGATCCCGCACCTTGGCCTCCCGTAAACCCCCACGGAACCATGTTTTACAGATTAATGATCCCGCACCTTGACCTCCCGTAAAACCTCCACAGAACCACGTTTTACAGATTAATGATCCCGCACCTTGACCTCCCGTAAACCTCCACAGAACCATGTTCTACAGATTAATGATCCCGCACCTTGGCCTCCCGTAAACCTCCACGGAACCATGTTCTACAGATTAATGATCCTGCACCTTGGCCTCCCGTAAACCTCCTCGAACCATGTTCTACAGATTAATGATCCCGCACATTGGCCTCCCGTAAACCTCCACAGAACCATGTTCTACAGATTAATGATCCCGCACCTTGGCCTCCCGTAAACCTCCACGGAACCATGTTCTACAGATTAATGATCCCGCACCTTGGCCTCCCGTAAACCCCCACAGAACCATGTTCTACAGATTAATGATCCCGCACCTTGGCCTCCCGTAAACCTCCACAGAACCATGTTCTACAGATTAATGATCTCGCACCTTGGCTTCCCGTAAACCCCCACAGAACCATGTTCTACAGATTAATGATCCCGCACCTTGGCCTCCCGTAAACCCCCACGGAACCATGTTCTACAGATAATGATCCCGCACCTTGGCCTCCCGTAAACCCCCACGGAACCATGTTCTACAGATTAATGATCCTGCACCTTGGCTCCCGTAAACCTCCACAGAACCATGTTCTACAGATTAATGATCCTGCACCTTGGCCTCCCGTAAACCCCCAGGGAACCATGTTCTACAGATTAATGATCCCGCACCTTGGCCTCCCGTAAACCCCCACGGAACCATGTTCTACAGATTAATGATCCCGCACCTTGGCCTCCCGTAAACCCCCACTGAACCATGTTCTACAGATTAATGATCCCGCACCTTGGCCTCCCGTAAACCCCCACGGAACCATGTTCTACAGATTAATGATCCCGCCACTTGGCCCCCGTAAACCTCCACGGAACCATGTTCTACAGATTAATGATCCCGCACCTTGGCCTCCCGTAAACCCCCACGGAACCATGTTCTACAGATTAATGATCCCGCACCTTGGCCTCCCGTAAACCGCCACGGAACCATGTTCTACAGATTAATGATCCCGCACCTTGGCCTCCCGTAAACCCCCACAGAACCATGTTCTACAGATTAATGATCCCGCACCTTGGCCTCCCGTAAACCCCCATGGAACCATGTTCTACAGATTAATGATCCCGCACCTTGGCCTCCCGTAAACCCCCACGGAACCATGTTCTACAGATTAATGATCCTGCACCTTGGCCTCCCGTAAACCTCCACAGAACCATGTTCTACAGACTAATGATCCTGCACCTTGGCCTCCCGTAAACCCCCACGGAACCATGTTCTACAGATTAATGATCCCGCACCTTGCCTCCCGTAAACCCCCACGGAACCATGTTCTACAGATTAATGATCCCGCACCTTGGCCTCCCGTAAATCCCCACTGAACCATGTTCTACAGATTAATGATCCCGCACCTTGGCCTGCCGTAAACCCCCACGGAACCATGTTCTACAGATTAATGATCCCGCACCTTGGCCTCCCGTAAACCTCCACGGAACCATGTTCTACAGATTAATGATCCCGCACCTTGGCCTCCCGTAAACCCCCACGGAACCATGTTCTACAGATTAATGATCCCGCACCTTGGCCTCCCGTAAACCGCCACGGAACCATGTTCTACAGATTAATGATCCCGCACCTTGGCCTCCCGTAAACCCCCACGGAACCATGTTCTACAGATTAATGATCCCGCACCTTGGCCTCCCGTAAACCCCCACGGAACCATGTTCTACAGATTAATGATCCCGCACCTTGGCCTCCCGTAAACCCCCACGGAACCATGTTCTACAGATTAATGATCCCGCACCTTGGCCTCCCGTAAACCCCCACGGAACCATGTTCTACAGATTAATGATCCCGCACCTTGGCCTCCCGTAAACCCCCACGGAACCATGTTCTACAGATTAATGATCCTGCACCTTGGCCTCCCGTAAACCTCCACAGAACCATGTTCTACAGATTAATGATCCTGCACCTTGGCCTCCCGTAAACCCCCACGGAACCATGTTCTACAGATTAATGATCCCGCACCTTGGCCTCCCGTAAACCCCCACGGAACCATGTTCTACAGATTAATGATCCCGCACCGTGGCCTCCCGTAAAACCCCACGGAACCATGTTCTACAGATTAATGATCCCGCACCTTGGCCTCCCGTAAACCCCCACGGAACCATGTTCTAACAGATTAATGATCCCGCACCTTGGCCTCCCGTAAACCCCCACGGAACCATGTTCTACAGATTAATGATCCCGCACCTTGGCCTCCCGTAAACCCCCACGGAACCATGTTCTACAGATTAATGATCCCGCACCTTGGCCTCCCATAAACCTCCACGGAACCATGTTCTACAGATTAATGATCCCGCACCTTGGCCTCCCGTAAACCCCCACGGAACCATGTTCTACAGATTAATGATCCTGCACCTTCGCCTCCCGTAAACCCCCACGGAACCATGTTCTACAGATTAATGATCCTGCACCTTGGCCTCCCGTAAACCCCCACGGAACCATGTTCTACAGATTAATGATCCCGCACCTTGGCCTCCCGTAAACCTCCACAGAACCATGTTCTACAGATTAATGATCCTGCACCTTGGCCTCCCGTAAACCCCCACGGAACCATGTTCTACAGATTAATGATCCCGCACCTTGGCCTCCCGTAAACCCCCACGGAACCATGTTCTACAGATTAATGATCCCGCACCTTGGCCTCCCGTAAACCTCCACAGAACCATGTTCTACAGATTAATGATCCCGCACCTTGGCCTCCCGTAAACCCCACGGAACCATGTTCTACAGATAAATGATCCCGTACCTTGGCCTCCCGTAAACCCCCACGGAACCATGTTCTACAGATTAATGATCCCGCACCTTGGCCTCCCGTAAACCCCCACGGAACCATGTTCTACAGATTAATGATCCCGCACCTTGGCCTCCCGTAAACCCCCACGGAACCATGTTCTACAGATTAATGATCCCGCACCTAGGCCTCCCCGTAAACCCCCATGGAACCATGTTCTACAGATTAATGATCCTGCATTTTGGCCTCCCATAAACCCCCACGGAACCATGTTCTACAGATTAATGATCCCGCACCTAGGCCTCCCGTAAACCTCCACGGAACCATGTTCTACAGATTAATGATCCCGCACCTTGGCCTCCCGTAAACCCCCACGGAACCATGTTCTAAAGATTAATGATCCCGCACCTTGGCCTCCCGTAAACCCCCACGGAACCATGTTCTACAGATTAATGATCCCGCACCTTGGCCTCCCGTAAACTCCCACGGAACCATGTTCTACAGATTAATGATCCCGCAGCTTGGCCTCCATAAACCTCCACGGAACCATGTTCTACAGATTAATGATCCCGCACCTTGGCCTCCCGTAAACCTCCACGGAACCATGTTCTACAGATTAATGATCCCGCACCTTGGCCTCCCGTAAACCTCCACGGAACCATGTTCTACAGATTAATGATCCCGCACCTTGGCCTCCCGTAAACCTCCACGGAACCATGTTCTGCAGATTAATGATCCCGCACCTTGGCCTCCCGTAAACCCCATGGAACCATGTTCTACAGATTAATGATCCCGCACCTTGGCCTCCCGTAAACCTCCACGGAACCATGTTCTACAGATTAATGATCCCGCACCTTGGCCTGCCGTAAACATCCACTGAACCATGTTCTACAGATTAATGATCCTGCACCTTGGCCTCCCGTAAACCTCCACGGAACCATGTTCTACAGATTAATGATCCCGCACCTTGGCCTCCCGTAAACCTCCACGGAACCATGTTCTACAGATTAATGATCCCGCACCTTGGCCTCCCGTAAACCCCCACGGAACCATGTTCTACAGATTAATGATCCCGCACCTTGGCCTCCCGTAAACCTCCACAGAACCATGTTCTACAGATTAATGATCCTGCACCTTGGCCTCCCGTAAACCTCCACAGAACCATGTTCTACAGATTAATGATCCCGCACCTTGGCCTCCCGTAAACCCCCACAGAACCATGTTCTACAGATGAATGATCCCGCACCTTGGCCTCCCGTAAACCCCCACAGAACCATGTTCTACAGATTAATGATCCCGCACCTTGGCCTCCCGTAAACCTCCACAGAACCATATTCTACAGATTAATGATCCCGCACCATGGCCTCCCGTAAACCCCCACGGAACCATGTTCTACAGATTAATGATCCCGCACCTTGGCCTCCCGTAAACCTCCACGGAACCATGTTCTACAGATTAATGATCCCGCACCTTGGCCTCCCGTAAACCCCCACGGAACCATGTTCTACAGATTAATGATCCCGCACCTTGCCTCCCGTAACCCCCACGGAAACCATGTTCTACAGATTAATGATCCCGCACCTTGGCCTCCCGTAAACCTCCACGGAACCATGTTCTACAGATTAATGATCCCGCACCTTGGCCTCCCGTAAACCTCCACGGAACCATGTTCTACAGATTAATGATCCCGCACCTTGGCCTCCCGTAAACCTCCATGGAACCATGTTCTACAGATTAATGATCCCGCACCTTGGCCTCCCATAAACCTCCACGGAACCATGTTCTACAGATTAATGATCCCGCACCTTTGCCTCCCGTAAACCTCCACGGAACAATGTTCTACAGATTAATGATTCTGCACCTTGGCCTCCCGTAAACCCCCACGGAACCATGTTCTACAGATTAATGATCCTGCACCTTGGCCTCCCGTAAACCCCCACGGAATCATGTTCTACAGATTAATGATCCTGCACCTTGGCCTCCCGTAAACCTCCACGGAACCATGTTCTACAGATTAATGATCCCGCACCTTGGCCTCCCGTAAACCCCCACGGAACCATGTTCTAGAGATTAATGATCCCCCACATTGGCCTCCCGTAAACCCCCACAGAACCATGTTCTACAGATTCATGATCCCGCCACCTTGGCCTCCCGTAAACCCCCACGGAACCATGTTCTACAGATTAATGATCCCGCACCTTGGCCTCCCGTAAACCTCCACAGAACCATGTTCTACAGATTAATGATCCCGCACCTTGGCCTCCCGTAAACCCCACGGAACCATGTTCTACAGATAAATGATCCCGTACCTTGGCCTCCCGTAAACCCCCACGGAACCATGTTCTACAGATTAATGATCCCGCACCTTGGCCTCCCGTTAACCCCCACGGAACCATGTTCTACAGATTAATGATCCCGCACCTTGGCCTCCCGTAAACCCCACGGAACCATGTTCTACAGATTAATGATCCCGCACCTAGGCCTCCCGTAAACCCCCACGGAACCATGTTCTACAGATTAATGATCCTGCATTTTGGCCTCCCGTAAACCCCCACGGAACCATGTTCTACAGATTAATGATCCTGCACCTTGGCCTCCCGTAAACCTCCACAGAACCATGTTCTGCAGATTAATGATCCTGCACCTTGGCCTCCCGTAAACCCCCACGGAACCATGTTCTACAGATTAATGATCCCGCACCTTGGCCTCCCGTAAACCTCCACGGAACCATGTTCTACAGATTAATGATCCCGCACCTTGGCCTCCCGTAAACCCCCACGGAACCATGTTCTAAAGATTAATGATCCCGCACCTTGGCCTCCCCGTAAACCCCCACGGAACCATGTTCTACAGATTAATGATCCCGCACCTTGGCCTCCCGTAAACTCCCACGGAACCATGTTCTACAGATTAATGATCCCGCAGCTTGGCCTCCCGTAAACCTCCACGGAACCATGTTCTACAGATTAATGATCCCGCACCTTGGCCTCCCGTAAACCTCCACGGAACCATGTTCTACAGATTAATGATCCCGCACCTTGGCCTCCCGTAAACATCCACGGAACCATGTTCTACAGATAATGATCCCGCACCTTGGCCTCCCGTAAACCTCCACGGAACCATGTTCTGCAGATTAATGATCCCGCACCTTGGCCTCCCGTAAACCTCCATGGAACCATGTTCTACAGATTAATGATCCCGCACCTTGGCCTCCCGTAAACCTCCACGGAACCATGTTCTACAGATTAATGATCCCGCACCTTGGCCTGCCGTAAACCTCCACGGAACCATGTTCTACAGATTAATGATCCTGCACCTTGGCCTCCCGTAAACCTCCACGGAACCATGTTCTACAGATTAATGATCCCGCACCTTGGCCTCCCGTAAACCTCCACGGAACCATGTTCTACAGATTAATGATCCCGCACCTTGGCCTCCCGTAAACCCCCACGGAACCATGTTCTACAGATTAATGATCCCGCACCTTGGCCTCCCGTAAACCTCCACAGAACCATGTTCTACAGATTAATGATCCCGCACCTTGGCCTCCCGTAAACCTCCACAGAACCATGTTCTACAGATTAATGATCCCGCACCTTGGCCTCCCGTAAACCCCACAGAACCATGTTCTACAGATGAATGATCCCGCACCTTGCCTCCCGTAAACCCCCACAGAACCATGTTCTACAGATTAATGATCCCGCACCTTGGCCTCCCGTAAACCTCCACAGAGCCATGTTCTACAGATTAATGATCCCGCACCATGGCCTCCCGTAAACCCCCACGGAACCATGTTCTACAGATTAATGATCCCGCACCTTGGCCTCCCGTAAACCTCCACGGAACCATGTTCTACAGATTAATGATCCCGCACCTTGGCCTCCCGTAAACCGCCACGGAACCATGTTCTACAGATTAATGATCCTGCACCTTGGCCTCCCGTAAACCTCCTCGGAACCATGTTCTACAGATTAATGATCCCGCACATTGGCCTCCCGTAAACCTCCACAGAACCATGTTCTACAGATTAATGATCCCGCACCTTGGCCTCCCGTAAACCTCCACGAACCATGTTCTACAGATTAATGATCCCGCACCTTGGCCTCCCGTAAACCCCCACAGAACCATGTTCTACAGATTAATGATCCCGCACCTTGCCTCCCGTAAACCTCCACAGAACCATGTTCTACAGATTAATGATCTCGCACCTTGGCTTCCCGTAAACCCCCACAGAACCATGTTCTACAGATTAATGATCCCGCACCTTGGCCTCCCGTAAACCCCCACGGAACCATGTTCTACAGATTAATGATCCCGCACCTTGGCCTCCCGTAAACCCCCACGGAACCATGTTCTACAGATTAATGATCCTGCACCTTGGCCTCCCGTAAACCTCCACAGAACCATGTTCTACAGATTAATGATCCTGCACCTTGGCCTCCCGTAAACCCCCAGGGAACCATGTTCTACAGATTAATGATCCCGCACCTTGGCCTCCCGTAAACCCCACGGAACCATGTTCTACAGATTAATGATCCCGCACCTTGGCCTCCCGTAAACCCCCACTGAACCATGTTCTACAGATTAATGATCCCGCACCTTGGCCTCCCGTAAACCCCCACGGAACCATGTTCTACAGATTAATGATCCCGCACCTTGGCCTCCCGTAAACCTCCACGGAACCATGTTCTACAGATTAATGATCCCGCACCTTGGCCTCCCGTAAACCCCACGGAACCATGTTCTACAGATTAATGATCCCGCACCTTGGCCTCCCGTAAACCGCCACGGAACCATGTTCTACAGATTAATGATCCCGCACCTTGGCCTCCCGTAAACCCCCACAGAACCATGTTCTACAGATTAATGATCCCGCACCTTGCCTCCCGTAAACCCCCATGGAACCATGTTCTACAGATTAATGATCCCGCACCTTGGCCTCCCGTAAACCCCCACGGAACCATGTTCTACAGATTAATGATCCTGCACCTTGGCCTCCCGTAAACCTCCACAGAACCATGTTCTACAGACTAATGATCCTGCACCTTGCCTCCCGTAAACCCCCACGGAACCATGTTCTACAGATTAATGATCCCGCACCTTGGCCTCCCGTAAACCCCCACGGAACCATGTTCTACAGATTAATGATCCCGCACCTTGGCCTCCCGTAAATCCCCACTGAACCATGTTCTACAGATTAATGATCCCGCACCTTGGCCTGCCGTAAACCCCCACGGAACCATGTTCTACAGATTAATGATCCCGCACCTTGGCCTCCCGTAAACCTCCACGGAACCATGTTCTACAGATTAATGATCCCGCACCTTGGCCTCCCGTAAACCCCCACGGAACCATGTTCTACAGATTAATGATCCCGCACCTTGGCCTCCCGTAAACCGCCACGGAACCATGTTCTACAGATTAATGATCCCGCACCTTGGCCTCCCGTAAACCCCCACGGAACCATGTTCTACAGATTAATGATCCCGCACCTTGGCCTCCCGTAAACCCCCACGAACCATGTTCTACAGATTAATGATCCCGCACCTTGGCCTCCCGTAAACCCCCACGGAACCATGTTCTACAGATTAATGATCCCGCACCTTGGCCTCCCGTAAACCCCCACGGAACCATGTTCTACAGATTAATGATCCCGCACCTTGGCCTCCCGTAAACCCCACGGAACCATGTTCTACAGATTAATGATCCTGCACCTTGGCCTCCCGTAAACCTCCACAGAACCATGTTCTACAGATTAATGATCCTGCACCTTGGCCTCCCGTAAACCCCCACGGAACCATGTTCTACAGATTAATGATCCCGCACCTTGGCCTCCCGTAAACCCCCACGGAACCATGTTCTACAGATTAATGATCCCGCACCGGGCCTCCCGTAAAACCCCACGGAACCATGTTCTACAGATTAATGATCCCGCACCTTGGCCTCCCGTAAACCCCCACGGAACCATGTTCTACAGATTAATGATCCCGCACCTTGGCCTCCCGTAAACCCCCACGGAACCATGTTCTACAGATTAATGATCCCGCACCTTGGCCTCCCGTAAACCCCCACGGAACCATGTTCTACAGATTAATGATCCCGCACCTTGGCCTCCCATAAACCTCCACGGAACCATGTTCTACAGATTAATGATCCCGCACCTTGGCCTCCCGTAAACCCCCACGGAACCATGTTCTACAGATTAATGATCCTGCACCTTCGCCTCCCGTAAACCCCCACGGAACCATGTTCTACAGATTAATGATCCTGCACCTTGGCCTCCCGTAAACCCCCACGGAACCATGTTCTACAGATTAATGATCCCGCACCTTGGCCTCCCGTAAACCTCCACAGAACCATGTTCTACAGATTAATGATCCTGCACCTTGGCCTCCCGTAAACCCCCACGGAACCATGTTCTACAGATTAATGATCCCGCACCTTGGCCTCCCGTAAACCCCCACGGAACCATGTTCTACAGATTAATGATCCCGCACCTTGGCCTCCCGTAAACCTCCACAGAACCATGTTCTACAGATTAATGATCCCGCACCTTGGCCTCCCGTAAACCCCACGGAACCATGTTCTACAGATAAATGATCCCGTACCTTGGCCTCCCGTAAACCCCCACGGAACCATGTTCTACAGATTAATGATCCCGCACCTTGCCTCCCGTAAACCCCCACGGAACCATGTTCTACAGATTAATGATCCCGCACCTTGGCCTCCCGTAAACCCCCACGGAACCATGTTCTACAGATTAATGATCCCGCACCTAGGCCTCCCGTAAACCCCCATGGAACCATGTTCTACAGATTAATGATCCTGCATTTTGGCCTCCCATAAACCCCACGGAACCATGTTCTACAGATTAATGATCCCGCACCTAGGCCTCCCGTAAACCTCCACGGAACCATGTTCTACAGATTAATGATCCCGCACCTTGGCCTCCCGTAAACCCCCACGGAACCATGTTCTAAAGATTAATGATCCCGCACCTTGGCCTCCCGTAAACCCCCACGGAACCATGTTCTACAGATTAATGATCCCGCACCTTGGCCTCCCGTAAACTCCCACGGAACCATGTTCTACAGATTAATGATCCCGCAGCTTGGCCTCCCATAAACCTCCACGGAACCATGTTCTACAGATTAATGATCCCGCACCTTGGCCTCCCGTAAACCTCCACGGAACCATGTTCTACAGATTAATGATCCCGCACCTTGGCCTCCCGTAAACCTCCACGGAACCATGTTCTACAGATTAATGATCCCGCACCTTGGCCTCCCGTAAACCTCCACGGAACCATGTTCTGCAGATTAATGATCCCGCACCTTGGCCTCCCGTAAACCTCCATGGAACCATGTTCTACAGATTAATGATCCCGCACCTTGGCCTCCCGTAAACCTCCACGGAACCATGTTCTACAGATTAATGATCCCGCACCTTGGCCTGCCGTAAACATCCACTGAACCATGTTCTACAGATTAATGATCCTGCACCTTGGCCTCCCGTAAACCTCCACGGAACCATGTTCTACAGATTAATGATCCCGCACCTTGGCCTCCCGTAAACCTCCACGGAACCATGTTCTACAGATTAATGATCCCGCACCTTGGCCTCCCGTAAACCCCCACGGAACCATGTTCTACAGATTAATGATCCCGCACCTTGGCCTCCCGTAAACCTCCACAGAACCATGTTCTACAGATTAATGATCCTGCACCTTGGCCTCCCGTAAACCTCCACAGAACCATGTTCTACAGATTAATGATCCCGCACCTTGGCCTCCCGTAAACCCCCACAGAACCATGTTCTACAGATGAATGATCCCGCACCTTGGCCTCCCGTAAACCCCCACAGAACCATGTTCTACAGATTAATGATCCCGCACCTTGGCCTCCCGTAAACCTCCACAGAACCATATTCTACAGATTAATGATCCCGCACCATGGCCTCCCGTAAACCCCCACGGAACCATGTTCTACAGATTAATGATCCCGCACCTTGGCCTCCCGTAAACCTCCACGGAACCATGTTCTACAGATTAATGATCCCGCACCTTGGCCTCCCGTAAACCCCCACGGAACCATGTTCTACAGATTAATGATCCCGCACCTTGGCCTCCCGTAACCCTCCACGGAAACCATGTTCTACAGATTAATGATCCCGCACCTTGGCCTCCCGTAAACCTCCACGGAACCATGTTCTACAGATTAATGATCCCGCACCTTGGCCTCCCGTAAACCTCCACGGAACCATGTTCTACAGATTAATGATCCCGCACCTTGGCCTCCCGTAAACCTCCATGGAACCATGTTCTACAGATTAATGATCCCGCACCTTGGCCTCCCATAAACCTCCACGGAACCATGTTCTACAGATTAATGATCCCGCACCTTTGCCTCCCGTAAACCTCCACGGAACAATGTTCTACAGATAATGATTCTGCACCTTGGCCTCCCGTAAACCCCCACGGAACCATGTTCTACAGATTAATGATCCTGCACCTTGGCCTCCCGTAAACCCCCACGGAATCATGTTCTACAGATTAATGATCCTGCACCTTGGCCTCCCGTAAACCTCCACGGAACCATGTTCTACAGATTAATGATCCCGCACCTTGGCCTCCGTAAACCCCCACGGAACCATGTTCTAGAGATTAATGATCCCCCACATTGGCCTCCCGTAAACCCCCACAGAACCATGTTCTAACAGATTCATGATCCCGCACCTTGGCCTCCCGTAAACCCCCACGGAACCATGTTCTACAGATTAATGATCCCGCACCTTGGCCTCCCGTAAACCTCCACAGAACCATGTTCTACAGATTAATGATCCCGCACCTTGGCCTCCCGTAAACCCCACGGAACCATGTTCTACAGATAAATGATCCCGTACCTTGGCCTCCCGTAAACCCCCACGGAACCATGTTCTACAGATTAATGATCCCGCACCTTGGCCTCCCGTTAACCCCCACGGAACCATGTTCTACAGATTAATGATCCCGCACCTTGGCCTCCCGTAAACCCCCACGGAACCATGTTCTACAGATTAATGATCCCGCACCTAGCCTCCCGTAAACCCCCACGGAACCATGTTCTACAGATTAATGATCCTGCATTTGTGCCTCCCGTAAACCCCACACGGAACCATGTCTACAGATTAATGATCCTGCACCTTGGCCTCCCGTAAACCTCCACAGAACCATGTTCTGCAGATTAATGATCCTGCACCTTGGCCTCCCGTAAAACCCCCACGGAACCATGTTCTACAGATTAATGATCCCGCACCTTGGCCTCCCGTAAACCTCCACGGAACCATGTTCTACAGATTAATGATCCCGCACCTTGGCCTCCCGTAAACCCCCACGGAACCATGTTCTAAAGATTAATGATCCCGCACCTTGGCCTCCCGTAAACCCCACGGAACCATGTTCTACAGATTAATGATCCCGCACCTTGGCCTCCCGTAAACTCCCACGGAACCATGTTCTACAGATTAATGATCCCGCAGCTTGGCCTCCCGTAAACCTCCACGGAACCATGTTCTACAGATTAATGATCCCGCACCTTGGCCTCCCGTAAACCTCCACGGAACCATGTTCTACAGATTAATGATCCCGCACCTTGGCCTCCCGTAAACATCCACGGAACCATGTTCTACAGATTAATGATCCCGCACCTTGGCCTCCCGTAAACCTCCACGGAACCATGTCTGCAGATTAATGATCCCGCACCTTGGCCTCCCGTAAACCTCCATGGAACCATGTTCTACAGATTAATGATCCCGCACCTTGGCCTCCCGTAAACCTCCACGGAACCATGTTCTACAGATTAATGATCCCGCACCTTGGCCTGCCGTAAACCTCCACGGAACCATGTTCTACAGATTAATGATCCTGCACCTTGGCCTCCCGTAAACCTCCACGGAACCATGTTCTACAGATTAATGATCCCGCACCTTGGCCTCCCGTAAACCTCCACGGAACCATGTTCTACAGATTAATGATCCCGCACCTTGGCCTCCCGTAAACCCCCACGGAACCATGTTCTACAGATTAATGATCCCGCACCTTGGCCTCCCGTAAACCTCCACAGAACCATGTTCTACAGATTAATGATCCGCACCTTGGCCTCCCGTAAACCTCCACAGAACCATGTTCTACAGATTAATGATCCCGCACCTTGGCCTCCCGTAAACCCCCACAGAACCATGTTCTACAGATGAATGATCCCGCACCTTGGCCTCCCGTAAACCCCCACAGAACCATGTTCTACAGATTAATGATCCCGCACCTTGGCCTCCCGTAAACCTCCACAGAACCATGTTCTACAGATTAATGATCCCGCACCATGGCCTCCCGTAAACCCCCACGGAACCATGTTCTACAGATTAATGATCCCGCACCTTGGCCTCCCGTAAACCTCCACGGAACCATGTTCTACAGATTAATGATCCCGCACCTTGGCCTCCCGTAAACCCCCACGGAACCATGTTCTACAGATTAATGATCCCGCACCTTGGCCTCCCGTAACCTCCACGGAACCATGTTCTACAGATTAATGATCCCGCACCTTGGCCTCCCGTAAAACCTCCACGGAACCATGTTCTACAGATTAATGATCCCGCACCTTGGCTCCCGTAAACCTCCACGGAACCATGTTCTACAGATTAATGATCCCGCACCTTGGCCTCCCGTAAACCTCCACGGAACCATGTTCTACAGATTAATGATCCCGCACCTTGGCCTCCCATAAACCTCCACGGAACCATGTTCTACAGATTAATGATCCCGCACCTTGGCCTCCCGTAAACCTCCACGGAACAATGTTCTACAGATTAATGATTCTGCACCTTGGCCTCCCGTAAACCCCCACGGAACCATGTTCTACAGATTAATGATCCTGCACCTTGGCCTCCCGTAAACCCCCACGGAATCATGTTCTACAGATTAATGATCCCGCACCTTGGCCTCCCGTAAACCTCCACGGAACCATGTTCTACAGATTAATGATCCCGCACCTTGGCCTCCCGTAAACCCCCACGGAACCATGTTCTAGAGATTAATGATCCCCCACATTGGCCTCCCGTAAACCCCCACAGAACCATGTTCTACAGATTCATGATCCCGCACCTTGGCCTCCCGTAAACCCCCACGGAACCATGTTCTACAGATTAATGATCCCGCACCTTGGCCTCCCGTAAACCCCCACGGAACCATGTTCTACAGATTAATGATCCCGCACCTTGGCCTCCCGTAAACCCCCACGGAACCATGTTCTACAGATTAATGATCCCGCACCTTGGCCTCCCGTAAACCCCCACGGAACCATGTTCTACAGATTAATGATCCCGCACCTTTGCCTCCCGTAAACCTCCACAGAACCATGTTCTAAAGATTAATGATCCCGCACCTTGGCCTCCCGTAAACCCCCACAGAACCATGTTCTACAGATTAATGATCCCGCACCTTGGCCTCCCGTAAACCCCCACAGAACCATGTTCTACAGATTAATGATCCCGCACCTTGGCCTCCCGTAACCTCCACGGAACCATGTTCTACAGATGAATGATCCCGCACCTTGGCCTCCCGTAAACCTCCACGAACCATGTTCTACAGATTAATGATCCCGCACCTTGGCCTCCCGTAAACCCCCACAGAACCATGTTCTACAGATTAATGATCCCGCACCTTGGCCTCCCGTAAACCCCCACGGAACCATGTTCTACAGATTAATGATCCCGCACCTTGGCCTCCCGTAAACCTCCACAGAACCATGTTCTACAGATTAATGATCTCGCACCTTGGCCTCCCGTAAACCCCCACGGAACCATGTTCTACAGATTAATGATCCCGCACCTTGGCCTCCCGTAAACCTCCACAGAACCATGTTCTACAGATTAATGACCCCGCACCTTGGCCTCCCGTAAACCCCCACGGAACCATGTTCTAGAGATTAATGATCCCGCACCTTGGCCTCCCGTAAACCCCCACGGAACCATGTTCTACAGATTAATGATCCCGCACCTTGGCCTCCCGTAAACCCCCACGGAACCATGTTCTACAGATTAATGATCCCGCACCTTGGCCTCCTCCACAGAATGGACGTTTGTTGCCAAGTGAGGCCACTGCAGGCGAAGATCTAAACAAAAATATTAAAAGTGATTATGATTACTACAACCGAGCACCGTGGACAAACGAATCACAAGACAAAGAACGACGCGTTTCGACCGCCTTGGCCTTCTTCAGGTAAGATAAACAACACTCAGGATAACGAAAATGAAGAACGATCGACTTGTCTTGGTAAAGCGAAAGACAAAACAGCAAAGGGTAGCAGTCAGTTTTCATTCAACGCCCATCTTGCGCCCAATTCGACCCAGATAACCTGAAGTGATTGCTCGTTCTTCCTTTTCTTTGTCATGAGTGTTGTTTATCTGGCCTGAAGAAGACCTAAGAGGTCGAAACGCGTTTTGTCTTGTGATTCGTTTGTCCACGTTGTTCGGTGGAGTCATAAGAACTACTTTTAAAATTTCTCCACAGAATGATTTCCTACAGTTTAATGATCCCACATCGTCGTCTTCCGTACACCCCCATGGAATCATGTCCTAAAGATTCATGATTCCACAGGTCCTTGTTCCGTACAACCCCCATGGAATCATGTCCTAAAGATTCATGATTCCACAGGTCCTTGTTCCGTACACCCCCATGGAATCATGTCCTAAAGATTCGTGATTCCACAGGTCCTTGTTCCGTACGCCCCCATGGAATCATGTCCTAAAGATTGGGTGATTCCACAGGTCCTTGTTCCGGGCATCCCCGTGGAACCATATCCTAGAACAGGCTGGATTCATGATTCCTGTCCTGAAATGTTCCCAGAGTCCGCCTTTTTCGAGCAGCACGAGTTGTGTTTAACACAAACCTGGACAAAGTTTTCCTGCAAGAACTACGGGCCATTAACAGCGTAGAATGATCACAAGACTAAGAACTCGTTTGAAGCGAAAATGAGTTCCAACACTCTGTATGTGTACATGTTGTGTGGTTGTGTGTGTGTGTGTGTCAACCTCGGTGTAATGTCAGTGGAGGAAGGACTAGCGCACAGCCCAAACACACTCACAGCTTGCTTACGATCTCATTCATATCATGCATTCGTCACATCAAACCACTAGTAAAGTCTATAACTTTACTACACATGTTCATAGAACGAAACATCAATGCATATAGAACCAAACAAAATAAAACATTCTCTCTTTCCTTGAACTTCACAAAATCATTTATCTAAAACTCATTAACTAACCCGGGTATAAAACAGATTTCTACTTTACCTGGCCAGGTGATCTTAACTATTCACGAATCACTGTCTTTTTTTTTCTTTTCCTTTTCTTTTCACTGTCACTTTCACAACAAAGACACAACTGCCGGCACTGGTGTGGTCTGATGGCGCCTGGTCAGGTGAGACTGTTGGCGTTGGTCTGTGGTTCTGCTTGGCGAAGTGACGCTGCCAGGTATGAGGTCGAACCCCCGGTTAGGGTAGAACAGTGACTATCAACATCGATCTGTTCTCCTTTCTTTCTTCCTGCATTAACGCATTGCACTCTCTCTCTCTCTCTCTCTTCTAGTCTGCTCTTATCAAATGGACATGGTTGCTTTTCTTTTCTTTTTTCTTTTTTCTTTTCTTCTTCATAAATTAGCAACTCTTTCTCTCTCTCCACATCTCTCCTCAGTCCTTCCTCTGCAGACTATCTCATGCTAATCTCTCAACTTGGTTCTCTTCTCTCCTCATCTCTCTCTCTCTCTGCCCCTTTTCTCCTGCAGAGCTCCACTCCGAACCTCTCTCTCCCTCTCTCTCTGTTCGTTCTTCCCCTCGTTCTGCCGTTCTCTCACTCTCACCCCCTCTTTATTCGTTCCGATCTGTCCAAAAAGGGGCGAGTTACCATTGGTCAGTATTTTTAACGCCTGACACCCGAAGTTAGCTCCCTCTAATTCCATTGGGTGTTCAAATCATGCCAGTCATGCCGACACGCCTTACTCTCTGTGGTGGTCAATTGGTCATTTAATTGATTAGCTAGATTTCACCCCCACCACACACTACCTTCTCCCTCTCCCTTTCCTGCTTTAACCTGCGACGTCCGACTAAATGACGTTGGTTCCACAAATTGGCCGGATAAGGCTGGCCCAGGTACTGAGGTCCGTCTGGGCAGACATCGAGGGTCGGTCAAAGCCGCTTAGTCAGTCTGGGTGGGTCGGACCGTCTCGTGTGAAACCTCTCCACTAAGCTTAATTGGCCGGACCCGACCTATGGGCCCGTCTTTCTGACGCCTAGAATGTTTGAGTTTGGACTTAGGTCCGAACAAATTGGCTGGCGACTCCCCAAGTTAGGTTGTTTCCCCAAGTTAGGTTGTTTCATTTTTTTGTCCGTGACAATTTCCCCCTTGCAAAAAGACCATGCTCCGCATTGTCTCAAAACAACGGTACAAAAGGACAACAACCGAATTTGCTGACACACAGCTACACGCGCAAAGTTTGGAAAATACTTTACAACCAACGGTTTATAAGTTATAAAATATACAATTAGTGAATACCACTCCAATGAGTTATCATTGACGTGCGCTCTTGCGTTATTTCACTCATTATAACGACCTTGCGCATT
>CM031598.1:65000160-65005160 GCA_018398815.1 Conus ventricosus | reverse complement strand
CTATATACCTGCGCTAATTTTCAGTATGTACTCATCCCGTTACAAACTAAACATGACACTGGTTTAAGTATCCTTTTACATCATCTAGGATCAATAGTCTGGTGCCGCACAGCTAGGTTACGGATGGAGACGGGGGCGGGCGGGAGGGGAGGACGTGGGGGGGGGGGGGGACGATGGATGTTGGAGTAAGGGATAACTGAGAGAAAGAAGAGATAATGGTGGAAAAAAACTGGTCCACTTCACTGAATGGAAGCTCCTTTTGTAGCCTCTAATGTTCAAGATATCAAGGCAGCCATTGTCTTCTTCTTCTTCTTCTTCTTCTTCTTCTTCTTCTCTCACTCTCTTTTTCTATATGAAGACTCATTTTGCCTTTCTAAACCTCTATATACTGTCTCACTACTGACTGACTAACTATCTGTATGGCTGTCTTTCCTCTCTCTCTCTCTCTCTCTCTCTCCTCTCTCTCTCCTCTCTCTCTCTCTCTCTCTCTCCCCTCTCTCTCCTCCTCTCTCTCTCTCTCTCTCTCTCTCTCTCTTCTCTCTCTCTCTCTCCTCTCTCCCCCTCTCTCTCTCCCTACCCCCCGAGGAAAACTGGTCGAAATATTGGGAAATAATATTTTTAAAGTGATCGTTATTTGTTTCTTTATTTGAATGTATGTATGTATGTATGTATGTATGTATGTATGTATGTATACTGACTTCCATAAAAAACGCGAAAGCAAAACAAGCTGAAGGTAGGGCGAATTTTATTGGTCACAATTGTACAGTGGAAGCGAGAATTCAACGTGATTTGATTCATTACACTGGTAATGTGTGAAAATGTCATCAGCAATATGTCTTTGTGGGAAAATCCAAGGTCACGTGACAAACCAGCTTGAAGTCCCAATACCGTGTGTGGCCCCCATTTGCATGGACAACTGCTTGACACCTGTGGCTCATTGAGTGGACCAGGTGGTTGATGCGTCCCCTTGGCACACCAGCCCACACATGGACGATGGCCTGGTGAAGTTGAGCCGCTGTTGCTGGTCGTGGACGCAGGAGGTCCAACCGTCTGCCAAGTTCATCCCAAAAATGTTCTATTGGGTTTAAATCGGGACTGAGGGCTGGCCAGGGCAGCACATTGACGTTGTTATGCTGAAGAAATTGCTGGGTGGTCCTGGCTGTGTGCGTCTTGCATTGTCCTGTTAGAATGTCCAGTTTGGGTGTTGCACAAAAAAAGGATCGACATGGGTCTGAGCACCTGGTGGATGTAGCGCTGTGCATTGACACCCTGTCCGCGACCAGGACCAATGTTCTGAAAGATGACTGGTCCTATGGCGTGGTTAATGCCAATTGCAACCCCATATCATAACGTTCGGGCCTCCCCAGGGGTTCAGCTCTACCACACAGGAGTCAGCATAGCGTTCACCAGGTCGACGCCATATTCTGACACGACCGTCAGCCATGTCAATACAAAAACGGCTCTCATCTTGAGAACAGTATGCGTCCCCATTGCTGCCTGCGCCAGTTGATTCGGGCTTGTGCCCACTGCAGAGCCTGTCCTGCCGGTGTCTTGGTGTCAGTACCGGACCTCTGTGAGAACGCCTACATGCCAGCCCGTTCTCCTGAAGACGCCGCCGCACAGTGTTCAGGTTGATTCATTGCTGGAGATTCCCAGGCACCTGTCGAGCAGTGTTAGCGGCTGTTTGCCGCCTGTCCCGCAGATGGGTTCGAACAAAATGGCGATCCTCTCTTGGTGTGGTGACCCGAGACGGCCTGGCTGGGGACGATCATCAGTGGTACCAGTGACTCGCATGCGGTGCTGCAGACGATAGATGGTTGAGATGTGGACGTTAAAGATGTTTGGCGACCTGCTTGGCATCCACACCATCCTCCAGATGGCCTAGGGCACGATTGCGTTCCTCTGCTCGTAGTCTTGGCATCTCTGTAGCGCTCAGACGGCAAGTCGTTTTCTGAACCTTGTAGCGCGGCTTTATAAAGGCTGCATGCCTGCGTACTGTCGCTGGTTAACTTTGCTCTGCATGGTGTGCACGTGCCTCACATGCAGCAACCAGTTTGCCATTTTTTGTTGACCCTCCAATGCCGGGAATGATGTGTTGCTCACACAATTTTTTCACTGCACGTGAGTCTTGACCCAAACAACTTGCCACAATGGTTCAATATTGTATATTCACCCCTTTTCACCCGAAAAAATGCCTTTCAATTTTTCGCGTTTTTTATGGAAGTCAGTATAGTATGTATGTATGTTTGCATGAATGTGTCAAATGGGTTTGAAACCTCAATGGCATTCGTCATCGAGTTTCAAACCCATTTGACACATTCTACAAACATGCTATGAGAGCAAATGTCAGAAGTACATGCCTCTTTGCTATGCTCTTAGTGATGCTGGATTTAGCACGAAAGTGGTTGTTCTTGTAATAGGTTCACTAGGCATAGTTCATAAAAGAGTGGTTTCAGGACTTTCAATGTTAGGACTGCCCAGAACAAAATGCAAACAACTCGCAAAATACTTGAGCATGTCTGTCATGATTGGGTCTAGCGTGTTTGTCAAGGCGGAATCACCTCATGAACCAGCATTGAAACTGACAGATGATAGCTTTCAAACTGTACTTTAAATAGTATCAGCTGACTAAAGCACTGACTGACAAAGAATTGGAGCCAGCCGGAGAGAGAAAGGGCGGGGGACAGAGAGAGAAAGAGGGGAATAGAGAGAAGAGAGAAGGAGAAGAGAGAGAGAGAGAGAGAGAGAGAGAGAGAGAGAGAGAGAGAGGAGAGAGAGAGGAGAGAGAGAGAGAGGGAGGGTATGTGAAAGATAACTTTTATCGATGTGCCTGCAATCTGGACTACTGTGCATTGTTGTTGATTTGACAAGTTGAGCATTAAAGTAATTGATATGTAAGTATGTGTGTATGTATGATGTAAGTATGTATGATGTAATGTATGTATGTAGTATGTGTGCGCGCGTGCCTATGTGTGTGCTTGCGCGCTCGTTTGTGTGTGTGCGTGCGCGCGTGTGTGTTGTTTAAGAGCGAGCGAGCGAGCGAGAGAGAGAGAGAGAAGAGAGAGAGAGAGAGAGAGAGAGAGAGAGAGAGAGAGAGAGAGAGAGAGAGAGAGAGAGAGAGAGAGATGTCACCAGTGTGTCAGCACTCATATCAGGCATCGGCCATCAGAAGGAACTTCTGTGGTCACAATCACAGGCTGCCTGTAACTTGTCTCGCTCTTGCTCTCTCCCCTATCTTCCTGAAGCCTTCCAGCCACCTCACCCCGCTTTTCTCTGTTCATACTGTATGCTTCAGCTCAAAGAAAAAAAAAACCCTGAAGATCTTACTTCAGCACCCTGTACAAAATGCCGTCTTCACTCACACACCCAACTGCTGCTGACCTGCACGATAATCATTGGCGACTTTCAAACAAACAGCATTGAAACCCATGGCGATTCCTAACGATAGGCACGGCGAAGTCAGCCCAGGAGATCAAACTGGACTTGGGCAGGTGGACGTCACACATGTCCATCTCTCAGACCGGTGACCACCTCCCTGCCTCACGTCCTGACGATGCGTCCGTGGACCCTAGCTCAGTGTCAACCATTGATCAGCCACAGAACGTGTCCTTGAGTCAAACGCAAGAGGGGCTGTTTTGGACGAGCAGCAACCCTAACAAAGTCACCTTCCAAGAGCGCGTCGTCCTTGAGACACAGTCCCTGCACCAGTGCTTCACGAGTGAAGGAAGCAGAACCTACCACGCCCTCCAGCTGGAGATGAAGGCCCATTTCAGCAGAGACAGCATCCCTATGCCTCAGGTGGGAAAGGATCATCTCCAGTGTCTCGTGGACTTCATCGTACCCGAGGACCTGGCCGTCAAGGTACAGGTGGTGAACTTCACTTCCACATGCGATACCAGGAGACTACTCGTCGTGGAGAGCCAGCGTCTGGACACCTTGGTGGACGTGTGCCAGTCCACGGCCATAGCAGGCGACTTCAGCTTGTCCAATCGTGTCTCTGTGAAGATCACCTTGAACAGACCGCAGCAGAGCTGGAGGCCCGAGTTCTACCCATTCATTCTGCACCTGAACTTGACGTCTACACCCTCGGCTGATAGCCTGGAGCTCCACTTTGTGAGCGACACCCAAGGTATGCCTTTATTCTTTGCTTTCTTTAAGACAGGGGCCAATTTGTCAGATTTTGCACCAACCTTCCCATTTCGACCCATCATTTCATTCATTCATTCATTGTCACGTGACAGTAGCCTGTAGGCGTGCCGAGACAGACATTTGGGTAGTCCGGAAACTCCACGGCTGTCTGTTCTCAGTCATGTGCGACACGACAGAGGTAGCCAATCAGGGCTTCGATTTGCTTCTAAAATGCCCATCTTCTGCTGTATCCTGCAAGACAGGGCATCATGGCCGCCCGATGTATCCTGTCCAGTTAACACATCACTTTTGTAACTATTTAACTGCAAAAGACATGTTATTAATGATGACAACAGAACTTGCATGTCTGTATGTTTTTTTAAAATTTTTTTATTTTTATTTTTTAAGGATATATCACTAATTACAATAACATAACTTAGAATGTCAGTATATTTTTGAAAAAGATATACTGACTTCCATAAAAAACGCGAAAATTTGAAAGGCTATTTTTCGGGTGAAAAGGGGTGAATATACAATATTGAACCATTGTGGCAAGTTGTTTGGGTCCAAGACTCGATCGCGTGCAGTGAAAACATTGTGTGAGCAACACATCATTCCCGGCATTGGAGGGTCAACAAAAATGGCAAACTGGTTGCTGCATGTGAGGCACGTGCACACTATGCAGAGCAAAGTTAACCAGCTACAGGTACACAGGCATGCAGCCTTTATAAAGCCGCGCGACAAGGTTCAGGTAACGACTTGCCGTCTGAGCGCTACAGAGATGCCAAGACTACGAGCAGAGGGACGCAATCGTGCCCTAGGCCATCTGGAGGCTGGTGTGGATGCCAGGCAGGTCGCCAACATCTTTAACG
>CM031598.1:64992660-64995160 GCA_018398815.1 Conus ventricosus | reverse complement strand
ACAACAACAACAACAACAACAACAACAACAACAACAACAACAAAGAAAGAAAGAAAGAAACAAACAAACTAAAGTCTCAAATTCCGTGGCCCTCACGTCCGCATTTATGGTGACCTTAGTTTCAATTTCCTTTCCACGACTATTCCGTCGATGAGTTCGTGTCGAGACGCTGGTATTGGCAAGTTCATGGGGGGGGGGGGGGGGGGGGGGGGGGGGGACTGTCACTGAACGGACATCCGATTAGGGACATTCACTCACTATGACTCCGCGACAAAGCAACTGTTGTCATTAATAGCAGGCTTAGTTGTTGGTGGTGTCCTGTATACGTTGGATCGGAACGTACAACTGAACTCCACCGAAGTGACTCGGCAGTAGAGCAGTGTCCCCTCTGTGTGACTTTATGACGTCTTGACAGTGACTACTTCCTGTCGATTGTTGATGCGGGGGTTAGGGCGGGAAAAGCCGAGGTGTGTGGAGAAGGGGAAGCATAAAAAACAAACAAACAGAAAAACGGCATCCAACAGCCACTATCATTTTTCAAGAGCAGGCCTCAGCCAAACAACCAGTTATGTGGCTCTGCGATGCGCACCTGTTCTCAGTTGGTTACTATTGAAAGAGTCCTGCCATTAACTACCTGTAGCATGCATCAAGTAAAGTCACTCGGAGATACTTAACAAAAATAACGACCAAGGTGATAAAATCAATTAATCTATTTATGATTAATTCAATGAAAAAAAAAGTTGTTTTTTTTTTCTTCTCAGTAGACGTGCTGCTATAACTAAGCGCGTGGAAAATAACTTTCAGTTTCTGTCTTTTTTTCCCTCCCATAGTCCACCTCCATCTCCACACCTCTTCCCTTCCTTCCTCTCCTGCCCTACGCTTCTCTCACTGTCTCTTGTTCTCTACCCCCTCTGTCTACCCTCTTTCTCCTTCACCTGTGTGTGTGTGTGTGTGTGTGTGTGTGTGTGTGTGTGTGTGTGTGTGTGTGTGTGTGTGTGTGTGTGTGAGAGTGTGTGTGTGTGTGTGTGTGTGTGTGTGTGTGTGTGTGTGTGTGTGTGTGTGTGTGTGTGTGTGTACGCGCGCGCAAGCGCATGTTGAAAGCACACATTTTCACAAGTATTGCGATTCTGACTTCAAGGTGGTCGTAGGCAATGTGGTTGCCCTCAAAACAATCGTCTACCTCTGTGGGCACTCTTCAGCCCCCGTCCCACAGATCCACGAAGCGACAGCCTTGGACTTCATCTTCAAGAGCAACACGGACTCCCAGCACACAGGCTTCCGTGCCTTGTTCTCCTACCACGACTTGTCCTCCAAACCCAAGCAGACCGCAGACGGTTTGTGGAACTGCACGGTGCCAGAGTGGCCAGACTTCCGCCAGCACTTCCCCTGCAACCTGGAATCCAACTGCGTCAACAGTGAGGACGAAGAAGGGTGTGATTACATCACCGCTCGCTGTGGCCGGGGCGTCATCACGGGGGTGACGGGTGTTACGTGCTGAGGAACTTGGGGAGCCAGAGGATGAACTACGGGAGGATGCAAGAGTGGTGCGAGGCTCACGGCGGGTCGCTGGCCAGTCTGAACACTGTGCGGGAGTGGGAGGACGTGAGGCACGTGCTGGGTCGGGGTCAGTGGGAGAGGGTGCTGGTGGGACTGCAACCGACGCCCCGTGACTGGCCTCTGATGTACGTCACTCGCTATATGTCTGTCTGTCTGTCTGTCTGTCTGTCTGTGTCTCTGTCTGTGTCTCTTGTCTCTGTTTGTCTTTCTCTCTTCCTCCCTGTCTCTCTGTCTCTGTCTCCTTCTGCCTGTCTGTCTGTCTTTCTGTCTGTCTGTCTGTCTGTCTGTCTGTCTCTCTTTGTGTACATGTGTGTGTGTGTGTGTGTGTGTGTGTGTGTGTGTGTGTGTGTGTGTGTGTGTGTGTGTGCGTGCGTGTGCGCGCGCGTGTGTATGTGTGTGAATGTGTGTATGTACTTAGTTTTAAATGTGTTTCGGGCTTTTTCATGTCTTCGCTTTTTGCAGTCTGTTCACAAACTCAAGCAGACCTGGCTAAAAGAGAAGCAGTCGCCAAGCCCAGTTGCAGGACATGACATAAACAAACTGAATAAGCACAACAAAAAATCAGAAGCCAATAAAAACTGTGATAAAGGACGGTGGTAGAATGAAACAGGTGAAGAGGGAAGGAGACACACCCGAAGGGGCTGGATGGGACGGGAGGTGAGGGGAGGGGGGTGACCGCTTGAGCACGATAGCCAGTAGAAAACCTGAGCAAGTCAAGATCTATGCTGGCAGACAATCCCCACAGAATCAATGAGTGTTTGTAACAGGTAACCCAAGACCATCCTCGCTCTTCTCGAAGACCGTCCTCCTGTCCAGAAGGAGATCTAAGGGGTCCTGAGTTTTAAATGTGAAGGACTGGACTGATCATAGCAGGGTCTGTTATGGTGCCCTTACAACCCAGCCCTCGGAATGGTAATGAAGATGATAAATCATCATGAAGTAA
>CM031598.1:64979782-64992560 GCA_018398815.1 Conus ventricosus | reverse complement strand
AATAAACTAGAAGATGAAATTAATACGGATACCACAAGAGCCCAACGCTGATCATGTCAGTGAACTTTAACACGATGACTCTCTTTTACATAACTAGCATTATTCCGTGTGTGTGTATCTCATGGGAAAAATTATCAATCAAGACAAGTCTCATTAATGAACTGTACAAACACGCGAAACTATATTCAAGAACTCTTTCTGACAGCACACCTGGCTGGGTGGGTCACTATATCAGACAGTATGAACCTGAGCAATTAGAGATAAACACCTTGTCAATGACAGTGACCTCCGAGAGAGTGACACAAGCCAGCTGTAACGCAGACTTCAGCCAAAATGATGATAATTAGGCTATTTTTAATCGGCATTCAAAATGGAGTCACCTCGACCCTGTACACGACCCTGTACAATCTGGTGTGAATCTGCTCCACTGTTTTTGAGGCATCTTGCTGACAGGCGGACAGACAAACAGACAGACCGGCCTTAAAATCAGATCCTGCTGTACGTAGTTTTTTCGGTCACGGTAGAATGAAGAACACTAGGATTTGTTACCCAACAGAGCTGTCACATGCTGATCCATTTTGAAAAGCTGACCAGGAACGGTAGGATGGAAGACAGCAACAGCATATTAATGCCTTAATCATTTTGTAACCATTTGGAAAATAAGGGTTTGTGAGGGCTGCTAAGTCTTGCCAGAATTAACAATGAAAAGCCCTGGAAGCCAGTGGACTGGAGATGTATTGTGTTTGGCAAGATCAATGCAGACCGGGTTACTGATGACTGTTCATAGCGAACACTCAGAGAAATCAAGTCACAGGTGAGTTTAGTATTTAAAGCACAACCCCCAGTTTGCCACTGCCAGACAGGACAAGAGCGCATAGTTTCTTTTCCTTTTCTGGTACTTAATATTTTGGGGGACACCCCACCTGAGAACAATTCAATCACAAGCACACATCTATGTGTCTGGAATCTTCAGAGTCTGGGATGGACCCGGAGAAACACACCCGAACATTATGCTGCAGGTTAGCATGTGGATGACGGTTCTCGTTGGTATTGATGCTTCTATAGCAGTGTTCAAGTAAACCTCCCTTATCGTGGCAGGTCTGTTCGGAAAGATGCAACAGAGCTCTTGGGTCGATGATAAGTGCAGAACAAGGTCTCTCACTTTCTTCTTCTTCTTCCTAAAATACTGGTTCACTCAAAAACGAGTAGGTCACAAGCGCGCATGTTAAAAGGTAAAATAAAATAACATAAAATAGTGCGACTCAGTCTGTTTGCCCCTGGAGCAAATTTGGCAACAAGGGGTCGCACTCGATATTCAAGAAGTTAAAAGAAATGGCCAAATTCAGGCCCAGGTAACCATAAAAATATCTGGGGAAGTTAAAATAGAAAATCGTCAATATGCAGATCTCAAAACTGTCGTATCAATTTGCTTTTTAGATGAGACTGCATTTGTGGCAATCTTGATGGCACCCGGCAGTGAGTTCCACAGCCGTACAGAACTAGGATAAAATGAATGTAAGTGGCTGTCAATATTTGATGCAGGTATGGTATAACATTGACCGCCACTCCTGGTGCTACTTTTATTCAATACTAGTTGTTCCATTGGAATATCAATTAGTTTAGCTCTGCCTTTGAAGAAGATGTTAAGTTTGATAGAAGCTCTTCTCTCTTCTAAGGGTTTCCATTCTAATTTCCTCGTGTTCTTCCTAGTATTCCCCTTTTCTCTGATGTGGTTCCCTGTTACGAACCGTGCTGCTCTCTTCTGAATCTTTTCGAGGTTATCAATGTCCTTTAGATGGTAAGGATCTCAGACTGAGCAACCATATTCCCGTGCTGGTCTAACCAGTGTTTTGCAGCAGTCGTCTTTAACCTTTTGAGGGCAGTCATTAATATTCCTGTATAAGAAAGCTAAGATGTTATTTGCTTTCTTACATACTAAATTGTAATGTTCTTTCCATTTGAGAAGACTATCTATAATCACGCCTAAATATTTTGCAGCATTGGTTTCTTTAAGAATAGTATTATGAATAGAATATTCTGATCTAGTTGGTGAGCGTTTATTACACATACGCAACACTTGGCACTTTTGGGGATGAAATTCCATTTTCAAAGTTCTTTCCCACTCTTGTAAAGCGTTTAGATCTTCTTATAGAATGCGTGTATCATTCTTGCTTCTGATTGCTCTATATACTAAGCTGTCATCTGCAAAAAGCCTTATAGTAGTTCCAGGAGAGAGGTTTCTACTTATGTCATTTACATAAATTAAGAAAAACAAGGGCCCCAGAACAGGTCCCTGTGGTACACCTGACAAGACTGGTTTACAATGGGATGACGATCCTTCCACAACAACTTTCTGCGTTCTCCCAACGAGGAATGATCTAGCCCATTTTAGCAAAGAACCGCCAATGCCGATGTGTTCTAATTTAAGCAGCAGGCCCTCATGGTCAACCTTATCAAAGGCTTTAGAAAAGTCTAATAAAATTGACTGGCTTTTACAGACCATTCACCGCCTTGGCTTAAGGCTGTGTCAGGCCAGTTGACATAAGCTAGAACACCAAGGCTACATTAAAATGTTGTTATGCTCTGCATAGTTATGCGGGGATTGTCTTCAATTGTGACAAGCTCCTAGCATAACATATCAGTCTCCAAAATCCCGCGAAGTCGGAGTGTGGCTGCCCACGTGGCGGGGTAATAAAAAATGGTCACATTCGTAATGTTCTCATCCCCAGCTGATGCATTTGTACCACAGTAGTCAAGTACTTCGGCTGTTCGGATGATCCCTGGAGTCTTTTAGCCAGGGTACAACGACAACAACAACAACAACAACAACAGACCGTTCACTAGATATAACAGTGACAGTCGCGCACTTCTGACCCTCAGACTGTCCCATGTAGCCAGACAGGACAGATCCTGGAAGAGGACGTGAGACAACATTCACAATCAGCACAATACAGCTGGGTCTGTGTTGTGCAGAGTGTGGATGTAGTCTTACGTCCTCTCAAGGGTACTGTTGTTGTTAGCCTTCTCGTTAGCCTACAAGAAAGGGCTAATCCTTTCTTCTTACTAACACTGACCCTACAGTTTGATATTTTGACACCTGCGGACCTCGAGTGGAAAAAAAAAAGACTTTGAACATTGAATGCTTCAGACAGCTTTCCCACACACGAAGGACAAGTAACTAGCCCAGGCAAGTCAAACACGATGCAGTAGACAAGTACCACTGTCGTGACTGGCGGACACGACAAGCTCCTTTGGCACAGGGACGTTTCCTGTCATATGGCTCTTAGTGTAAGACCATTCCTCATGAGTCAGTAGCGTCGTCGTTGCGAGGTGGCGTAGCAGCGAACACAAGGGAGGGGGTGGCAGCTTTCCTTTGAGGGACACACATGTGAAAGGTCAGTGTCAGGCGGCGCAGCGATCCATCCAGCCGTATGGGTGACGGCGGGTCTAGCCAGTGTTGCCGGGGGGACGGCTCCTAGAGATGTGGGGCGATCGGCGATGGAGCGCTGCCTGACTACGATTGCCGTGGCCTCGGTTACCATGCTTATGAGGGTCGGGCATGGTGGATACCCTTCTCGAGGCTGAGCGAAAAAAAATTGTGTTCTCGGCCGTAGGTCGGCGTGGACCAGGGAAAGGGAAACTCGTGCAGCGCTCAAGCGACTTTCGTCCTGCTCCCTCTTTGAGGCGGCCTCACGCGGCACAGGACCATCGCCAACCCCGAGCATGAAAAAGGCCGCTTGGTGGCCCTGGCAACAGGCTTTTGAGACAGAAGAGGGAAAAAAAAAACAAAAAAAAACCCAACAACCCGATCCCCATCGTCGGCCCACCAACCACCAGAAAATGAACCTGAATTCACACGGAATTAGAGTGGGGGAGGCGACAGACGACAGCCCCACACGGAACCGGAGACACTCTGCCCGAAAACCCACTGCCCGTAATATGCAGATTAAGTATGCAAGTACATCTGGTCCTTAAGGACCCCGGCCAGAAGGACGAAAAATCTCACCTTGACTGACTGACTGATTCAGTAGAGAGGCGAGTGACGGCGGGACACCGAAGAAAGCGCTAAACGGACAAATACAGAACTAGACTGGATGTAACGTCTCCCATAAAAAAAAGAGAAAAAATCAGGGATATCACAGAGGGTCGCGGTCATCATAACCATGTTTATTTCTTGCGTAGGTATGTTGTTCATGACTTGATCGTTTAAAAGCACGGGCTGCAAATTAAAGTTTTGTTCATGTTCAGTCAGTCTGCTCTTGACAGAACAGAGAGTTGCGGGAGATCCATAATTGCCCAAACGTCTGTCTGTCAGGGCACTCTCGCGACCTGTGGTCACTTGAAAATGAATGAAGGATGAACACACCAGTAGAGAAGAGACGAAATTGACACCCCGGCAAATATGCCTCCCAGCTTTATCCACGCATGTCTACGTTATGCACTAGCAAATGCAGTCTACTGGGACAGAGCACATTTCTTACATGTCATAGTTCCTCAAACTTCCGCCAAAGCCACCATGGCAAATTTCATCAGACAGCTACAGGTAGCTATGAAGACATTCTAGTTTGCTACCTTCTTTCACTTTCACTCCCAATTATTAGTATCCGCATATGTTTTTCTCGAAATGAGTGAGTTCTAAAGCCATGAAGTCAACTGGGAATCGTGACTGATCTAGGCCTGGGCCTTTTAAATTGAAACTGCGTGATTATATGACTGACTGAAATCACCCTCCTCATCTCCCCGTCCCCGCTATTTCCTTTCCCCTCTCCCGCTTTCACTCGCGCGCTTACATCGCCTCCCCCCTCCCCCCTATTCCCTCCCTTACGTCTCACGACGTCTTGGACAAATCAAATCCAAAGGGATATGTTGGTGCCAGCTGTTTCGCTGATCACAACTTCCTGCGTCCTAGTCTGCCCTGACATGTAAATCAGATCGGTTCGTTTGAACGGGAACGTATCTTTGTGCCCACGTCTCTTTGTGCCCACAGACGTATCTTTGAGCCCACGTCTGTTTGTGCCCACGTCTTTTTGTGCCCACGTCTAACCCTAACCCTAACCCTAACCCTATCCCTAACCCTATCCCTAACCCTAACCCTAACCCTAACCCTAACCCTATCCCTAACCCTAACCCTAACCCTAACCCTATCCCTAACCCTAACCCTAACCCTAACCTTAACCCTAACCCTATCCCTAACCCTAACCCTATCCCTAACCCTAACCCTATCCCTAACCCTATCCCTAACCCTAACACTAACCCTAACCCTAACCCTAACCACTTTATAGAGACGTGGGCACAAAAAGACGTGGGCACAAAGGGATGCTTCGGTTTGAACGGGGCTGCACAGAATAGTAGAGCATCAGATGTGACGGAAGACAGCTGAAAAAAAATCCTGAAGAATAACTTTAGAAGAGCGTAGCGTCAACGCCTGGACATTGGGACTGAAGAAGACAGCATCCACCAGTCGACAGAGCAGCTGGAATTACCATGTTGAGGCTGCGAGCAGGACACTGCCAGCTCCTCTCCCATCTCCCATCTCCCATCTCTCACGTCCTAAACTCTCTCATACTCACCAGTGCCCTTGTGGTACAGGCTCCCAAACTCCCACCCACATCTGACAGCCCTGCCCTCCTTTGAAGCCTTGAGACGCCAGACGTGGCCTAGACCGGCTGAGGTCCATGAGAAGCTGTGGGGACCAGTGGGGGTCATTGCGGCGGACTGCTGACTTCGCCTTACTAACCGGATTGAGGATCTAGTTCAGCCGGGAACGCGAAAGAAAGAAACAGAAAAGATGTGACGAAAAGGAATCAGATGGGATGTTTTGATGTGTGATTTGGTGTGCAATGTGTTACAATGGATTGCTATGTCATGTATGATATGTAATTTGGTGTGTAATGTGTTACGGTGGATTATAGTGTCATGGGATGCCTTGTTCCGGGCCTTCAGACAGAATGGATGGATCATTTTGAGCGAGATGTGTTTCTGTCCAGGTACCAGGGGTCATTTTACTGGGCGGATGGGTCGGTGGCCTATTACAACAACCTGGTTTCTATACCTGAAGGAGCTGTATGCTGCTACTTTATCCGTATGTATGCAATACAGTATTACACAGTTCTCCTCCGAAACAGACAAATAACGTTCGAGACAATGAACACGAAGTCTTGTCTTGAATGTTATTTGTCTTGCCTGAAGAAGGCTAGATAGGTCGAAAGGCATTATGTTTGTTTTGTAATTAGTTTATTCTTTCCTTTGGTGGCGCGGTAATTCCGTCTCTGCTCTTATTTCAGTGCCCACCTGCAGTCGCTGCACTTTGACACCGAACTGGAACAGTTTTGGCCTTCAGTATAATCATCTTATGTCCAAAAATGTAAATTTGAAAAACACATTCGTGCCAAATGTGCCAGGTTTACAAGGTCAGCTGTGCAGCCGATTCCGATTTGATTCCGATTCAAAGTTGATAATGACCAAAGCCATTCTGAGGCTAAGTTGAATAAGAAACTTTTTTTTTCAACCAGACAATTTGATAGTTTTGAGTCTTTCATATGCCACTTTCCAAACCATCAAATTGATTTTTTTAAAGATAATTTGAACAGGTGCGTCAGTTAATCTTTACATGGAGAAGTGTACATAGTCTCTCTCTCTCTCTCGCTCTCTCGCTCTCTCTCTTCTCTCTCTCTCTCTCTCTCTCTCTCTCTCTCTCTCTCCCCAAGTATCTAGCTGGGGCTAGACAACTACAACTGTTCCTGCAACCTTGCCGGATACCCGCGTCACCAGAAGGATGCAACAAGGAAATCTTTCCAAGATACGAAAGGAAAAGCCTTTGCATTGAATTTCCACAACGATACAGCAAAAGAAGAAAAAAAGGCAATCAGGCAACGCTGACAAGAAGGCAAAGTAGAGGGTCAACGTACGAGAGAAAAACAAACGAAATCAAAACAAAACAAAAACAAAAACAATAGAAAACAACTAAAAAAAATGTTTCACCTTGAAGAACTTTCTCAAACCCTTAAAGACGTTGGAATCCCGCGTCCTTGCGCACAAACGGGTTGGACAGGCAAGTTACAACCTGGCTCAGCAAGTAGTCAACTTTAAGGCACTATTTCGTGCCCCCCCCCCCCCCCCCTCCCTCCCCTTATCCCCGTGTCTTTTCCCTTTCCACTTCTTTCCTGCTCCTCCTCCCCACCCACTCCACCCCCAACCACAGGTAAAAATGCATGTCTGAAACACTGGCATGAGCGGAAATCTTTCTCACTGTGTATGCGTGGGGTTCAAATATCCAGCTCTCAATAATTTTTTAAGCGATGCTCAATGTGAGACAATACAACAGTTAACACTCCGACAGGCGCAAAACAAAATATTTCCCAAAGAAAAGAAAGAAGATTTCTTTCGAGAAAACAAGAAAACATCTCAACATTGTCATTTCTTGTGTTGCACAGTGTCGAACTGACAAAAGTAATACTAAATGCACAGTTTGTGCTAATATCAATCAGCACAATTTTTTTCTTAATCTGAAGACCTTTTTCTTCTCCCTGTTTTGCTTTTTTCTCCATTTAAACTTTTCTTTCTTTCTTTCTTCTTTCATTATTTTTTCTTTTCTTTTACTGATTACACGCTAACAGTCGTCTGGCGTCCATTTTCCTGGATGAAAGGACGTTTGTGATGAGCCTACACTCACAGCAGAGACGTATCCTCACAGAAGTCCCAAGCAGAACGCTTTACGTTTATTTTCGGCATGTTCGTCAATAAATCACAAACATGTGTATTATAATTAATGCACTGAGTACAAAATCCACCGCAAAGAAAGAATACTTAGAAAGAAAAGTAAGATTTAGATTTTTGTAATTAAACACAGCAACGCAACCTCCCTTTCCCAATGAATGAATGCATACCACAGTATCATCTGCTTGTCGTGCGTTCAGTGCGAACTGGGTCGCGCCTCAGGCATTGCTGAAAGCAAGCACTATCTGGAACTGGCCTTGCAGCTTGTGATGAACAACACGTGCCATGCGCGGGGCAGTGGGAGAGAAGTAGGTTACACCTGCCAGGGAGTGTGCGTTGCTGTCAGCGTAAGCACTGTTGTGAGCGTAGGCGCATCACAGACGTTTGGCATCCCCACTGTCGTCGCTCCAAACACGGGCAGGTGAACCAGGCAGAAGGCCAGGATCTTGATCGCCCTCAGCTAAGGACTACAGGGACAGAACATCAGCCGGCGCCCAAGCCTCTCTGGAAAATGTCTTCTCTGGCCGGTGATGAGTGTTTAGAGAGATAGAAAAAAAATTAAATTGTTGTGCAGCCCGTCTGGTATGGTATCTGTCGGTCTGTTTGGGTGAGAAGATCATCGTTCGTATATTGTGTTTCTTTTCGAAGTTTGTCTTTTTTAACAGATTGCCTTGAGCTCACGGACACTCAGTTTGCGACGGAAATAAAGTATCACACACACACACACACACACACACACACACACACACACACACACACACACACACACACACACACACACACGCGCGCACATGCACACGCAACACGCACGCACACATGCGCGCATTCATCCCCCCCCCCCCCCCCCCCCCCACATACACGCACTTGCGCACGCACGTGCTATTAGAAACTGAAAGGTGAGATCGCCATGATCCGTGGGTACAAAAGAAACGCATGATTTGCACTAATACCCAATGTCACCAAAAATTACTCTGGCAGGACACTGGGGCTCCACATCTCTTGGAGCTCGAAACTGTCTCGGTAGCTTTGATGACAACTACGTTTTGTGTGAGATCGACACGTCACAGGCCGGGTCTCATCCACAGCAATACAGTTACCATACCCCAAAAGCCGTCCGATGCAGGGGAAGCAAATACAGTGTCCATCCGGTCACGTGACCCACAATTTCCTGTCCTGTGACGTTCACAGTCAGTGCTGGGCTGATCCTGCTTCCGCTTCCTGTCAGCTGCCTCTGATGCAACTTCCGCCAGACTTCGCCTGCTCTGACGGGGTGGTTCAGGTCCCTTACACGCTGGTCTGCAACCACCGCCAGGACTGTTACGACAACAGCGACGAAGTCTTCTGTTCCTTCCCTCCGTGCACGGCTCAGGACGACTTCCGATGTGCAAACGGGCAGGTATGGCACCAAGCAGAATAACCATATGACGGTTTGGGATAGATCTTAAGTAGGTTTTTAAATTTCAGTACCTCGACATTGCAGTATGGAGAAAAAAAGCAACTTCTGAGTGCCATGTGAAGATCTGAACGCCTTTAGAACTTTTATGTCACTAAAGCTTCTTAATTTGAAGAGAGAGATTTGTTGCCTTATGTCCCTTTCCAGTTAATATTTTCAAACCATTTTTTTGACTACTCTTTAGTATCTAGGGCACTCAACGGCTAAACAAAAAGTTTTCTTTGAAGCACAGCAGAGCAGGGTTGTTGGTACTGACGGCCCCTGCAGCAGCCTCTGGTAAACATGTAGGAAGATGCTATCATTGCCAGCAGCCTTTGCATGTGACAAGCTTGGCATCAATGGTGGTAGTTGCTCTTGATATTGTTTGATCTGATCTGCGCTGAACTACTATGTGTACTGACCTGTACTGAACACGTATCCACACAAACGTCACGTGCATCTGTCATATTTTAGATTCCTTAGATATGTTGTCACTTTTATCAAAACAAACAAACAAACAAAATACCCAACTCAAACAAACATAACATTTGAATCTTTTTAAGGTACTTAGTCTGCAATGAAAGAGTCAAATGAGTTAATGATCATGCCTATGTTGTAGTGATTGTGTTTGTTCGTTTGTTTTTGTGAATAAGTCAACATGTTCGCTTTCACTTTATTGATATTTGTTCCTTTTGGAGAGCCAGCCGAAACTGTTTTAATAAATGCATATCAGTATATGACTGTGTATCGCCTTCAACGTTCCATCATTTATCCTTCATATTTTGCTCTTGAAAACAAAAAGTGAATCCATCGATTAACCTGCCAACTCCTAAGTCAAACCATCAATCACTTAATCAAACAGTTAGTCTATCTGCAAGCATGTAATCGATCAAATGATATCTAAAGTGTTCATACCTGTCTTTTTTCTGATTGAAAATAGTTGTGCGTTGTTGTTCGTTTCTCAGTGCGTGTCATCAAAAAAGTCTGTGATGGACAGAACTATTGCTTGGACAACTCACACGAACACCTATGTTACAAAGGGCACATAGATGAAGTGGTTTCTAGACCTCCGCCAGGCACTGTAGACATAGATGAACATGGTAAACTTCAGGTTAATGAAGATCCTCGAGCTGAGCTGTCAGACGGTTTTGTATCCTGCCCGGAGACTCACTTCCGGTGTGCCTTGGAAAACTACTACTGCCTGCCCGTCTATGTGCGTTGCAACGACGTCTTCGACTGCCCGGGCCATGAGGATGAAATGAACTGCTTCAACTATACCTGCTCTGGCTTCTACAGGTGTCGCTCATCTGCGATCTGCGTCCATCCGAATCACCTGTGTGATAATCTTTACCAGTGTCCACAGTATGACGACGAACTTGCGTGCGATATCCATTGCCCCAACAACTGCACATGTTACGGTCTCGCTTTCACCTGCACCTCTTCGTTTCATGCAAACGATATTCCTGAGTTGAGGTATCTAGATGTCCGAGGCACTCTCATGACGTTTGCTGATTTAAAGAACCATACCATGCTGATCTTTCTGAGCTTAGCCCAGTGCAGACTGACCACGTTACCTCAGCTAACGTTCCCTAACTTGCAACACTTGGATCTTAGTGATAACCTGATCCGTACATTTCACTGCGGCCATCTTATGAACTCACCACATATCAAAAAGTTGTCGCTCTCTGGCAATCCCCTTTCAACGATATTCCCAAGCATCTCTGCACATTCCTCCTCTCGCCTACAACGCCTTGACTTGTCCAACACTCACTTATTCTTTCTAGACACCTCTAACCTGACGTTGTTCCAGAAGCTTCACGAGCTCAATTTGTCAGGCAGTGGTGTGGACCGTATCAGTGAAAAAGGTTTCCAGCCATTCTCACAGCTGCACGTGGTGGACGTACGTGGTTGCTCCTTGTCGGAGTTTCCCAAAGGTCTCATGGACAGTCTGGAGAAGCTGAGGGAAGTGTTTGCTGACAACTACAAGCTGTGCTGTCCCGCCGCCCTGCCTTCAGGCTTTCCTCTCACAGACTGCCATGCACCATCTGATGAAATTTCCTCCTGCGATACCTTACTACGTTCCGATTTCTTCAGAATGTTTCTCTACGTCTACGCCTTGTTGGCACTTGTTGGTAATGGAGGCAGTTTTATGTACCGCACGGCCATCAACAAAACGGAGAGTAACCAAGGTTTCAGCATCTTCGTGGCTCATCTCTGTGCGTCCGATTTCTTGATGGGGTTGTATTTAGCCGCCATTGGCACGGCGGACAGGTTGTACCAAGGTTCCTACCTGTGGGAGGACGTGACATGGAGAAACAGTGTGGCCTGCAAATCGGCGGGGTTCCTTTCCCTGATCTCCTGTGAAGTGTCCACCTTCATCATTTGTCTGATCACCGTGGATCGTTTCCTCGTCCTGCGATTTCCTTTCAGCCGTCTGCACTCAGGACGACCTCCGCCCAGACAGCGTGTATGTCATCATGGCTTGTGGGACTGGTTCTCGCTCTTCTGCCACTCTTACCGGTAACATCCCAATGGGAATTCTACAAACAAAGCAGCATTTGTCTCCCCCTGCCTGTGACACGTCAGTACTTCAAGGGCCAGGCTTATTCTTTCGGCGTCATGGTGGTCCTCAACTTCATCCTGTTCCTCTTGATAGCCGTGGGTCAGGCCTTCATTTACAACGCCATCAGAATGAACAGCATGTCTATGGCCGACACCACCAAATCCAGCTCGAAGGAGTTGACCATCGCCCGTCGTCTCATCACCGTGGCCATGTCAGATTTTCTCTGCTGGTTCCCGATCGGGTTTCTGGGACTGCTGGCTTCCCAGAACATTCCGATCCCCGGGGAGGTGAGGGTGGGTCTGGCCATCTTCGTGCTGCCGCTCAACTCGGCCCTCAACCCTTTCCTGTACACACTGAACGTCATCCGAGAGAAACGGAAACAGGCGTACTTCAAGAGACTGCAGGCTTTGTTTGAGAACCAGCAGAAAGTCAAGGCAACAGAACGCTCCTGCTCTGTCCACGGGCACTATTAGTCCACCAGGTGAAAGGTACGTGTGGCCACACGGAATTCAACAGACATGGGTTTGATATCAATGTGCGTGTAAAAAGCGGATAGATACGTCGTCAGATTCATCCACGTTCTGTCACATCCGTATGATTCCAAAGCAGTCAATAAAATAATCCTCCATATAAACGTAAGTTTTCAGTGTTGCTATTTACGCAGATATTGTGCATTGTTTATTATCCTGTGAGTCGTGTTGCACGTTCACCAACCAAGGGGATACTGTTTTATGGCAGTTCAACGCACTGTGTCAGCAGAACGATGTAATGGCAGGCCTCCTCATATCTGAGAAGACGGCGGAGAGCATTCAGTTCATGCACAAATAATAAAAGTGATTTTTTTTCCCCACTTAGTCAAATGTACGCATGCAAACAAATCACTTAAAAGTTGCAGAAAGTGTTCATAGTCCGGGAAGGGCTGCTTGTTCGATCGAGAAGGGTCAGTTTTAACGAAATCCTAACAGATTTTTGTGGCATAGAGAAATTGTTCTGCTTGTTCCTGATGAAAGAAGAAAAATAACAGGGTCGGAAATACTAAGAAATCATCACAGATAAGCCCCGAGATT
>CM031598.1:64974782-64977282 GCA_018398815.1 Conus ventricosus | reverse complement strand
TAACAGATTAAAAATCTGACAAAAGGGTAAAAAGAATTAAAGTTTTTTTTAAAAATGAGAGAGAGAGGAGAGAGAGCGAGGGGGGGGGGGGGGGAGGAGGGAGAGAGAGAGAGAGAGAGAGAGAGAGAGAGAGAGAGAGAGAGAGAGAGAGAGAATGATAATGACAATGACAATGACAACCTTTAATGTCAACAGCCTAGGAGCCTTAATGACATGGGGTCCACTGTCTATGAAGGAAAGAAAGGAAATCATTATTAATGGTGTTGCTACAAACCTCTGTAGCGAAAATTCCTTTATCTACCACATTAATTTTCTAGAATAAGCATAGTTTATATGCTCGTTTTCGTCAGTATGATTCAAACTTAAGAAAACGACTGTCAGACAAAATCAAACTCAGACATTAACCAAAGTAGCATTAAACAATACATAAGTCATGAACATTGATAGCTTTGTACTCAAGGCAAAAGCTGTCTAATTTTAGACGCTTCGGCAATAAATTTAGCCAAAGATCTTAAGAGCTCTTCATCATCAATCATTAAGACTTCAGAAACACTTTGCCTGTTTATAAAAGGCGCCTGAAATAATTTACATTTTCTGCGAACTTCATTGCATGCAACACATTTGAAAGAAAGTGATATTCATTTTCCACAGCATTCATGGTACATGTACCTTACATACGTTATCGGTTTGTAACCCTTGTATAAACCAGACTTTATTTGCATTTAAACCTAAAGTTCTAGTTCTAAATCTAGCGATCATATCTCTATGCCATTTACGAGTTATAACTAGTAAATACTTTTCTGGTTGCAGGTTGCTGTTAAATTGAAGAAACCAGTCATACTTTTCTTTTCCTTCCATCTGTGAGTGCCAGTTTTGCTGATATATACATATTAGCCTGTCTTTTAGTTCTGAAATAAACAATTTATCATCTCCCACTTCCTGACTTAACCAAACTATGCCAAACCCGTTTTCAGTAAGAACATTTTTTACCTTTGTCACCCAGTTGCATTTTCCTGTTTCATGCTGTTGTAACAGCATCTCATATGCTTGTCGACATAACCTAGTCAATGGTAATTTTAACAATCTTAGCCAATATCTTATGCATTTCAGTTGGGTGCGTATATAAAGTGGGTATCTGCCTGCTTCTCCATATACCATTTTGTTTGAGGAATGCAATGGGATATTCATGAAGCGTTTAATTGCAAATGTGTGAACTGTTTCCATTTGGAAGTTATCAGATAAACCCCAGACTTCTGCAGCATATGTCAACATGGGCTCAATTTGCGAATCAAAAAGTTTCTAAGATATCGACGGTTCAATTGTATTTAGTTTCCTTGATGATCTTAGTATTTGTACCCCTCCTTTTTCCCCTTTTTATACATTTCTGACCACCCCATATTAAGACTTAATTTAGTTGTAAATATCATTCCTAGGTATTTATAATTATTTGTTACTTTTACTTCTTCTTCCCCATACCACTATTTTTCATGTCTGGACAGATGACCACCCATCCTGAAGATCATGACATTTGTTTTTTCAAGATTAATCGTTAACTGCAGTCTGTCCGCTTCCTTTTTCAAAATGTTAAGTTGATATGGAGACCAACAACTGTGTCAGAAAGGAGAATAAAAATCGTCTGCGAACAACATCAGAAAGACTTCAACAGCATTCGGAATCATTTGTGTACCATGCCTGCCTCCTTTACTAATTTCAATTGCTAATTCTTAATGAAGAATGAAAATAACTGAGGACTCAGTAGGCATCCTTGTTTTACACCTCGTGGGAAACTAAAAAATTCTGAATACATACCCTTATCACGGACACATGACAAGACTGAATCATATATTCCTCTAAGAGCTTTGTACATTTTCCCGTTAATTCCTGATTTCTCAAAATGTTCCATAAAATATTTCGGTTCACAGAATCAAATGCCTTTTTAAAGTCTACGAAAGCCACATAAAGTTTACTGTTTTGTAGAAGATATTTCTGCACCATCGCATATAACGTAAAAATATGGTCCACTGTACTGTAGTTTCTCCCAAAGCCTGCCTGTTCTTCTATTATCTTTTCTTCATTTCCAGACCACACAGTTAATCTTCTGTTTAATATGTATGTATATATCTTACTAACAATACTTGTTAAAGCTATTCCCCTATAATTGTCTGGCGTATTTATGTCCCCCTTTTTATGGATTGGAACAATGATTGATTTTGACCATTCCTCTGGGAAAATTCCTTTTTCAAAAATAAAATTAAACAAAGTTACAAGGAAATCAAGTAGAGCTGGATTTGCACTTTTAAACATTTCGCTAACAATTTTATCTGGCCGGCACTCTTTCCATGTTTTAACTTATGTATACCACTAATAACTTCTTGTCTGGTAATAGGGTCATTAAATAATGGCCCCTTCTTCGACTTCATCAATTAAGTCAGCCGATTCCATATCTTCCTGATCATGTTTATTCTTATAGCTGACCAAAATTGTTTCGGGTTGTTTGTTG
>CM031598.1:64949782-64969782 GCA_018398815.1 Conus ventricosus | reverse complement strand
CCTTTGAGACTTAGCGATAGCTGACCATAACATTCTGTCCGCCCTCTGCTACTACTCCAGCAGACACGCTTTTGAAATGTCCCCCGTTTTGGGCCAGATAGTTTAAAAAATTGACTTCAGCGGTGCAGGTGGTTTTCTTTCTTCCGTTTTTTTTTTGACGAGTTGTTAATAACTGCTCAGTTTTCTCAGTTACGCGACGGGTCAGGTTTGAAATTTACATATGATGTGAAACATGCAGCGTAACTAAACTCTGCATGACGTAAGAAAGGGAGATTAGAGTTAGTTTAGCACCTTTCGCGTGAAGAGAATTAAAGAGGACTCGTGACAAGAGAAAGAAGAAAACAGGTTTAGTTTGTTTTATGTCATCTATTCCTTTATTCAAGTCCTGTTTCTCGTTCCATTTCGTACCGTGTACAGTGTGCTGTTCTTGGTCCTGTGTGCGTGTGTGTGTGTGTGTGTGTGTAAAGAAAATGGGCAGGGGAAAAAAGATCAGCTCGGATTCAGTATGGAGTACAGCAGATCAGAGCACAGTATCGAACAGGAAAGCGTACCAGAGCAGAGCAGAGCAGAGCAGAGCAGAGCAGGGCAGGGCAGGGCAGGGCAGGGCAGGGCAGAGCAGGGCAGGGCAGGGCAGGGCAGAGCAGAGCAGAGCAGAGCAGGGCAGGGCAGGGCAGGGCAGGGCAGGGCAGGGCAGGGCAGGGCAGAGCAGAGCAGGGCAGGGCAGGGCAGAGCAGGGCAGGGCAGGGCAGGGCAGGGCAGGGCAGGGCAGGGCAGGGCAGGGCAGGGCAGGGCAGGGCAGAGCAGAACAGAACAGAGCAGAGCAGAGCAGAGCAGAGCAGAGCAGAGCAGAACAGAGCAGAGCAGAGCAGAGCAGAATAGAGTAGCGCAGAGCAGAGCAGAGTAGCGCAGAGCAAAGCAGAGTAGAGTAGAGTAGAGTAGAGTAGCGCAGAGTAGCGCAGAGCAGAGCAGAGCAGAGCAGAGTATTATAAGTATTCCTTCTTTTACCGTAGTGTAGTGTAGTGTAGTGTAGTGTAGTGTAATATCGGACTGGATCGGATAGGATCGGATCGGATCGTTATTAAAATGTTCGCTGTAATTTTCAGTTTATGGAGGGAAAAGGTAGAAGCGTTCAGAGCGTTTGGTTCGTTTCCCAGAGGCTTTTTGCTAATTTGTGTTTATTATGGATGTATTCACACAAAGATCTGCAACTATAAGCATTATGCTTAAACTTTTATTTGCCGATTATTGTTCATAAAGGGTGATAGGTAAAATTCATTTTCACCCAGACGCAAGTGCATATCCTGAGCAAAGGATTGCTTTCGGTTTTAAAACTTAGCTCTGAGTGTTTGTCCACAAGATTGCTGATAGAGTCCGTCCGATATTCGTTCAGTTACACAGAATTTTTATACGGAGTCAATATAAACCAGTGCTGAAAATCTGCATTAAGTCTGTGACTTCAAAACAGACGAACTGCCGTGAGGAAAGGCATTTACTTACGACGAGTGAAAATGGGTATCACTGTCAGGAATGGGACGCCGGTTGGTAAGCGTGCATGAGTTGAGTCCCTTAGCCGGATGCTGTTTTTTATATTTTATACCTGAACCCCCTCCCTCCCCCCTTCCATCATCTCTACCCCTTCCCACTTCTTTCCTCCCCCCCCCCCCACCCCCCATTCTTCTGTCCTTCAGCCCAATATAGCCCCTGGGATGGTCAGCTCTCGTTGTTATCATTCTTGCTATCATCCCAGCTACGGCCGGTCTATCTGTCTTGTATGTCTTTCTGACAGATCGGTGGACGGGAGCCGGGCATGTTCACAATGACCATCTCCACCATTGTCCCGGCCGGGGCACGCACATCTCCCCAGGTGTTCCTCCTTGTGTTCGTGTGGTCTTGCTACCTGTGAAGGAGGTTAGCACCTTCTTGTTTTCCCCTCCACAGTCCCCGAGGTTTGTATTCAGTCATTTACGTCCCCCCCTGGCTCTTAACCCGCGTGCGACATATTTGGTTACGCGCCAGTGGCAGAGACTGGAGAGGTTTGGAAAATATAGTTTAATGTGTTACCTACGTTCAGATGATGATCTGAAGAGAAGTGGAGTGAAAAGGGAGATAATCAACACCGTGCCTGCACTGGCTCACCCCAGAATCTCCATCTTGGCGAACTGGTGAACGTCAAGGACTGGCGACTTTAAAACTGGAGGTTGTGGGTCTGATCGTCGTCCATGAACATCTTCGTGAGAGATTTTGGCCTTGACCAGCATCAACCTGGAGTTGAATATGCCATGGGCTAAAGCGAAGAGACTTAGATTATAGAGTCGTGTGTCATGTTCTTGGTGGATGCATCTATGAGGATGTTCGGCACAGTCCAGTTTTATCCCCTTCATGGACGCATCTTTGAGGATGTTCCTCGTTGTCCTGTTCCATCCGCTCCATGCGTGCATCACTGGGAATGTTAGTCAGATATAGAATCTGCAGTCGGAGCTTCATCTCTTTCAACGGCAATGTTCTTCATATGTTCTGAAGAACGATGCTCATGTGTGCGTATGTGGCCGTTGCTGATGTCAGAGTGGCCTATATCGTGAAAGAGGCGCAGAATTCTTCCCGTTGATTAGGCTCAGAACAACAAATATGAACATTCACAGCATCAGTTTTATCATTATTATCCCTTTCGTAGTTTGTCATCTATCACCACAGAAGAAAACGGAAAAGGGGGAATGGAGGAGGGAGTTAACTTTCGGTAAGCCTTCAAGAGAAGATAAGCGAGATTAAAACAACGCAAACAAACACTAGGGAAACAGTATCCAGGAGCGGGACTGACTCTGACGCTGTTTGCTGCATAAATGAACTTGCCTTCCTTCACTCTAAACACCCTTCCCACCTCACCCTCCCCTACTCCTCCCCCCCCCCCCCCCCCCACCTCCCACCCTTCCCCTCCCAGGTGTTCCTCTAAAGATTCATGTGGCACTATTCTGTTTGATGGAGATTCGCACCTTCTTGGTTTTCCTCACAAAGTGACAGCGCTCTGTGTGTGTGTGTGTGTGTGTGTGTGTGTTTTAAAGAAAGGCAACTGTGACTCCAATACAGCCCCCGCTCCCACTTATTTTCTTTTATGTCGCTTCCAATCCTAGAATAGGCTTCTACGTTTAGAATTGTAACAGAGTTGCAACATTCGCCGAAAACAGCCAAAATGAAACACAATCGAAGGTAGTCAAACGTCGCAATGTTATCAGCTTTTGAAATTACTTGACCCTGTGTGTGTGGGCGGGTGGGTGGGTGGGCGCGCGTGCGTGCGTACGTGTGTGTGTGTGTGTGTGTGTGTGTGTGTGTGTGTGTGTGTGTGTGTGTGTGTGCTTTTTCGTGTATGTGTGTGTGGTGTGTGTGTGTGTGTGTGTGTGTGTGTGTGTGTGTGTGTGTGTGTGTGTGTGTGTGTGTGTGTGCGCGCGCGCGAGCGTGTGTGTATGTGTGTGTGTGTGTGTGTGTGTGTGTGTGTGTGTGTGTGTGTGTGTGTGTGTGTGTGCATGTGGGTGTATGCATGTGCAACCATGCATAAGTGTATTTGTGCAAACGTGCGCTTGTACATAAACGCACGTGCACGCATAATTGCTTATGTACTTGTGTGTGTCTGTGCGTTTACGTGTGCATGCACAATCATGTATGAATATGTTTGTGCTCACGTGCACGCGTGCATAGACCCACTTGCACAAGTACGCGCTTTTGTGTGTGTGTGTGGGGGGGGGGGGTGTACCGGCACGGTAGTAGGCCTAATTTTTGTTTAAAATCGCGTCCCCCCCCCCCCCCCCATCCTTTTTCCTGTTCTTTTTCTTTCTGTTTTATTTGTCTGAGAAATAGCTTAGGGTGGCTGATGAAATGTTGGGATTTGAAGCCATATTTGTAATAAATGTTAAACAACAACAACAGATTGCCATACCACAAACCTAAATTGTTTTATGCCTGGCCCATATCTGTGTGTATGCATACATTCTGTTCAAGTTCGACATATCTTAATAAAGCAAATGATTGATTCTGTACTTCCGCGAATTCTTAGTTTTTGTTGTTGTTGTTGTTGTTGTTGTTGTTTTGGTTTGTTTTTGCATTTAGAGTTATCACAGTTTTGTTAGATTTTGTTTGATTTACATATTCAGAGACTATCATTTCTGAAATCGTATCTTGATTAAATTGGAGCCGGCTTCAGAACGGCTTGTGAAATGTCTTGATTTTGAAAGTCGTAGGTTCTGTATTATGTGTGTCATAGAACAGCATTAAAGATAACCTACACATGAAAAATTTGCACCTCACTATGTTCCGGCTTGATCTCCGGTAACTGTCTCCACTGATTAGACTTGTTATTCAGATTAAAATGTTGAGGTCAGAATAGTCCGAAAGTCTCATCAATCGTATTACTAAGTGATCAGAAACATGCAAAGCCTAGTACGACGTCGTTACTATCCACGTTTAACATATGTACGAGCGTTCAGACTTCAATTTAGTCATTGGGAGACCAAAATGTCAATGATCTTTTTTTTTCTTTTTGAAGTTCGATCAAACATGGAGCTTGCTTGCACATTTTCTTTCACTATGACTTTGGATGGTTTTTTTTCTTTTTAACCATGACACAATTTTTTTTAAAGAATGCAACAGGCTGTTCTGAAAACAAACCAAAATACAAATAAACCACAAAATAGAGTGCAAAATAACACACCCGATGTCCACTCTAGAACGCTGCTCGCAGATTAGAAATGAAATAGCTTTTAGTTAACTTAGTTTTAAAAGCGTCAACCTTCCATCTATGTATCAGGGAAAGCAGTTTTCTGTTTAAACGAAAACTGCTTGTTAACGTGCTGATGTCAAAATTCAGTCGATTATCATACAATCCCGTCAGTTGGCTTTGGAACTGCTTCCTCGCAAATATATGATTGTGTTAATCTGTAATGTTCTTGTGATGGTAAAGGAAAATCAATGGAAACAGGCCTAGAACAGCTTTTTGTCCCATGTATAGCTTCTCTGTCTACTTTTTCATTGTAATGATAATTATGAACAGTGAATTAGTCTCCAACAAAAAGTGATATCAGGGTTATTACATGGATTGACTAACTTAGTTCAATTATCATTTCTGATCTGGTCTGAAGGAGTAACGATTGCAAAGATTGAACCACAAACTCCAAATCAACACAGAAGACAAATTGAAATAGTCTTGGTGGAAAGATGATGGGATGATGCATACCCATGAAAACTGCTGCAAGTTTAGCCGTAAAAACACTTTTCTTTGTCCGAAGTGAAAAGACTTCAATGTTTTCAAATCGGGTATCATATAAAAATTCACCCTGTTCGTCTATTACTATCTGTAAGTACTCTTATATGGTTTGAACATTTTTCTTCAACGTAAGATGCCACAATGCTTATATTTCCATTCCTTTTAAAACTAATATGGTCAATGTCAAAAGAAGCTCTTTGAAGTTCACGTACCGATGTCGCGGAGAACGGTCTATAAGATATAGAATATTTATCAAGATTAATTCCAAGGCTTTTCATAATTTCAAAGATAGGCCTATATGTTGTCGAGGTAGTTTGAAAAATAACTGATTCAGCTCTTTTGGAAAATTAATTTCAGTTCCAAGCTGAATTTCAGTTTTCACATTAGACTCGAATGAAGCATTCGTTATTGAAATTTTAGTAGACGAAACTTTTCTCCGACCGAAACATATGAGCCTTGGACAGACGACGCATGTACTGGAAACCTAACGCCAGTTTCAATGCCGTGCATTCTTTGCTTTCAAGTTGTTGTTGTTTTTATACCCAACAAACGTTTTGGCGTCCTATGAAAACACTTCTTGCGCATATGCTATTTTAGACCTTATGAGATACTCACAAAGACTAACCAATGTGGATAGATCTTGTCCTCATGTCTGATGGTTAGTATTTTCAGAAAATGTAAAGTCTTTCTTACTTTTGTCAACAAGATTGGAGACCAGCAGTACCTAGAGTGATTGTATGCAGCCACTGTTGAAAAGAACAAGGTTCTTTTTGTCTGAGGATAAATGTAACCTGTTATTTATCGTACATTCCGCAAACTTATTAAGTTCTCTTTGATACTTTTTTGTATGATTTATACTTCGTAAAGGAGTTTTCTTTTTCCAAAATTACTTCCATCCACATGTAGTTATCACGGAAAACTAGAACTACAAATTCAGATATTTTGCTAGACAGGTCATGCATTCGAATTGAACATAGTAAAGGAGTTATTATCGACCCTCGTGGGACTCCTATACAAAGTTTTTTTTTAATTCATTCAATTTTTTTTTGTCATGAATTTCAAATTCTTGGATGAGTTCTCAATTTTTGTAAACGAACCATTCAATGAAATCCTGTATGTTTCCTGACAGGCCAGTGTTTTGGAAGTTTCAATGAAATCCTGTATGTTTCCTGACAGGCCAGTGTTTTGGAAGTTTCAATGAAATCCTGTATGTTTCCTGACAGGCCAGTGTAAACGAACCATTCAATGAAATCCTGTATGTTTCCTGACAGGCCAGTGTAAACGAACCATTCAATGAAATCCTGTATGTTTCCTGACAGGCCAGTGTAAACGAACCATTCAATGAAATCCTGTATGTTTCCTGACAGGCCAGTGTAAACGAACCATTCAATGAAATCCTGTATGTTTCCTGACAGGCCAGTGTAAACGAACCATTCAATGAAGTCCTGTATGTTTCCTGACAGGCCAGTGTAAACGAACCATTCAATGAAATCCTGTATGTTTCCTGACAGGCCAGTGTAAACGAACCATTCACTGAAATCCTGTATGTTTCCTGACAGGCCAGTGTTTTGGAAGTTTCAATGAAATCCTGTATGTTTCCTGACAGGCCAGTGTAAACGAACCATTCAATGAAATCCTGTATGTTTCCTGACAGGCCAGTGTTTTGGAAGTTTCAATGAAATCCTGTATGTTTCCTGACAGGCCAGTGTTTTGGAAGTTTCAATGAAATCCTGTATGTTTCCTGACAGGCCAGTGTAAACGAACCATTCAATGAAATCCTGTATGTTTCCTGACAGGCCAGTGTTTTGGAAGTTTCAATGAAATCCTGTATGTTTCCTGACAGGCCAGTGTTTTGGAAGTTTCAATGAAATCCTGTATGTTTCCTGACAGGCCAGTGTTTTGGAAGTTTCAATGAAATCCTGTATGTTTCCTGACAGGCCAGTGTTTTGGAAGTTTCAATGAAATCCTGTATGTTTCCTGACAGGCCAGTGTTTTGGAAGTTTCAATGAAATCCTGTATGTTTCCTGACAGGCCAGTGTTTTGGAAGTTTCAATGAAATCCTGTATGTTTCCTGACAGGCCAGTGTTTTGGAAGTTTCAATGAAATCCTGTATGTTTCCTGACAGGCCAGTGTTTTGGAAGTTTCAATGAAATCCTGTATGTTTCCTGACAGGCCAGTGTTTTGGAAGTTTCAATGAAATCCTGTATGTGTCCTGACAGGCCAGTGTTTTGGAAGTTTCAATGAAATCCTGTATGTTTCCTGACAGGCCAGTGTTTTGGAAGTTTCAATGAAATCCTGTATGTTTCCTGACAGGCCAGTGTTTTGGAAGTTTCAATGAAATCCTGTATGTTTCCTGACAGGCCAGTGTTTTGGAAGTTTCAATGAAATCCTGTATGTTTCCTGACAGGCCAGTGTAAACGAACCATTCAATGAAATCCTGTATGTTTCCTGACAGGCCAGTGTAAACGAACCATTCAATGAAGTCCTGTATGTTTCCTGACAGGCCAGTGTAAACGAACCATTCAATGAAATCCTGTATGTTTCCTGACAGGCCAGTGTAAAGGAACCATTCACTGAAATCCTGTATGTTTCCTGACAGGCCAGTGTTTTTGGAAGTTTCAATGAAATCCTGTATGTTTCCTGACAGGCCAGTGTAAACGAACCATTCAATGAAATCCTGTATGTTTCCTGACAGGCCAGTGTTTTGGAAGTTTCAATGAAATCCTGTATGTTTCCTGACAGGCCAGTGTTTTGGAAGTTTCAATGAAATCCTGTATGTTTCCTGACAGGCCAGTGTAAACGAACCATTCAATGAAATCCTGTATGTTTCCTGACAGGCCAGTGTTTTGGAAGTTTCAATGAAATCCTGTATGTTTCCTGACAGGCCAGTGTTTTGGAAGTTTCAATGAAATCCTGTATGTTTCCTGACAGGCCAGTGTTTTGGAAGTTTCAATGAAATCCTGTATGTTTCCTGACAGGCCAGTGTTTTGGAAGTTTCAATGAAATCCTGTATGTTTCCTGACAGGCCAGTGTTTTGGAAGTTTCAATGAAATCCTGTATGTTTCCTGACAGGCCAGTGTTTTGGAAGTTTAAGTAGACGCCGGGAATGCCGCACTTGGTTGTAGGCTTTATTTGTGCCCGCCAAAAGTTGCAAATAGGCATTTACATGTGGCGAATTGTTTCTTTTCAGCGTTCGGTAGTTTGATTAGAAGCTCAAATAATTCTTTCTTAAAGTTCACGCACATGCGATGTGAGTGCTACAGGTTCCATTGTTTTTAATGTCCGTAGAAGATTTACCTTTTTTTAAAAAAATTGATCAACAATTGATCATTTCCAAATCTTTGGCATTTCATTACTGCACTTGCGTCAAATTTTCTGAAAGATTCATGAATGAAATTAATGACATTTTATGGCAAACGTTTTTCAGCATTTGGCTCCAAACTGCAAGAAAACAAACTGACGTTTTTCTATTGCATGTTTTGCGCATTGCATCTTTACCTTCTTATGTTGTCAAATATTCTTTTATGTAATTAGTATTATCTGATGCAGAATCGCAGTAGGTTTCTTTTTTAAACTCTGCTAGTATCTGTGAGACCTTCCGTAAACTCTACACTGCCAAACATATCTGCGAAGGCCTAAACATTAATTTTTCTAAGGCATTCGGAAGAGAATTATTGTTTAACTGAATCGGATATGCTGGTGACTTGATCCCGTTTTTCATTTCCCTGTATGTTCCCAAAGTTTGCCAGTATCTGCGTAGCCTTTTGTTTCAGAATTACAAAATGTCTTGCAGTTCTATCACTTTGCATATGCTACGACTCTATCACTATGTCTGCTGGCGTTTTTCATATCTCCATGTCAACCAACAGATCGTATTTATACTTTTTCTTTTAATATTTGCTTTTCTTTCCACTGTTTGCGCTCTCGCATACTTTTTCCACTAAACGTTGCCATTGTATTTACCTGATCTCGAAGGACGTAACTTCAGAACAGATGTATCTGTTGCTGCAGACCTGTACTGTAAAGAGCGCCTGTTTTCTGTGACTAATGCTCTGCTTTCACAGTAAGAAGATTCTTAAGACTGGTATCATATCAGGTTGTAGATCTTCTTCCTCTGTTTTTTTTCTCCCATTTATAGACAATCTTACAGGATAGGATGAGATCCTAACAAAATGTCTTTGGATGTCTAAAGAAAGTTTGGTGCTAGTACTGGAGATGTAAAAGTAAGATTTAAGGCTAAAGAAGTGTGAGTTGAAATATCAGGCATCCGAGTAATATCTCCGTTACTTAGCAAGTATGAATCAGAATCTGCAATGCAATCTAACGATCTATTGCTAGAGATACTTATACAATATTGTCCCAGAAGGGCTCGTGTACATTAAAATCACTGCCAATAAGCCATTGAACTGGTTGATATCGAAAGTTTCTCATCCATTCTAATTTTTACAAACGGGTCCTCTTGGTAGATACATTGGAGCAATGTTTAACATAAAGGATGATGAAAATATTACCATGTCTGCACAAGTTGAAATAAAGGCAGCGTTTTTAATCACTGGTGATGTCCGTATATAGTAGTGTAAGCCTTCACGAACATACATGGCAGTCTGAACACTGTCAGAAGAGTCTTCATAAACCGGAAGGTAGTAACATCCAGACAGTTTGGGCAAATTATTATTTTTCACATTTAGAGATCGTAAAAAAAACCCGCAAACCTCGTTGGAAGCCAAGTGATGATTCAGATAATTATGACAACAGAATGACAGTTCCACTGCAAGAAGTTAATATTTCAATGTTCAAGTATTTTTAAAAGGATGTAAACAAAAGAAATGAATTTTGAAATTGTAGAAGATCAATAGAAGATTCAAACGCGATTGTCCAAAACAATTGCTGAAAAAAAAAAATTCAGTAATCAACAGACGGATACAGCGCATCTAGTTTAACCAGGGTAACATGGGGGGGGGGGGGGGGGGGTGTGTGGGGGGGGGGGGGGGAAGGGCGGGGGAGGGGAGGGGGGGGAGGCGGAATGTAGAACCCTGGGCCGTAACGTTGGTGGGGTGGGGACGGTGTCCTTCGTGGCTCCTCCAAGAACATGCTATGCAGGTGTCTCCCAATAATCCTGGCCAACACGCTCGCGCTTCTTACTGTTGGGTGAATCTTGTCCAGAGTCAGAGTATCTATTGCTTGCAGCTCTCCGGTTGCCATAGCTGACAAAGCTGAGTTTTAGCGGTATCAAAAATGATAATCATACCTTTGTTGTCAAGAAACGGAAACCAGATCATCGATTTTAAGCGTGTGTAGACGAGGAAACGTCGTGCAGGCTGATATACTCACCCTTCACTTATTTATAATTCATTCATTGTTTCTTGGTTAAATTTCTTTCTTTTGTTCACATTTTATGTTTTGTTCATTCATGCATTCATCCATTCCTTCGTTCGTTCGTTCATCTATCTATCCATCCATCCACCCACCCACCCACCCATCCATCCATGCATCCATCCATCTATCTATCTATCTATCTATCTATCTATCTATCTACTATCTATCTATCTATCTATCCATCTATCCATCTATCTATCCATCCATCCACCCACCCATCCACCCACCCATCCATCCATCCACCCACCCATCCACCCACCCATCCATCCATCCATCCACCCCACCATCCACCCACCCATCCATCCACCCCCACCCACCCACCACCCATCCACCCACCCATCCATCCACCCACCCATCCACCCACCCATCCATCCACCCACCCACCCACCCATCCACCCACCCACCCATCCACCCACCCACCCACCCACCCATCCATCCACCCATCCATCCATCCATCCACCCACCCACCCACCCATCCACCCATCCACCCACCCACCCACCCACCCATCCATCCACCCATCCATCCATCCACCCATCCACCCACCCATCCACCCACCCATCCATCCACCCACCCACCCACCATCCATCCACCATCCACCCACCCATCCATCCACCCATCCATCCACCCATCCACCCATCCATCCACCCACCCACCCATCCATCCACCCACCCATCCACCCACCCACCCACCCATCCATCCACCCATCCATCCATCCACCCATCCACCCACCCATCCACCCACCCATCCATCCACCCACCCATCCATCCACCCACCCATCCACCCACCCATCCATCCACCCACCCATCCATCCACCACCCATCCACCCACCCACCCATCCATCCATCCATCCATCCATCCACCCACCCATCCACCCACCCCACCCATCCATCCACCCACCACCATCCATCCACCCACCCATCCACCCACCCATCCATCCACCCACCCATCCATCCACCCACCCATCCACCCACCCACCCATCCATCCATCCATCCATCCATCCACCCACCCATCCATCCACCCACCCATCCACCCACCCACCCATCCATCCATCCATCCATCCATCCACCCACCCATCCATCCATCCATCCATCCATCCACCCACCCACCCATCCATCCATCCATCCATCCATCCACCCACCCATCCATCCATCCACCCACCCATCCATCCACCCACCCATCCACCCACCCACCCATCCATCCATCCACCCACCCATCCACCCACCCATCCACCCATCCATCCATCCACCCATCCACCCACCCACCCATCACCCACCACACCCATCCATCCTTTCCATCCATCCACCCCACCCACCCATCCACCCACCCACCCATCCATCCATCCATCCATCCATCCCCCACCCATCCACCCACCACCCTCCACCCATCCATCCTCCATCCATCATCCACCCACCCACCCCATCCACCCATCCACCCATCCATCCATCCACCCATCCCCACCACACCCACCCATCCATCCATCCACCCACCCACCCATCCACCCACCCACCCATCCATCCATCCATCCATCCATCACCCACCACATCCACCCACCATCCACCACCCAATCCACCCATCCATCCCCTCCATCCACCCACCCATCCACCCACCCATCACACCATCCATCCTTCCATCCATCCACCCACTCCATCCACCCATCCACCCACCATCCACCACCCATCACCCACCCATCCCCCCACCCACCACCATCCATCCATCCATCCATCCACCCACCATCCACCCACCCATCCACCTTTCATTCATGCATCATCCATTCGTTCTTCGTATCGTTCATCTATCTATCCATCCATCACCCACCCACCACCACCCATCCTATCCATTCCATCATCCATCCCACACCATCACCCACCCATCATCCACCCACCCATCCACTCCATCCATCCACCCATCTATCCACCCATCCATCCACCCAATCTATCCACCCATCCATCCACCATCCATCCACCCATTCATCCACCATCTATCCACCCACCACCATCATCCACCATCACCCATCTTCCACCATCCATCCATCTATCCACCCATTTCCACCCATCTATCCACCCATCTATCCACCCATCTATCCACCCATCTATCCACCCATCCCCCCTCTATCCACCTCCACCCATCTATCCACCCATCCACCCATCTATCCACCATCATCCATCTTCTCCCATTATCTATCTATCATCTATCTATCTACATCTCTCTATCTATCTATCTACCACTCTCTATCTATCTACATACCATCTTTATCTATCTACTACCCACTCTCTATCTATCATCTACCATCTCTATCTATCTACTATCACCCATTCTCTATTACCATCTATTATCTATTTAGAAAGACCTAAAACTGCAAGCGGATTTTTCTGTGTGAAATACGATCCATCACCATCACCCGTTACACTTTTACGTGTGCAAAAATGTTCTTAGTATCAATTTCCGTATCCCTACATTCTCAGCATTTGTGGAAGACGCGATATTTGTCCTCTCCAGTCTCACTATCGATGCTTCATCCCCTTAACTCATACATCTGCCGTTTTAAAGTCAAAGAGTGCTTGTTTCTGTGCATTGCTTTCTCTCCTCCTCCTCTTCCTCCTCCTCCTCCTCTTCTACACCTTCTTTCTTTTTTTTCTTCTTCTTTCTTCCTTTCTTTCTTTTTTGTTGCATCGCGTTCTTCGTCTGCCGTCAACACGACTTTTCACTCTGTGCTGCAGTCATCTGCTGAAGTCTGTTCACTACCCGTGTCTTCCGGCTGCTTGAACGGTGGCTGTGTAATGTTAAAGGTTCTTTCTCCCAGGGCTGGATAAAACAAAACTATAACGACACACCTTGATTCTGTATTTCTGCTCTGGTTGGCTAATGACGTCGGTTTAATCCTCTCCTCCCCTATCAAACACTTATACGAATGCAGATGGTCAATGCTTGTACCGTTTCAGCAGTGGGTCTGTCTTTCTTTACGCTGTAAGTGCACTTTGTGCTTTTGTAAATGTATCAGCCGTGTCATTTCGCCATTGTTGAGATTTTAAGCTGGAAATCCGTGATCTTCATACATTCCCAGAGAAAATGACATCGAACTCTGTGTATTTGTTTTTCTTTTCCTGTGATGGGCTGATTGTTTGCTTTTCTTTCAGTTATGTGTAATTTTAATTTGGTAAACACTGTGGACTTGCGGAGCAAATCGATCAAAAGTTGTCTTGTACTCGGTCCTATGTCGACAAACACATTCACTCGTGCGCGCGAGCGCACACCACACACACACACACACACACACACACACACACACACACACACACACACCACACACACACACACACACACACATGTGCACGGGCCCACGCACACACTCGCACACACACACGCACGCACACGCACGCGCGCGCACACACACACACACACACACACACACACACACACACACACACACACACACACACACACACACACACACACGCACGCACGCACGCACGCACGCACGCACGCACGCACGCACGCACGCACGCACGCACGCACGCACGCACGCACACACACACACACTAACTCTGTCAAGGTGGAGGTTAATCTGCAGTGAGACGGGGAAAGATAAACAGTAAATGATATATAATGAAGATAATTTTTCGTTTCCATGATGACGATCAATATGGAAATTAGCTTTTCTTCCCATGGTGACAAATGACGAGAACTGCAATTGTGACCATGAGGAAGACAGCTTTTGCTCACTTGGTAACAATGAATACAGAAGATGTCTCCTGCTCTACATGGTGACAATAAACAAGGAAGACAACTTTTGTTCCTATCGTGACAATGAATACAGAGAATGAATTTTGCGCCCATGGTGACAAAAAATGAAGAAAACTTTTGCTCTCCTGGCGACGATAAATAATGAAGACAACTTTTGCTCCCATTTTGACGATAGATAAAGAAGATGGGTTTTGCTCCAATGGTGGCGATAGGTAAAGAATATAACTTTTACTCCTACGGAGATAATACATAAAGAAGATTTAATAACGAAGACATTGTGTACTCCTTTGGTGACGATAAGTAAGGAAGACAACTTTTGATCCTAAGGTGACGATCGATAAGGAAGATAACTTTTGCTCCCAAGGTGATAATACATGAGAAAGATAATAACCGTTGCTGTCGTGTTGATTACAAATAAGAAAGTTAACTCATACTCCCATGGTGACAATAAGGAAAATAGTTCTTGATCCCATGGTGACAACAAATGACGAGGGCTCTCATAGTTACGATAAGGAAGATAACTTTGCTCCCCTGGTAACGATAAACAAAGAAGATTATTTTCTGTTCCCATGATTATGATAATGTAAGAAGATAATTTTGCTTCCACGGTGAAGACAAATATGAAATATTTACTCCTGTCGTGGCGGTAATTAAGGAAGATAACTTTTGTTCCTATGGTGATGATCGTAACAAGGAAATCAACTTTGCTCTTATGACGACAAAATTGTTCGGCCTCTGTTCTCTTGACGCATCAGCTTTGAGATATGTAAACAAGGAAGCGATCCCCGGGAAAACTATCTGGCCATAGTGTTGACTGGCCGGTCTGGCTTGAGTCTAAACTGAAAGCTGACAGATAACGGAGATAGCCGGTGAATGTTTGTTGTGTGGGCAGTGAAGACTAAGCCGGAAGCGTGTCTATGTAATAGTGGGCTTTTCCCCCCTGCCGGCCGACCAAACGGCTACCTGCTACCTCCCATTCTTCATCTTCTCCAGTTCCGGACTGCTTGACCACACCCACCATCCAAATTTTCTTCTCCGTTCTTACACGTGTTATTCAGCCAATCTCTCTCCTCTCTCTCTCTCTCCTCTCTCTCTCTCTCTCTCTCTCTCTCTCTCTCTCACACACACACACACACACACACACACACACACACCACAGAGAGAGAGAGAGAGAGAGAGAGAGAGAGAGAGAGAGAGAGAGAGAGAGAGAGAGAGAGAGAGGAGATACCCCACCGTCAAGGCTTGCGGCATGGTTTAATGCGATATGCAATGGAAGATCGTAACGATCAGATATCGTTAATGATCATTACTACCCTGCGGACACACACACACACACACACACACACAACACACACAACTCTCACTCTCTCTCTCTCTCTCTGTCTCTCTGTCTTGCACTCTCTCTGGCTCTCTCAGCAGCCGTCAAAAGGCTCCTTTTATTGGAATTATTTCGAACTGGTTTACAAAACATGATTTATTTCTTTACTCACTTTGTAGCACTTTTTTTTAAATTAAAAAAAAAAGTTTTCAAGAGTCTCCGAAAGCCGACTGCCAAGTATACACAGTAACTACATGGTGCCCCTTTCTTTTGTTCCAGTTACCAAGGGAAGTAAAGCTGAGTCAACCATGGGAAGGAAAACTCGCCACTGACACCAACACCTCCCAGCGAATGACCGGATCGGCATCTCAGCAAACTGCAATTTAGCGCAGTTGCGAGACCGTCATTTGGCGGCAGGTTTCCTTTCAAGGTAGGACCTTTCATTGACTGAGGTGTGGAAATGACTTCTGGCGTTCAATCTCCTCTTCTCGCCCAGCGCGATGGGAATGAATGGGACAGCCGAGAGAGGTTTTTGACCGTGTGAGCGGAGACAGTCTTGCCAGTGTCCAAGGGAAGATTGGAGACCTCCTGTTAGCCCACCGCCTCCAGCCTTTACTTTCAGGCCACACAATGATCTCGCACTCTTTCCTCAAGATTGTTGCTAAGAAAAGTCAGTTTAATCAACTGGATATATTTTCCTCAACAAATATCAATTAACTGTGCTCTATTCCCAACTGTGAAAAAGTCTTTTATCCCGGATAACTGGATATTTGTTTCAACGTAAACCGTTCACGTTAGCGTAGGCAGGCAAACGCTTCCTAATACATATGATCACTTTTTTTTTGTTTTAAAACCAATTTTGAAATGGCGTCCTTTGGTGTCTATAAAAAAGAAAATCAGATGGACGCCAAAGAAAACATTTTTGTCTCTTTGCCTTCACGATGATGGATATCTTATCAGCTTTACAGACAGATTAATGGCTAGAGTTTCACAAGGAGATGAATGTCCGCCCAGTTTCACCCGTTGATGAATGTCTCTTCCCTTTCACTTTAGCGTGATATTAATTATTCCAGGAACACTAACATGTAATTAAGCACATTCTAAAATTAAAGAAAAATGAATGAAAGTGTTTATTCTTTTTTTTAATGCAACAAATCGCAAGAACAAAAGAATTTAATCATCTTTTGATTTCAAAACCCACATCGGGGCACAAGAAAATGAACTCCCATAAGTCGTTCAGTTTAGAAGAGAGAACAGTATTATCTGGTATTCTTTCAGACATCATAACAGCTCGACCACTCCTTTAGATGTGCAATATTTATATCCCTGCACAATGCTTTAATGTCGCTCAACAGCTTTCTTTTGTTTAAAACTCGCTATGCACCTCTGGTTTGCTTCTGTTCCATGAAAAGTAGCTGTCTGTGTCACTGTCAATTTTGTTTTCCTCAATGCAAGTGGTCTGTGAGTCGTGAATTTCAGAAATCTGAGGTTTCCTGTCTGTCATATTATTTACTTTGTTCGATTCTTGGAATGTCAACAGAAGTCTTTTATCTTCATGGAATCTCCTCAGTTTGTCTAAAATGTGCCTTAATCGATCTGAGAAAAGTTTATCTTGATTTATTTGCTGCTTTCACAATCCGGGCTGATATCCCTCTACTTCTATCACTCATGCAAACTTTGTTATTCGAGTTCAGCCAAGAAAGTTCGTTGCTCCGAGATAATAACACTATTTTTTGTGTGCTTTTGTTTTTTCTTCTCTTTCATGAGTTCTCGTCTGACTTCATTTGTTTGTATATATCTAGTATCCTTCACTGTGATAGTGGGTCTTGCTCTGGGTTTTCTGTTCATCAGAATTACCTCTGGGGGTGGTGGAAAGGCGTCCAAGGTGTGTTGATCTGTTTCGTGCTGCAGGCTGTCCGCCGTCTGCTGCTCTTTGAGGTCACCTTTTGAAGTCCGAGCCATCCCTTCAGTAAATCCTTTGATGTAATATTTTGAGTCCAGATTCCCTATTCTTTGTCAAGTTTGCAAATTCCTCACTGGCGTTCTGTGGTCCATCGTCAGAAGTTAGCTTCGTCTTGCCTTGTCTACTGACACTAGATTTTGTGATGTGACTTCTGCCTTGTTTTGTGTGTGTGTGTGTGTGTCTAGCAGTAACCCTACACACATTTTCTTTTGTCCACCTACAAGCAAACTGACCCATTTTCCCATGTGAAAAAATCTGTTCCTACCTTTTGTTATGGTTTGTTTGGTATATTATGACTGAGCGATGGTTCTTTTTATCGCGGACTCTTATGTTTTGTTCACAATACTGTTTGTTCACTACGCGCGTTTATGCCATTCCAAAACAAGTTTTCTTGTTGCGTTTCTTTTTTCCACATTTGTTTAATGTCTATGTGATCATGTATTCCTTCAAGCATTTCAGTTTTTTTCTCTGTTGTTTTCTGGTACAACAGAGACTATCGCCAGTATGAAGTGAGGTCACCATGAGCTGCCCCGCTGAGGAGTCCATGATGATCAATTGTAAACCATCAGATCTAGACTAGCGTTAGGGAGCTGTTTCCATCAGCCACACTCGCGGATGATGAAGATGTTATGGAGTACCATTCTGGTCTGAGACTAAATGGCAAGGATATAATCTACCCTTTCTTTCATACTGTGTTCCAGCGTCAAACAGGCTTGAGAGACGCAGACACTTGCAGTGCTGGTCAACAAATGTCAGCAGCATTATTACAGAGGGAACTCAACTGTGTGGTGTAGCTCGTCCGATTGTAGTATACTACAGGATTCCAGGACGAAGCTGACAGGAGCCAGCAAATCCAACAAACACAGGCAACAGAAAAGAATCTTTCTTGTGAAAGTAATGACTGTTACTTTTGCTAAATATCACACAAATTCCAATTCAAGTGAGTATCTAATCGGGATTATACTGCAAAATGTGTGTGTGTGTGTGTGTGTGTGTGTGTGTGTGTGTGTGTGTGTGTGTGTGTGCGTGCGAGCACGCGCGCGCATTTGTTCACCTTCAGCGATGAATCGTGGTTTGTGAATAATTCACTATATTTCAAGAGACAATGATCTGTTATCCCTCTGGTTTCTGACCAGTCCTGGGTTTGCTATAAATCTTTTCCCGCGTCGGAAACAGGAGTCCGTATTTCACGTTCAGTTTCCTTTTAATGTACACCTCCCCCCTCCCCCCCAACTCCCACCTCCCCAGCCCACCCTCATTTCCCTGACCTTCTTCCTGCTCTCCCACGTCCCCGGATGTCCCACGGCTGCTTCACGGTGGAGCCGTAAATCTGGCTCATCTATTGCCTTCACCCCTCGTGTGCGCTTATTTACTCAGCACGTCACCTTCGTTACGACGACACAGATTGCCGGGGTGACAGGCTCTGCCTCTCTCTCTGACACATTCTTCAGATCAGACTGAAGAAGAAATACCTCTGTCTGTCTGTCTGTCTGTCTGTGAGTGTGTGTGTGTGTGTGTGTGTGTGTGTGTGTGTGTGTGTGTGTAGACGTCTATGTGTGTGTGTGTGTGTGTGTGTGTGTGTGTGTGTGTGTGCGCGCGCGCACACGTGCTTTTCTCTGTGTGTGTGTGTGTGTGTGTGTGTGTGTGTGTGTGTGTGTATGAGTGCGCGCGCGCGTGCGCACGGGTACCCGCGTGCGTGTGTGTATGTGTGTGCATGAACACATACACATGGTTACATTAATACTGATGGGTGTTATTGAATTCAGAAGACATAATTAATTGGAAGCCAGGAATTTGCTATGGAGGCAGCAGAACAACTTCAGACGCGGAGACTGGCCTAAAACTGCGGAAATTGTGTCTCACGTGTCTCCGCTGTTTGTCGCCAGTATCCCAGCTACCGTTACTTCATTACATGAAAAAAAGCAAACTCTCGATCCGAACTCCTCTTTTACCAGTGAACAGACGAATCAATAATCTGTCTCAAACCACGCAGTTTAAATTACCGAAAATTCAAGAAGGCGACAGTGAAAATTTCTTTGGATGAAATTCAGTCACCTTTTGTTTGTGGAAAAAAAGTCGACACACGACATTCGAATTGTGCTGTAGGCCAAAGCTGACTTGCGTTACCCCAGCAATGCATAATCGCCGAGCGAGGTTAGAATTCTATCTCTGACCAACTTCCTATCTGGCCACCATCGTCTAGAAGGAAAATTATCCATGTTTGTTGACAAGGTCTTTGGGTGGCTTATCAAATTCTGGATGTAACAATCCAAAACGGCGGATAGCGCTACACCGAGGAGTCACAGTTTGCTCCATGATCTCGATTTTCTTCCATACAACAGGAAAACTGAA
>CM031598.1:64929782-64942282 GCA_018398815.1 Conus ventricosus | reverse complement strand
CAGCTGATAGACTTATGGGACTTGTCGGTGGGAGAAAAAAAACAAAAAAAACAACAACAAAAACGCCTTTGGCGAGGAAAGTGGCCGGTGTTCGGAAGGCAAAACTAACCTGCCACGGTAACTCGTGTTTAGGTTTACTAACTGGAGTAAATCTGTCGTAGGGCGTCATTCTCTCCCGTCACCTGATCTGCGGGGTGGAGAGTTGGGGTTGGTTTTAGGTTCCCAAACCCTGTCTCTGTCTCTCTCTCACTCATCTTACATGCACACACACCTAACGCGCGCGTACGCACACACATAAACGCACACACACACACGTGCGTGCGTGCGCGCGCGCGCACACACACACACACACACACACACACACACACACACACACACACACATCTGACACGCTCACGCGCGCACACACGCACACACACACACACACACACACACACATACACACAGACATCACACACATAAAAAAAAACGCACGCACACACACACACACACGCACACACACACACACACACACACACACACACACACACACACACACACACGCACGCACGTTCGCACGCACTCACGCACGCACGCACACACACAAGGCATGGGACGTGCATACACCACACACACACACACACACACACACACACCACGCACGCACGCACGCGCGCGCGCGCGATCAGTATGGATCCGAACCTCAGAACTCTTGTTTCCCAAGCAGATAGGTAATTTCGTGCGAAGTCTGTATAGGACGGAGTCGCAATGCAAATATTACATCCCCCCGCCCCCCCCCCCCCCCCCCCCCCCCCCCCCCCCCCCCCACCACTACTCATAGATAGTGTCAGTCATGAAATTAGCTTTACTGTGGGGACCTGCAACTGAGCCATATCTCTCTCTCTCTCTCTCTCTCTCTCTCTCTCTCTCTCTCTCTCTCTGCGTGTGTGTGTGTGTGTGTGCGCGCGCGCGCATCCCGTGCATGTGTGTTAGTGTATGAGAGAGAGGGGAGAGAGAGAGAGAGAGAGAGAGAGAGAGAGAGAGAGACAGACAGACAGACAGACAGACAGAGAGAGCAGGGTAGGGTGTTGCTTTGCTGGTGGGAGGAGAGGAGGAGAACTGGGTGTTGGGGAAGGAGAGGTGGGTGGGAAGGAATACTGCAACTCCAATCTGTCAGGCAGTAACAGTGGACGACTACAAACCCCATCTCCACTGGCTCTCTCTTGTCAAGACTGGGAGCAAGACGATAACAAAACCTTAGAATTTATACGTACCCTCTCCTCAACCCTACACAGCGTCGGCGACATAACCCTCACTCGTTGGTTTCCGTGAAATATATATCCCATTTTTTTAAACCCATCTTTCGCACCCTCTCACTTGAATCACTCTCCCTCCCCACTCACTCGCCGCCGCACACACCACCACACGCGGGGCGTGACTTCCTATGAACGTGATTGAAGAGGAAAAAAAAGTAGTTCGTGTACAGCGCCATCGGAAACTGTTTCCGGGAGACTATAATTATACCAACTGTTGATACGTTTGGTCTCTACTAAAGCAGAAGCGAAAAAAAAAAAATCAACGTCATTCACACACTGACTAGAGAAATTGCTACAGGTTTGATTTTCCTGACGAGCATCATCATCATCATCATCATCAACAACAACAACAACAACAACACCGAAAAGGACAACAAGGGCAGCAGCAGCAGCCGTTATGATGATGATCGTTGCTGAATAAATGAAAACAAATTTAGTGAAAGGTGCGTGGTATCAGCAAAACTGACTCAAGCTATTGGTGAACGCAAACGTCTTATGAGGGCAATACCAAATCAAGATACGCCCCCCCCCCCCTCCCACTTCCCGTCCCCCGGCTTTTCTCTCCCCCCCCCCCTCCCCCCCCCCCCCCCCCCCCCCCATCCACCCTCTCTCTCTCTCTGTCTGTCTGTCTCTCTGTGTGTCTGGTTTGGTCAGTTGATTTTATGTAGCTGAAAGGATTAATGATGAGGCATGTCTATACGTTTGTTTCAGTTTTTTTTTTCTCTGAAATAACAATATGATCATTTACGATAGCTCATGATATTTCAAATCTTTTATCCTTTATTTACTATCTTGTGTTTACTGTTTGGCGCAATGGAGTGAGAGCAGTAGCTGGTGTCAAATTCTCTGCTTATTAATTTAAAAGCAGGATTCGCAGTGATCGTGAATTTCTTTACTGCAGACCCGTTCGTACTTCTCCCCCTTTTCTTTCGTAAGGCTGAGAAACTACCAACGCGGTCAGGATAAAGAACAAAACGTTGGGATCACCAGTGTTTAGAAACCATCAGGTTTAAAGGTCCAAGACTACACATACACACGTACCGTGAACCAATCATTCGCCTCAGCCCCCGCCCAAACAAAAGACCCACCCCCATCCACCCCCATTCAGTGAGGTGACGGGACGAAAACCACGCAGTAAACTTGTCAGGGAACCAGGCTTTGTACACTTAGCTTCCACTCTGTACACATAGCTTCCAACTCTGTACACATAACTTCCACTGCGCGCGTAGTACTGCGTGTCCGCATCCACAGGGAGGTGGAGGCCACAGCAGGGGAACAGATCGAAATCCAATAGGTCAGCGAGTGACAGGCGAGATGCTATCACGTCCAGGCCGAGCGGCAGATGTGAGCTATCAGAGGCTGGTGACATCACCCTGCCACACCTAATTTGTACAACCAGCAGCACTGTAGACGCTGGCCCTGCCTCTAATCAGTGGCAGACTGAAGCAGCGGAAGGGAGATAACCTCTTGAGTCAACAGGGAACCAGCATTCGGCTCCCGTTTTGAGAGCCAAGGCAATATGGCGTGCAGTTCCGGTCTTATGGAGGAACTTTTTTTTTTTAACCACCTGCTGACAAGAGTAAGATTTCCGAAGGTAGAACATTTCTAAATATGTTATCGGTTACATGGAGCCTAGAAGTGTGATCGTTCTAATTGTCCTCTGGTCAGTATTCTGTCAAATGGATTATTCCAAACTATGGATGGTGACAAAAATATGCTTCTAGCCAGACTACTAAGTTTTGGTTACAATTTAATATAAAAATCTACGGTTCCAACATATGCCAGCAACGTTGAAAATAGAAATGACAGAAGTTGATTTCAAACCCCCTTTATAAATTATAGAGTGTCGCCGTCATCTATGACTGTATTTAAATGAAGAGAAATCTGTACTATAAGCCCACAGACGGGGGATGTTTGACTGACCTTAAAGTAAGGGGCTAACAGAGACAGTGACTGTGTCCCAAACGCCATACTTTCGTGCACAGGATTTTTGATAGGAAATTTTACCTGCTCTGGAGCACAGTACACTGTGAAGATCACAACTAAATGCAAAAAAAAAAAAAAAGTGCTCAGGGATAATAATAGGACAGACTTTGGTTCCTCTTAAAACACAATATTGACACTATCGGTATTTCATACTAAAAAAAAGGTATACGCGATCATTATTATTATTATTATGACTTCCCATTAGATATCAGGGTATCCATAAATCAGCTAGTAACAGGGTGTTATCAATCAGCTACTACAGCGTGATAAACTGTGTGATCATAAAAGCGTTCTTCTCTGCTTGTTGGTCTCCCTAGTCGGGTCATGTACCTGCAGTCGACGACACAGCCTTATCGCCATGGTGTTTCCATGGTAACCTCAACGATCACGTGCAGTGTCAGTCAAGACACAACGTCCGTAGCAGACTGTCGTCTGGAGAAAAAAAAAAAGTGAAAGTCCTCTAAAATGGACGTTCTGCGCAGGCTTGAAATCTGTCAGTCGCTTCCGGCGGAAGGTGGGACCAGCCGTGTGTGTTTGACTATGGGAATGTATGCCTTTCCTTGAGCGACAACAGAGAAATTCCCGGATCATTTTTCATGCGGTCAAACGTATAGTCCCTTCGTTGTGACATGAAAAGTGATCTATCACATAAGAGTACAGAGCAACGAACCGACAGGGTGGTATTTGTTAGACGTTTATGACTAGATAAGTTAGGAGCAGTTTTTTTTTTTTTTTTTTTTTTTTTTGGGGGGGGGGGGGGGGGGGTGGGTGTATTTTTGTTTCGGTATTGCTTTGGCAAAGGATATTTAAGTCAGTGACTGATGCTATGTTAGGTGTTACTCATGAAGCAGACAGAGAGAGCAAACAATTCGCGCGTGCGCGCGCGCGCACGCACACACACACACACACACACACACACCTCTCTCTCTCTCTCTCTCTCTCTCTCTCATACACACACACACACACACACACACACACACACACACACACACACACAAACACACACACACACACACACACACACACACACAAACACACCACACACACACACACACACACACACACACACACACACACACACACACACACACACTGTCACGGACAAAAAAATGAAACAACCTAACTTGGGGGAAACAACCTAACTTGGGGAGTCGCCAGCCAATTTGTTCGGACCTAAGTCCAAACTCAAACATTCTAGGCGTCAGAAAGACGGGCCCATAGGTCGGGTCCGGCCAATTAAGCTTAGTGGAGAGGTTTCACCGAGACGGTCCGACCCACCCAGACTGACTAAGCGGCTTTGACCGACGCCTCGATGTCTGCCCAGACGGACCTCAGTACCTGGGCCAGCCTTATCCGGCCAATTTGTGGAACCAACGTCATTGTTAGTCGGACGTCGCAGGTTAAAGCAGGAAAGGGAGAGGGAGAAGGTAGTGTGTGGTGGGGGTGAAATCTAGCTTAATCAATTAAATGACCAATTGACCACCACAGAGAGTAAGGCGTGTCGGCATGACTGGCATGATTTGAACACCCAATGGAATTAGAGGGAGCTAACTTCGGGTGTCAGGGCGGTAAAAATACTGACCAATGGTACTCGCCCTTTTTGGACAGATCGGAACGAATAAAGAGGGGTGTGAGAGTGAGAGAACGGCAGAACGAGGGGAAGAACGAACAGAGAGAGAGGGAGAGAGAGGTTCGGAGTGGAGCTCTGCAGGAGAGAAGGGCAGAGAGAGAGAGAGATGAGGAGAGAAGAGAACCAAGTTGAGAGATTAGCATGAGATAGTCTGCAGAGGAAGGACTGAGGAGAGATGTGGAGGAGAGAAAGAGTTGCTAATTTATGAAGAAGAAAAGAAAGAAAAGAAAAAAGAAAAGAAAAGCAACCATGTCCATTTGATAAGAGCAGACTAGAAGAGGAGAGAGGAGAGAGAGAGTGCAATGCGTTAATGCAGGAAGAAAGAAAGGAGAACAGATCGATGTTGATAGTCACTGTTCTACCCTAACCGGGGGTTCGACCTCATACCTGGCAGCGTCACTTCGCCAAGCAGAACCACAGACCAACGCCAACAGTCTCACCTGACCAGGCGCCATCAGACCAACACCAGTGCCGGCGTTGTGTCGTGTTGTGAAAGTGACAGTGAAAAGAAAAAGGAAAAGAAAAGAAAAGACAGTGATTCGTGAATAGTTAAGATCACCTGGCCAGGTAAAGTAGAAATCTGTTTATACCCGGGTTAGTTAATGATGTTTTAGATAAATGATTTTGTGAAGTTCAAGGAAAGAGAGAATGTTTTATTTTGTTTGGTTCTATATGCATTGATGTTTCGTTTATGAACATGTGTAGTAAAGTTATAGACTTTACTAGTGGTTTGATGTGACGAATGCATGATATATGAATGAGATCGTAAGCAAGCTGTGAGTGTGTTTGGGCTGTGCGCTAGTCCTTCTCCACTGACATTACACGAGGTTGACTATTTATTGGCGAGCCTGCAGGATATTATGGCCTTTATTTATAATTGTTCAACTTCTCAGAGAGAAGCTGGGTGGGATTCAAGTATTGTAATCCTAGACAAAGGGGTTGTCTTGCTGTTTGTTCCCTACGTAGTTAAATACTAGGCCTTGCATTGCTTCCAAGATAGTTAATACTAGGCTGGCATTTCAGCCCCAGATACTCATTTCGCACAGATATCCTATATTCCGCTCTCATAGTTGGGTTCAGGGCGCTGGGCGTTTTATAAAAACTAATTACGTGCCCTAAGCGATATTATTTCATTCATTGGATTGTGCTATTACGTCACTCGTGTCGGTAAACCACCTGTTTGGCTGTCGGTTGTATAAAATCTTGTTCAAAATAAAAAAAAAAAAAAAAGTAGATACAATGGGGAGAAATGAACAACCCTACTGAACAACGTGTGAGCGTCGCTGTGATTTAGGTTACTCAGGAGATGAGTTGCGAGCTTTACGTTGAAAACCAACAAAAGATGGAAAGAGTCATGAGCGAGCGGAAAGACGCCGTATCGCAGGAGAAATAGCAGAGCGGGAAACTCAGAAAGAATGAAGCAACGCAGAAACAGAAAGCTTAAGGATTCAGACACTAGCGAAACGCAGGAAACAGAAAGAATAAGGGAAGCGCAGGAAACAGAAAGAATGAAGCAGGAATCGGAAAAGATTAAAGGTTCAATTAGAGCTGAGAAAGTGGTCGAGGAATACAGAGGGAGGACCGCCGAGGAGGGAGTTCAGTTTCCAGTGACTCTGTGCGCGGCTATGCTCCCCGACCAAGTTGCCAAAATTCTATGAAGAAACCGATTCGATTGATGCATAAATCCTGTCGTTTCGAAACGTTTGCGACATTCAGGGTTGGCCTCCAGAAGAGTGGGCAGTCATTTTGTCGGCGTTATTGACGGGTAAGGATTGCAGATTTTCACTGCGTTACCAGCAGAACAACTGTCTGATTTTGTTGCTGTGAAGGTGTCATTTAAGAAGGGATTTGACCCTCACTGAGGAGGGGTTCAGGAACAGAATTTGTTCAGCTAAATTACAAGCAGTGAGACGTTGCACTCAGTTTGGTGCACGTCTAGATCACTTTTTTGAGAAATGGTTAGAGTTGAGTGGTACTAAGAAGGAGTTTGCTGAATGAAAGAGCTAGTTTGAAAGAACAGATTTTTGTCAGGTTGCGCCCTGAGGTTACTTTATACATTGGAAAGAGGAGACAGCCCGAGACAGCAGGGGAGTTGTTGAAGTTGCACGAGGTTGTATAGTGGGCACGTTTGGGCACTAAGGGAGGAGAAAGAAACAGGTGTCTAGGCACAGGTGAGAGAGTGCAAGGAGACCAGAGGGAGTTTTCTGCTAAGTCTGCAAACCAGTGGTGGGGCAGAAGGAAGGCAAAAGGGACATTAGGTGTTTCATTTGTCACAGGACAGGGACATGTGGCTAGGGATTGTCGCATTGAGTTCCAGTAGGCAGGCTGCTCTTGCTAAGAGGGGGATAAGGGTCGTCAAGGATACGACCTGCGTGGAACCAAAAGGGATTCAGTCTGAAGAGGGTGGAGTGCAGCTTTGGCTAGCACTGGACAGCAGTCAGTGTTCAGGGAGTGAGGGCACTAGGCTGCGTGGTTCGTTACAGTGGAAGAAGGGTGGATTGGCAGCAAGAGCGGTGAAAGTGTTACGAGCGACACTGGTTGTTCCTTGGGGGTAGACTACGAACAACGCTGGTCGATTTAAGGGATTGACAGGGCAATCCAGCCTGTACTCTAATCGTGGCACTCGTGGGGGAGTTTCCAGTTGCTCAGTATAGAAGTACGTACCCCAGTACTTCTCAGGCGATGTTGTCTGCGTTGGTGATGGAGGAAAACCTTCACGATTGATCATTGGGAATAGTCCAGGTGCAAGGGATCCAGGGGATCCTGAGTTGTTGACTGCTACAGGGGCAGCGTTCAACCACGGAGCAAGAAGTAAGATAGGGGAAAAGTAGTTAAACGTTAGTTGTTCAGGAAGGAAGTCGGGCATAAGTACGTGTCGCCTGATGAGTTTAGGGCTGCCCCCCCCCAAACCATAGAAAACAAGACCCTTCGCTCGTGAAGTCTTGGAGTTGGCAAGACGGTGGAGAGAAAACAGGAGGTTAGAGGAGGTGAGACAGATTTTTGTGAAAAGGCGGGCTGTTGTTACCGAGTTTTCACCCCCCAAGGGGAAGACAGGGTAAGGTGACATCAGTTTAGAGGTCCCCAGCAGGTTATCGTGACACTGTCATGTCTGTAGGTCACGAGTCGCCACCTCATGGCGAGTCATTTTCTCGGCACCGGTTTTAAAACGGCTCTGACGAAGTCTTTGGATGATTTTTCATTGGCAGGGGCAATCGGCAGACATAAAACGTTTCTGCATGTCATTGGACGTTGTGCTAGGTCAGCCCACAAGAGGGGTGAAGGAGGAAGGCGCTCTTAAACATTCCCCCTTTAATTGACACACCGTTCAGGAGAGTGGCTGTTGATTTGATTGGCCCAATCTCGCCTGTTCCAATGGTGGGACACAGGTATGAGACATGGTAGGTTGCAAAGGAACGTTTGCAGGAGGCTAGGGTCGTTCAGAAGAAGCAATGTGACAGGAAGGGAGGAAGCATCCCTCAAGGCGGGAGATCAGTCTGGTACTGCTCCCCGGGTCACAACAAGCTGATGAGGCATTGGAAAGGACTCCATTCACCATCATGAAAAGGTCGGTCGGGATTACCGAATTGATTGTGAATGGGAAACCAAAAACTTTTCCATGCAAATTTCCTCCGCAAATATTTCAGCGTGAGTCTCTGCACATAGCGCGCAGCCAGCAATCATTCATGAGGTTAAGGAGACCCAGCAGAAGAAGGGGAGATTTTGTTGCCTAAGTTTCCAGAAGAGTCATACAGGGATGTGTCACTGTATGAAGGGCTAGACAGTAGGAGTTCCTAGGTTTTGTTGTCGGAGGCGACACAAAGCAGCCGGAAAGAGGAAAGGTGGAGAAGATGATGAATTCAGAGAGACCAAAGACCAAAACAGAAGTCAGGAGTCTGCTAGGTTTTATTGGGTTCTATAGGGAGTTTGTTCCAAATTTGCAGCAATCACGAGTCCTCTCAGTGATTTGGTCAAGGCAGGGAAACCGCAGTGGTCGAGTGGTCAGACGCTGCAGAGCAAGCACTGCAGACGGTGTTGGAAAGACTAGGTTCCCGTCCATCTTGAAGCTACCAGATATGTCCAAACCATTTTTGTTGCGGACAGATGCATCAGGTGGTGGGATAGGTGCAGTATTGTTGCAGGAGCATGAAGAGGGTCGAGTTTCCTGTGAGATATGCTAGCAGGAAGTTGACAAAGTGTGAAGAAGGGTACGCAACGGTGGAGAAGGAGTGTTTAGCTGTTGTGTGGGCCGTGCAGAAAATTCCACAAATACTTGTATGGGAAAGAGTTCGTGATCGAGACGGATCATCAACCACTCAAATTCCTGCAGGAGGCGCAGTTGAAAAACAGCAGAGGTCTGCGTTGGGCAATGGTGTTGCACTGCACCCCTACAGTATCGAGTGCAGTACATTCCAGGTCGACAGAATGTCGGGGAGCTGACTTTAAGTCGTGTAGTCTTCAGCTTGCACCTCAGAGGAAGTTCAGTTCATTATCCGGGGTGCATTGTTGAGACTCTGTGTTGATTCCAGTTTGTTGATTGGATATGGGTTCATTCCCAGTTGGCTATGTTGTCATATTTTTTTTTGTGTGTGAGGACTTGTTCATATTTATTTGTTTTTGAGGACTTGTTCATGTGATGTAGTTATGCTGGAGCATACATCTCGCTTGTGTAGTGATGCATTATTTGCATATACGTGGGGAATGGAGATTCCTCAGTGAAGTGTCATGGATCGTTATCATCTATATTGTGCTTTTCATTAATAATTGTGAGAGAAGATGTGGCAAATCCGCAGGTAGGGGAATTGCATAAGTGCGCACAGAGGTCGTTATTTTAATGAGTTTGAAATACGCAAGAGCGCTCGTGAATGATAAACTCATTGGAAGTGGTATTCATAATGATATAATTTTATAACTTATTGAACGTTGTTGTATAAAGTATTTTTTTTTAAACCTTTGCGCGTGTAGCTCGTGTGTCAGCAAATTCGGTTGTTGTCTTTGTTGTACCGTTGTTTTGAGACAATGCGGAGCCATGAGCATAGTCTTTTGCAAGGGGGGAATTTGTCACGGTCAAAATTCAACTCACCAAATTCGTGGTCACGCCACCCGCCCAGTTGGACCTAAGCCCTAACTCAAACATTCCTAAGGCGTCAGGGAAGACGGGCCCATAGGTGGTCCGGCCAATTAAGCTTATGGAGAGGTTTCACCGAGACAGGTCGACCCACTAGATGACCTCTAAGCGGCTTTGACCGACGCTCCGATGTCTGCCCGACGGACCTCAATACCTGGGCAGCCTTAATCGGCCACTTGTGAACCCAGCGTCATTGTCAGTTTTAGACAATCGTGACGCCCACCCGACTCGGTGGCCCTTTAGAGTGACCAGTGTCACACTCGGCCAGTGAAGTAGGGAACAAGGAAGGGTGGAAAGGGTAGAGTGTGGGTGGGGGGTGAAATCTAGCTAATCAATTAGATGCCAATTGACCACCACAGTGAGTAAAGGCGGTTGCAGGACTGTCGTGATGTGAATATCCAATGGTAAATTAGAGGGAGACCAACTTCGGGTGTCAGGCGGTAAAATACTGACCAATGGTACTGGCCCTTGGACACGGGGTTAGAGCATAAGGAATACGTGAGTGAGAGAGAGGGGGGAGGAAAGGAACGTACAGAGGAGAGGAGGGAGAAGTCCGGGGTGAAGTAGGCTCTCGCCTACAGGAAGGCAGGGAAATGAAGAGGAGAACGAGGGGAAGAAACGAACAGGAGGAAGAGAGAAGAGAGAGAGATGAGGGGAGGAGAGAAGAGAACAAGTTGAGGATTAGCTGAGATAGTCTGCAGAGGACGGACTGAGGAGAGATGTGGAGAGAGAGAAAGAGTTGCTAATTTATGAAGAAGAAAAAGAAAGAAAGAAAAAAAAAAAGAAAAGAAAAGAACATGTCCATTGTGTAAGAGCAGACTAGTAAGAGAGAGAGAGAGAGAGAGTGCAATGCGTAATGCAGGAAGAAAGAAAGGGATCAGATCGATGTTGATAGTCCTGTTCTACCCTAACCGGGGGTTCGACCTATACCTGGCAGCGTCACTTCGCCAAGCAGAACCACAGACCAAGCCAACAGTCTCACCCGACCAGGCGCCATCAGACCTACACCAGTGCCGGCAGTTGTGTGTGTTGTGAAAGTGCAGTGAAAAGAAAAGAAAAGAAAAGAAAAGACAGTGATTCTTGAATAGTTTAAGATCACCGGCCAGGTAAATGTAGAAATCTGTTTATACCCGGGTTAGTTAATGATGTTTTAGATAAATGATTTTGTGAAGTTCGAAAGAGAGAATGTTTTATTTATTTGGATTCTGTATGCGTTGATGTTCTTTCTATGTCATGTATAGTAAAGTTATAGTCTTTACTAGTGGTTTGATGTGACGAAAGCATGATATATGAATGTGGTTGTAAGCAAGGCTGTGGTGGGTTTGGGCTGTGCGCTAGTCCTTCCTCCACTGACATTACACGAGGTTGACAGAGAGAGAGAGAGAGAGAGCGAGAGTGAGACAGACAGACAGGACAGACACGACTCAGACATACAGACAGAGACAGAGGACAGAGTGTCCAACCTCGGGGTTCTATGTCAGTGGAGGTAGGACTAAGGCACAGCCAAAACATCACTCTTGCTTTACAAATCTCATTCATATATCATCATTAGTCACATCAAACACAATAGGAAAGTCTATAACTTTATTCCCATGATCTAGAAACAAACATCAATGGCATGGAGTCAAACAAATAAATACAGTCTCTCTTTCTTGAACTTCACAAAACCATTTATTCTAAAGTCTTCTTAATTAAAACCGGGTATAATAGATTTTTCACTTTACCTGGCCAGGTGATCTTAAAAACTATTCACGATCACTGTCTGTCCTTTTTCTTTTTTTTCTTTTCTTTTCACTGTCATTTCACAATCACCAGTCAAACACAACTGCTGGCACGGGTCAGGTTGGACCGCTGGCATGGTCAGGTGGGTCTGCTGGCTACTGGTCAGGTTTAGACGCTGGCGTTTGACGTCGGTTGGGACTGCTGTGGGAAGTGGCGCTGCAGGTATAGAGGGCGAACCCGGTTCAGTTGACAGTGACTCCAGGACATCGATCGTACTCTTTCTTTCTGCCTGCATCATTAAGCAGTGCCTCGCTCTCTATCGTCTAGTTGCTCTATACAAATGGACATGGTTGCTTTTCTTTTTCTTTTTTTTTGTTCTCTCATTCAGTTAGCAACTCTCTCTCTCCACATCTTCCTTAGTCCTTCCTCTGCAGACTTATGATGGTGCTAATGCTTAATTATTCATATCTTCATCTCTCTGCTTCCTTTTCGGGCAGAGCCTACTCCAGAACCTCTCTTCTTCTTGTCTTAGTTCTCCGCCCGCTGCTTCTTTTTTTTTTTTTCCTTTTTTTTTTTTTCTTCCTTCTCATCCTCTGTGTCAAAGGGTGAGTACCAGTGGCAGTATTTTTCCGCCTTATACTGAGGTTAACTCCATCTTATTTCCATGGGGCATGCGACCGTCACAGCCATCTACCTGGCTTGCTCTCTGTGTGGTCAATGGGTCATTTTAATTAATTAGCTT
>CM031598.1:64906597-64929682 GCA_018398815.1 Conus ventricosus | reverse complement strand
ACCCAAGAAACGTTTGCATGCAATCAAATGAATCTTTTCTAGGCATTCCAAACCGGTTTAAGGCCCCAAACTTCAGATGAATATAATAAGATTGGTTTTAATTTTGGCATCAAAAATCTTAAAGTAGATCTGATAACTAATATCCTTATTTTTCTGGAAAGCCCTTACTAGATTAAACATAGCTTTTTCCCCCTTGGCAATAAAATGTTCAGTGACGACCTCGGGCTGATTCTAGTGGAAAAAAATGAAACCCAGATAACAGTATTTGTTTACTACTTCTAATTTAATATTGCCAAATAAACCATTGTTCACTTTTACCCAGAAAACCCCCTTTTCTAAAGACCATGACTTAGTTTGTCCGTGTTAACTTTCATTTTCATATTGGGGCAACATGTCTGAAGTACGTTTAGCTGTTTTGCAGACCAACAGGAGTAGATGCTAATAGAACAATGTCATCTACAAACAGCAGAATAAACAGTTCCATCATGCCAGGTACCCAAATTTAATGCCATGTCTACCTTTTTCAGATAAGTGATTCGCTAACTGGTTAATAAACATTTCAAATAGCGTTGGACTCAACACACCCCTTGTCTGACTCCTATTGGGCAGTCAAAGAAGTCTGAATATTCAAAGTTGGATCTTACACAAGATACTAATTAGTTATACATTGCTTTTAAGAACAGAAGAATTTCCCCTTAATACCTTGGTTTCTAATACACTGCAATAACTTATCGTGTCTTACAGAATCAAAGCTTTTCTGAAGTCTACAAAAGCAACATCAAGCTTTTTACCACGCTGAGACAAGCATTTCTGAACCATAGAACAAAGACAGTAGATTTGGTCTATTGTAGAATAGTTTTTCCTAAAACCAACTTGACTTTCAGAGATCAGGTTGTTATCTTCAAGCCATGCGTATAGACGATTATTTAGAATAGTGCTATAGCATTTTGAAATTGAGCTTAATAAGGATACACCTCTATAGTTATCTACATTCTCCTTATCTCCTTTTGTGGATTGGGATAATGATAGCCTTTGCACAAACTTTAGGATAAATGCCTTTTGCAAATTATAATGTTGAAAAGCCTTTTCAAAAAGGGAAATAGTTATTGCACTTTCAGCCTTCAGCATTTCAGAAATGACTCCATCTGATCCACATGCCTTACCTGACTTTAATTTGTTCACAGCAATTGAAATTTCACTTTCGGTGATTTCAGCATTTAGCATGTGCTCTACGTGCTCATTCAAATCAATGTTGTCACAATGTTCACCATCCGAATTATTATCAACAATTGAAAATACATTTTTAAAATGATCGTACCATTTGTCATTGAAATGTCATTTGTATTTTTGCTCTTTGCTTCCCACACCCATTTCGGTTAACTGTTTCCAAAATTGGATGAATCAGAAATATTTGACGCTAACATTTCGGCCTTCCTTCGTTTAAACTTCTTTTTTTAAACTTCAGCAAATTTTTGTACTTTTTCATTGCTTGTACATGCTGTAATCTGTGTTCTATTTTTTAGTTCTGATGACAATTCTGAGTGTACGTTTACTGTAACGTTTGGTTGTCGACACTCCTAACATCAAACCATTCCGAAGACTTTGGTGAGGCAACCAAATAGACTTTCTTTACCATGAAGCTGCTAGCCGATAGCAGGCAACTTACAAAAAGATCTATTGCAACCCCTCAACATCATGTTCCAAAATGGCGTCCGCCCGTTGTAATCTATCATGAATGTCTGTTTTTCTCAGATTCTCTAGAAAGTCTTGTTCACCTTGTTTATCCCAAACATGTTTTTTCGATAAAAGAATTGCCTTACTTTCATGTTTGCCGCTTTTGCTTGGGATGGTCAAAGGAAACGAAAGTACAACTGGCAAGTGAACACACACACACAAATACACAAACACACTGTGTACACACACACACACACCACCACACACACACACACACACACACACACACACACACACACAAAACCCACACAAAGAGAGAGAGAGAGAGAGAGAGAGAGAGAGAGAGAGAAAAGAGAGGCGGGGAGGGGGGGACAGACAGACAGAGAGACACAGACAGATGCAGAGAGACACATATAGAGATAGAGAGAGAGAGACAGGCGACAGAGAGAGAGAGAGAGACAGACAGAGAGAGATACAGAGACAGAGAGAGAGAGAGACAGAGGCAGAGAAAGACAGAGACAGACAAAGAGAGAGAAGAGAGAGAGAGAGAGAGAGAGAGAGGGGGAGAGAGAGAGAGAGAGAGAGAGAGAGGAGAGAAGAGAGGAGAGAGAGAGAGAGCTCCAGACAGACAGACAGACCAACGCCAGAAGACACCCTCCCTCCCCTTCTCTAATTGCCCTAAAGAAGACAAGCGGAAGTCAACGAATGGTCCATTCCTGACCTTCTTCAAGGATCGGACGTCGCAGGTCCGCCCTCCCCACATCTCCTTCCCTCTCTCCCTTCTCTGCTTCTGCCCCCCCCCCCTCCCCCCCGCACCAACATGACCCGCATTAGCATGTACGTGGATGTCATTTAATTCTCCAAACCTCCAAACCTTACTCCTCCCCCATCCCCTCCCCGGGAGCGGAAAGAAAAGGAGGCAAGGGACGAGTTAGTGGTGGGGTGGGAGTGGGCGTGGGAGAGAAGGGAGGAAGGAGAAACGGGGAGGAAGGAGAAAGTCGTCATACATCTTATGAGAGTATGTTGCAGATTTGTTAGCGCGGACGTTTGCAGACTAGTGGCGCGTGTATCACGCAAGTACAGACAGACACGACCAGTAGTCGGAGACTGGCTGGAGATGCAGAGACGTCACTGTTATATAACATTTCCCAAAGAAAGAATGAAAAGAACAATTGGAGAAAAAAAACACGGAATATATCAATCAACCAGTCGATCAATCAATCAGTCGGTCGATCAATTAGTCGATTGATCAGTCAATCAAGCAAGGAAGCATTTAATCAACCAGCCAGTCACATCAGTCAGGTAGTCAGCCAGTCGACCAATCAAATAGTCAATGGATAAAACAAATCAACTTGAATGAGGTTATGAAAGAGCAGACTGTATAATGATGGTATTCGATCCACTTCTGTCTGTCTGTCTGTCTGTCTCTCTCTCTCTCTCTCTCTCTGGAGGTGAGCTGATATCATGAACCTGTGAAGTCGTGTCAATAGCTCGTGCGGCATATTTTGTTAATTAACACTTTCTAATCAGTGCTAATCAGGATACATTTAGTACCAATCAATTTGTGAAGACGGACTGATCATGCCAGTGTCAAATATATTGCATAGAAGTGTTTGTGGCCAGTTTTACTGGTGTTTTCAAGTTTTCATGCAGAAAAGGTTCGAGGCCATTGTGCGTGCACGGGTTAGCAAGATCAAACTGTGCTGGCCACTGAATTTTGTTCGGACTGCTTGTCTCTTTTTCACCGTTTTGACAGTGTCGTGTGCTTTCATCGACAGTGATCAGAAACCGGTCATGTCATCTGTTACTCAGGACGATTACCACACCGCCCCCTCCGATCTTTCTTCAACCAGATGCTTCTCTCAACTCTACTGGCTACAGATGCTAGCCACCAGTCTCAGATTTACAGTGCGGAAACAAGTCCCATTGTCTTATCAAACTAGAGTGAGCGTGTCTTACGAGACAAAGAGGGGTCCTAATGGAACTCTTGCCATTTGTTTCATAGTTTTCTTGTCTGGACTTCTCTTGCAATGTGGCGACATTGAATCAAATCCTGGACCAGCTACGAGTGCTGAGGCGAATGAGTATACTGATCACACAATGGCAGTACATGTTCACACCCCCACCAAACCCTGCTCGATATTTTACCCCAATGACTCGACCCTACCATTCGTCCGCTCCCCCCTCCTCACCCTTTCCCTCCTGTTCCTGCGGGTTCCCTGCTCCCTTTCCAACCTGACATGCGATGGATGCAAAGCACTGTGAACCACCTCAGCAGTTCAATGGACTGCTTGGCGGACAACATGAAGAGGCAAGTGCAGGGTGAACCAGACACAGTTAGCTCTTACGAAAGTGATTGACAATCTGAGGGCCGAAAACAACCAGCTTAAGGCAGATGTTGACTGGATATACGGCAAATGTAAACAGCTGGAAACAAGAAAACCAGCAACTCTATAACGAGCAAAGGCACTATTCTGGCACATCAAACAGAGAGAACTATAATATGCCGCTTCGGGCTCACCCGCTCTCAACCGGCCTTGGCCGGTCTCGGGCGGGCGACTCCAAAAGCGGCATATTATAGTTCTCTACTAAGCATGACTTTAATAACCAAAAAATAACGACCCTACAAACAAAATACTGTGTAGGGTTATCCGTTTTTAATACTAATTTACAAAACTTTTCAGATTTTAGTTTTTGCTTAATCCTATTTTTTCCTGATCATTTCAATAACATCATTTTCGCGCAAACATTCATCAAATGCGTCTCTGTCTTTCATGTGAAATAAAACTACAGTCTTTAATTGTTCTCTAAAGTCTTTTAAAACGGAGTTATATTTTTGGCATAAAATCCACACACTTATCCCAGCATGTCTTCCACTGAAAGCCAGTTTTGACAAGTGTTTCTCTTTTTAACTATGTCTCTTTCTGCCGAACAGTCATCTATAATAAATAGTGTCTGCGTTCCTTCAAACAGTCTATAAAACTGTTCTAAACACTCACTCAGTTTATTGCTGGGATCAACTAAAAATATGTTATCATCAGTCCATATAAACCTTCTATCATGATATGCTTTGTTCCATTTAAGTGTTGGGCAGAAAATCACAATATGATCAAAATTATAACGATAAACTGTTTGTAACAGGTCAAGGATAAATATTGTTTTTCCACAACCAGTTTGTCCACAAATTAATGAACAATGAGGAGTTTTTGTCATAAAGTTTAACTGCTCCATAGTTTTATAACAGAATTTAATCTAATCCAGTTATTATATTTATCATACTCTCTGTCAGAACTTGTTCAGTATAATAAAATCCTATGAGGCCTAAATGTGTAAGATTAATCCAATTCAGTTCGTAAGATTGTTTCTATTTAAGTCAACATGATTTTGTTGCTTGTTGTTATAACCTTAATATCCTCACCATTGTGAAGAACGACGACAACAACTTTAAGGCGTTTAACGTCTAAGTTTTGCCAGCTAATATTAATTCCTTTTAAAAAGGTCGTCACTAAGCCCACAACCCCATCCCTCTCCACATCTTTAAAGACAGAAATTTCAAATATCATTGTGAACGGTCTCCAATTTCTGCTTGGAAAGAACTGTAATTTTGTAGAACCCTTCTTTAAACCGTTTCTCTTCTGGGAGGATGTACTGTTTTTCCCCATACGTGTTATTTAAATTTTTCTTTCCGGCTATTGTCGTCTGGCTAAGACTTACATTAAAGGGCCAGAGTTGAATGCTTTTTGAAACTTTTTTGACGGCTAAAAAATGTAAATGGGCTTATGAATTCAAATTTTATGTCCCAATCTAAATATGGTTCCATGTGCCATTTAAGGTCAGGTTTTCGAACTATTTTATATTCAACTGGCCAACATTATTGCTTCTACATTGCGTATTTGTTCTAGTTTAGGAAACCTTTTGCTGTCGCCAACCTTTTTGCGTTATAATCACCACCCTTTAGTGTACTCAAAACCATACAAAGCGCCTATCTCACCATTCTGTTCAAAGTCTGTAACGTCTGCAAGGTCTTTTAATTCTAAAGTTATACACCTCACAGGCGCTAATGAAACTCCTGATTCATCTGGCCCACGCGACATTATTTTTTAGTACAACTAATTATTTTATTTCCAAAACAATGTGCGGGTTATCACATTTCACAACTTTTCCTGTTTTGTCTGCGATTTTTATATTAAATGACCCGACCCTTCCACAAACTAATCTTTTAAACTGTAAATGGGGAATTGAAATAATTTCATAATCGCAATATGCAGCTTTCCCAGAGGAAGAGCTCTTAAAACAGTTGAGGGCCTTCCATCATGTAAGTTTAAATCAGTGCCCAGCTCGCCCAAATGAACATAGAGTAATGAATGTAATAAAAACGAGCGGACTTTCTCCCTCATAAGTAGTTTTGTTTGGTGTAACTCTAAATCTATGATTGCCCAGCTGCAAAGCCTAACATTTTAGCTAGCTCTTATCAAAAGAGTAACTTACTTCTTCTTTTTCAATTGAATGTTAACATTGTTTTAGATTGCATTGTTAAGTTTAAAGGTAATGTCAAAGTTCTCATTGCTTCTTTTAGTGAGCAAAACCCGTAATAACCAAACAGGTATTGTTAACTGGCTAACTATGGCCCCTGTTTTGTCAATTTTTTGAATCTTAAATTATTCCCTTGGCTTTAGTTATATTAAACCATACAACTTTGGGTAAAATTTTTCATGAAGCGCAACCGTTCTGCTTCCGAAAATTTGTTATCAATAGCATGTTCAAAAAAACGAAGGGCTTTTTGGGAGTTGTTATTGTTACAAACATTTTTTAAAACAAATTAAAAATGAGTGCATTCAAAATATACTGATGCAAAATATTCTGTTGGGCCGCACTACAATCTTAAAAATATAGCCAACCGATACTCTTGAAAATTTCTGTGACTCAGTCTGACGCCCTTTCAAGAAAGGTGAGTATCTCCATTGGCAAAAATCTTAACCCTCCTATTAAAAAAGACTACATCCCGAAAGTGTGGTTTAGTCATCCGATGCAGTTTTATCAGAACCAGTTAAACTTGCTGTGTTTGTGCCCAACTGGGTGGGAGTGTCGTATGCTGATCATCTTTAAAACATCCTAATCCTTTTGGGGAGGTCATGGGAAGATTCATTTTTATTACAACCTTCAACGTATTTTGACTGAACTGCGAGCGCCATTACCAAATGACAAACCGTTTAATCCATTCAGCAACCGAATAGACATGAAGGCTTTTGAAAGGATCTGTAACGAATTCAATATTACATCAAGACAGACTTTAGACAAAAGTGGACCTTAATCATGGTCTAGGCACCCCTTATTTTTGGGGCGTGCACAGAAAGTATAACTAGCCTGGAATCCTCCTTACACATCTTTCTCTTCAGGCACAGCTGTTCACCTAGGGGCCATAGAGCAAGAGCATAAAACGCATGGACAAAAATTTATCTTAGACACTTCTAAGGGGCCCAACTAAAACGGGAATAGAACGAATAAACGACTCTATTCGTACTTACGTTTGGTGTTTGCTAGGATCGCAAGCACAAACGAGATCGAGCAAACTGATCCTTCTACTGGTTTGATGCACAAAAACAATACTTAGCAAATTAAGGACGCCATTTAAATTTTACAGTTGATTTGCCTTCAAGTATTTAAAAAGGTACCAAAATGTTTTACAATACGCAAGATCGAAAGTAGACTTTGCTGTTGGCGCTGGATTATACTGCTAAACCTTCTGACCTCAGACTCCAGATAGGAACAATAATAAACTACAATAATGAAATCCTTGTGGCAGGCAATTTAACAAAGGGCGGGAAAAACGAAATAAATTCTGAGCCAGTAATATTGCAAAACGTAAACAAAACACCCAAGAATAAGTCATCCAACCCCCAAGGTCCAAAGCCCGAAGGCCTTGAGAACACAAGTACACGAAGTCCACGAAGCCAAAAAATAATGACCATGAATATGAAAAAGACAGCACTTGTTTTGGATTAACTGGCCTAGGATTACTCCTTTCTTTATTTACTAAAGAGTAACCCAACTATTAAGAAGAACTAATGTCCATAGGTGCTCGCCATAAAGCCAACTACTTTGCTTGCAGTAGACAAAAGCCAGCTAACGACACCCCCCTAATATACCCGGTAAAGAGTCCCATAGCTTTACTGGCTAATTTTTTTAATAAGCCCGCAAGATGATCAAGCTGTTTTTTTACCCATGATTTATCAGGGGGAGATGTGGCGATGGCATGAGGCACGGGGCCGACCACCGCCGCCTGTAATAGCCATCACCAGTGTACTTATTGCAAATCCTAAAAGGGTGTTATAACGCTTGCTAATGTGACCTCCCGCTCTCTAAATAGTGTTCGTATTCGTTCTGCTAGCGTTGTGTCTTCATATAAAATTCTTTGGATAGTTTTTTCTTATTCTGCTCACTTGAGTTCGTAAGTCTTCTCGGGTTTGTAGACAACGCTTCTTAGTCTTGCTGAACTCTCTTGTTCAAGATCTTTAGTCTTTTGGGTTATTCTTTTCTTTAATATCATGCCCTAAGTTGGGGGGTCATCAGCCTCAACGATTTTTTTTTTCTCTTTTTATATGCTCATCTATTTCACTCAGTTTTGCTAAATTGTTTTGTTAATTCGCCCTGATCTTCTCAAAGCATGATCAAGGGCCGCATTTCCCGCATAGGCAATGGGGAATCATTAATTGTTTTTAATGCTGTTTCTTCTGAAAAACTGGTTTCTGCTTCTATTATTTCGCCCGCTGTTTGACTTAAATCTTGTAGTTCAATGTTTTGTATTTGGTTATCTGTTGGGGGTTCTTGTAGCGTGTTTTGAAGTTTACCAACTGCTTCCCTATCTAATTTTGTTTTAGATAATGCCAAATGGCGATTCGATCTTTCCACCTAAGTCTTTGTCTAATTGATTCTTGCCTACAAACTTTTATGAGTCTCGTTTATTCTGTAAGCTGACACGTGTCCTTGCTTGTTTTTTACATACAAATTGGGTCATCTTTTACTTCAAAATCATTAGGGGCTATAAATCGGTGAGGGTTCTTGTCCTAACTTTGGTATAATGATGACCTTACTTTTGTTAATTTATACCGACTTGTTGGTAATGTACTCCCGATTGCTGCTACTTCATCATGAGCAATGTGAGCCCGAGCGATGCTGCTCCCAAGGGGAATCATCATGTAGTCTCAGGATCATAAAACATCATAATTTCTTCTCCTTCCAATTCCTGCCATGTTTTTAAATAATAAAATGTTTATTTTGTTTTATAAAAAATGTCACAAAATATGGCTCGATTCTGACCGCATAGAAGACTGAAAGAACCCTTTGGCGTGAAGGGAAATAAGCTGAATATTACTGTTCCAAAGTATCCATTCTACTATTGATGCGGATCAAATTCTTACTGTTAAATTCCAGACCTAGGAGCGGATGAAGTGATTGTGCCAGCTTGCGCGTCTTACTTTCAAATTAGAACGCGCTTCAACAACAGACCACCAGAACAGGACGTTGTCAGAATCTGGGGAGGGCAATCGTTAAGAAAATTCTATAAAATTGAGGGCAAGATATATTTTCTTTTCTTTATTGCAGAATTATTTTTTACCTATTCTGATCTATGGCTAACCGCGAACTGAAAGAGGATGATCATTGCGTTTCAAGGAATCGAAAATGAAGAAGCAACTAAAACATAGAATAGGCGCCACGCAAACGTAAAGACGGCAAAAGGTTTGTAGCCGTTAAGTTATGCGTATTGGAAATCGCTTTTTCATTAACCCTAGATTTGAGTTGTTAAAAGCGCATGCCCTATACTTTCATGGAGCATTAAAAGACAGATTGTCTTATGAAACTATACTTTGTTGAATTCAATAGTGTTATATTATCATCAGACACGAAGCAAGATACAGGGCATTTCTGACATCTCGTTAAGAGTTTTTGACGTGTTAGCTACCCTTTTTTAGCTAGGCTGATTGAGCAACAATATCAGGCAAAATTAGCAATATATTACGAAAGAGTGATTCTGCATTCTAAATATCTAAAGAGGGAAGGTCACTATATGAATTTCAGTTTTAGTTGCACAGCAAGATCGCTTAAGTATTTTATTGCTGTGTGAAGATGAAGGACCATTCGAAGACAAAATGGAAAAATTTTATTTATCCTTAAATAAAAAATAGTTGCATTGTACAAGTATGAGGGTAGTCTAAACCTAATTTCTACGCTAGCGGGCTTCAAATACATTATCAGCATTTTGATGAAATAAGAGATTGTTTGGAGGCGGGAGTGTTGAATCCGACGTTGACCTTGTGTCTTAAGATCTGCATCTTCTACAGCGTTAGACATTGATCATTATTTAACAAAACGAATTCCGGTTTATGGATTGACCTAAGGTCAACGGAGGATTTAAGTTACATGGATGCGGGTGGAGAAATGTTAGAGAACGTAATAAAACATTCAATTGATAAGATAGAAGAAGCCGTATAAACCACTTAATGTGTATTTGTTTTTAATATATGATGCGCTAGCTGAATATTCAAGTTAACAGATTAGAAAATATACATACTAAATTATTTTTTCATTTAAAAAAAGCTGTCCTGTTCTGCATTTATCGAGCAGTACCTACAGCGCCAGAGTTGCCGGGAGGAAGTGAATTAGTAGAAAACCCTTGCATACTTAAAACCTTAGATTAAACTACATTTCGCAAAATGCAACAAAAACTAGAGCAAGACCTTTCAAAATTTAGCAAAACCCAGACGAAGGGTATTCTGAATGCCTTTAATGCTGTTACATATGTTAATACTGGAGCATCGACTATTCAAGCGCCGCATCAGCGGAAGATTGTTGGCCTATTAGCATCAGGGTCAGGCGTACCCGCAGCTATACCTCTAGGCGGTTTGTCTTTAGCACTTGGCCTGTGTTCATTAGCCGTAGGTGCTGCTAGCAAAAAAATAAAACTAAACTCCAAAAGCACACAGCTATAGTTCAACTATTAACAGCACTAAAAAACTTATTCTTCAAGCTGATTATAAATAAAAGCGCTAGCTGACTCAATAAACATCACGGATGAAGAATTTAGTCGTTAACAGGCGATTTGATATGTCTACATAGACAAAAGTTTGATCTTCAAAAGAAGGCGAGGAACAACTTTTTCTCATCAGACCAGGACCCGAGCAGGATTAAAAAGGAATGTTTAAACCAAAGTAAACGAAACATTAAACTCTGTTCTAACAGCTCACTTAAAACGCCAATGGTGTTTATACTTTTAGTTTATGAGTCCAAGCACAAAAAGACCGTCGATTTTGATTCTGATTAAGTATTTTTTTTTAATTTAAAATAAATATTTGGAGTTAGAAAAGAAAACCTCAACATGGATAAGCTATCTGAAAGGTCAGACGAATTCTTTGAAGCAATGACAAGAAAATTTATCAAGAGCACTGTATGATATTGATTTAGAAGTATTAATCCCAGCATAGTACAGGCAAGCGTTGCTTAATGCTATATTCTCAAGTTCCTGGCTAATCTAACAATTAGACCCGCCAGTTAAAGTAATGTTAGCTGTTTTAATCGTCATTATATTACAATAAAAGAGAAACCTAGAGTCTGGGTCTTCAATATTCAATCTGGTTATTCTTTCTCATTATTGACTTACACCTGGTTGGGCAGGACCAGTTGATTAAACAGTTTGATTGTAGCCGCTGAAGAAGCCAAAATGGAGGCTCTGTTGGGCAGGAGGGCGATATAAGTCCTAGAGATCAGATTAAAACAGGCATAAGTATGCGCCGATTGTAGGCAGGTCTTACATCCGCTGCCTCAGCATTAGTCGCAATAAATGCAGTTCTAAACATAAGAATTATTCAGACAACAAATGTTTTTTATGTGGTGATTATAGCTAAGGCTGCATTACGTCCGCGAAAAACGCAGAAGGAGTGTGTCTAACTACTCACCCTTACATCAATGATCTTAACTTTAGTGGGGTGTACTTTACTGTTAGCGTGGTTCCATTGATCTGTTTGAAAGAACAAAACAAACCAATAACTGTTAATGTATACACATGGGAATGAGGAAAACCAAATCTACTACCAATTAAGTGTCAAGAACAGCCCAATCAATAGCGATCCAGACTAAAAATTAATGTTGGACTTAATGCTGATGTTTTCAACAGAGGGTCGGTACCGCATGACCATTTGATACGAACAATAGTGTAGATGATTGGCTCATACTTCAAAGCATTACCATAAACAAGAATATTCTGCAGAAAATGTTACAATTATTCCATTGATTCAAGCCGCAAAGACGACATAAAGAAAAAACATTGTATCGGCCCTGTTGATGTAATACAGAACTTATTACGCCACCGAAGGCAGTAAAGTTTGTTTAAGAATGGAATCGGCGCAAAATTATCCATACGTAGTTTCGCAGACTTCTTCGAAATCATTCATTGTTCTTATGAAGGGCCAGCGCCACTAAAACTTCGAAAACAGTCTTATGATAATCAGCAGATTTGTTTCATTTGCCTTCGTTATTGTCAGGCGGATGCGCTATTCATTCACCAGAAGTTTATAGTGGACAAATGCTTGCAGATACTCTTAAACGCATGCAAGCAAGTGCGCAATGTCTGTTTAATAATCTGAATTTATCGGAAATCATAATGACACACTGAAGACCATGAACAGTATGACTCAGCCACACATTGTTGGATTGTGGTTTAGAAACTTCAGTTGAGGAAACAAATCCACAGTAGAGTACCATGATCACTTTAGTGGAAGTTTTTAGAGGAGCGGCGCTTAACAAATGCTATCTTCAAACTAAAGTTTGAACATAGACTGGCAAGCTGCCATCTTCTTTCATAACTTGCGAGGTTAAGATCTCATATTATATTGAAAGCAGTAACCGACCCTTTGGGTGTCATGTATTGCACAGTCATCAGAAAGTACATGTGTTTCTCTTTAAATAAAATGTCTTTTTTATGACTATATGCAACTACATGATGGGGTTCATTAGAGTCGCATGGCTATGTCTTAAAGTCCGGCCACAATACGGAGAATATTTTGCCCAACTCTCGTTAGAAAAGGGCGTTTTCCCTTATGAGTACATGAACTGATGGGAAAGGTTTGTCGACGATTACACTTTCCTCCTAAAGGCGCGTTCTTTCTAGTCTCAGAGGAAAAAGGGACATCAGCGATTATGATTACCAGCTATGCTCAAGATGCGTGGGCAGAGTATAGAGTGTAAACGATATGGAGACTATCATGACTCCTACTTAATGGCCAGATGTTTGTTTGTTGGCGGAGTTTTTGAAAATTTTATAGTACAGACCTGCATGAATACATTACAGCTTGGATCCCGCGCATACATTTCTGACGCCCGGATGAGCTGGGACGCTTTCTTAAAGTTTATGTGAGTACAGATTGATTTATTGTCTGACCTACCATTATTCAGATGATTGAAATACGGGTTTGAGTGGGTGAATTTGTATGGCGTCGACCATCATTACTGTAAAGCTAACAAATAATTCTTGGAACAACTTCTGATCCATGTAAAGGTCTAACTATTCTCATGTATTTAGATGCAAAACAATCTGTATGGTGTGGGCTATGGAGCAATCATTCCATTACGCAAACTTTAATATTTCATCAGAAGGACAATCCAAATAATAATCATAAGGCATGAAAGTGGGTTGGGCAGTTTTGGCGCCCTGATCAACAGCGTGCATTACATTCTAGAAGTTGAACTTAGAATATCCTCATGAACTCCATGTCAACATGCATAATGACTATCCTTTAAGCAGCAGAAAGTCTTAAAGATGAATCCAAGAAGAGCCACCTAAATTGTGCCTAATCTCGGGGCAAAAAAAATTATGTCTGTCATTACATACAATTCTACAATTTTATTTAGTCACGGTTTGAAATGTTGACTGCTGTTAATCGCATAATTGCTTTCGGATCAAGACAGTTCATGAAACCATTACATCTTGAAAGAAACACTGATTCTTAGAACTAAATCTACTAGAGGCGTCAAAAAAGCTTTTTCAAGCTGATGAACAACAGCTGTTTTCGGGAAAAGACTCTATGGAGATTCCGCACATAGCGCAAAGTTGTATAGATAGTCTCCAGAGAGAACGAAGCAATTAAGCTACTTCAAAACAAAAATTTATCAGGTCTCAGAAGATTTATGATCAGTTTTTGGCATAATGATGTAAAAAAAAGAAAGTCTAATGAGACAAAAGCCACTTGTGTATTTATAGGGTTTTCTGTTTTTGGAATTATAAAAGCTTTTGAGTTAGAAATTCTTTAATGACTATTTTAACCCCTGTATCCAGAGTCCAGGTGTACTTTAACAGATACAGGGACAGTTTTGTTATAGATATCCCTATGAAGACATCTTATAAAGACATGGATTTAGAAGTAAGCAAAGGGGCCTTGTGGGATGGTTGACTCATCTGATTACCCTATGGATTGCCTTTGCTTTAAACTGTTAACATGAAGGTTTTAGGAAGATGAAGGATGAATTATTCTGGGTGGGTGATTAAGGAGTTTTGTTGGGTTAAGGGTCAAAAATGTACAGTATTTCGAGCCAGAGTTAACCATTAGGAAAGCAAAAGGAATATCTCGCAGTGTTGTGCAGTCGAGCATATCGCTTGACATCTACAAAGAAGCATGTTTGACAATATGACTTTTCTTCATGACAAGGTAAAACTGCGATATAATTTACAGGAGTCATCACAACTGTTGTAACAAGAAAGTCATTAGATAGAAAAAACACACTAAAAAGGGTGTTTGTTAATCCAGAGATTTTCATATGCAATCGGGCACTGGAGGACGGAGAATTTGTTTACTTTTCTTCGGGTTTATATTTTTTCATAAACTTTATTATAAGATCAATCATCGCTTCATCCAATTCATTTAAATCTTTTCTCATGTTTTTGCTTGATTGCGTTCGAATTTTTTTTATTATTTCAAAGATATTCTTTTTCCCAATTTGGGGGTTTGAGTTGTAGGTGATCTGGATGATTTAGGCATGCATTGATTAATCCTCGAATATGTTCCCTAATAGCATTACACGCATTCAAAAATGATTCCGTATCATTTCCAAGGTCTCTTTCCTTTTCCAATCTTGTTTCGTTCTGCGCTTCCTTATGTGCCTCCATTTTTAACTCAAAATATATTTACGTAAATTAATTATAAAGCGGAACTGTGTTGGTGGGATTTATCATTGAAGTTCTTCTTTCACAAAAGATCTTTGAGGAGTGGTTGTTTTGGTTGTGTACAGTTTCTCGTAAATAATACACGGTCGGATTCATTTTTACAATTTCTTTTTATTTCATATGGTTCAACAAGCCATTACTGGATCTGTTTGCCCTGATGCGTGTGTGTCCACTTCTGCTTCCCCGGTAATAAAGGTACCTTACTTTCAAGCCAAACGGTTATTGTTTGTGCGGTGTATGGGAGTCTTCAGCACATTTATTGGTTTTCTTTGATTGCTGGACTGGTTTTTAGCCCTTTATATTCTTCTTTACTTCATCGCACGTAGAAAATGAGGGCAAGTATTCTAACCATTCGGTGTTGCGAGATGTCAATAGCTCTCTGTGTTACTGGTAGGAGAAAGAATATAGCCTTTCATGATACTAGTTTGTTAAAGTTTTCACTAATGCTGTGTCTGTGAAACTTGGAATGGCCTCTTTTAATTGGTTAACTCTTTGTTTTACAATAATTGATTCACTTGGCCTTTTAAATTCATTTTCCATCATCGAACTTGATCATGCGTGGATAATTAAACGGGACCTCGTTGTATATCAGCTGGATGGCACAGCAACAGCAGAAGCATCTTTGGTGTTTATGGTTCTGCATCTTTGTATCTTTTGATGAAGCTATGTCAATGACTCTGTGAGATGCGTACTTAAATCTTTTTCGTCTAATCGTATCATGGGGTAAATATAGAAGATCCATTGATGGGTGTCGTTCGGTAATGTATTGACAAAGTGCTGGTATCTGTAATGCGTTGGGGTGCAAGGTAAATATAAATTTGCCAGATCGCTTGTTTAGATAACCATTCTCTTGCTGTTTGTTCACTGGGACTCCCGACTGCTGGCCTTAGCTTTTTAAATTGCCGTTATTCCCTTCCAAATATCCTTTTGGTGAATTAATAGATTTGTCCAGTTTTTATTCAGCCCCCCTATATATGCTGCAACAAAATTACACGACAGTCTTCCCAACGACAATAAACGCGTTTTCTTGAATCTTTTGTTTTTCTGATGGTTGATAATAGTCGCTGAATTTTTTGGTGTGGGGCAATGGTTCGATTGGTTTGACTGTTACAAGATAATATTCTTTTATTGCCTGATCAACGTCTTTTAAGGTGTAAGCTGCAATGTACCTGTTTTTTCAGTGTGTTATAATAAATTCTAACTGCTCAATGTTCTCTGCTTTTCTAGTGATCCTGTGTGCGGATAGTTGCCTCCATAGCTTTGTTATGTCTTTTTCTCTCGCCGTCGTCCGTTAGTTTACTAAAACGCGTAATTACTTCGCTAAAAAGCGAGCGCATCACCACAAGCGCCGGTTTCTCATTACGAGTGAAGCCATTTTTTATAAATGTACTTTTTTATTTACATTTTGATACTGTCTGGAATTATTCATGCTTGACTGAAAATCTTTCGTAGCGAATGAGCTTGCAATGATAGCAATTAGCTTTGCTGAATCCTCAAAGTCTAGTTTGCCAGATCTGCTGTTTAATTCTAACAAGCTTTTACCATGCATTGGTGTTTCTATAATTAGACTCCAATAACAGCAGGAATGGTTTTACAAGGTTGGCAACAGTTTTTTCGGTGCTCATTTAAAAAAATAAAATATTTATATTTTAGTAATAAACATGAACAGCGACGATTGCTAAACATTCCTTGCGAACTTGTGATTACAAATGAAACAAGTGATGACCATGCTATTATGCCCAAAAAGGAATGACTGTATTCTTTGGCTGCATGTGGAATAAGAAACAAAAACTGTTCTCGGAAACTGAATTCAGATTGAAACAGAATCAACAGATTGTCGCCACAAGACATTATAAAGTGTCATAACAGGTATGAGGTGCAGTTGGGGTCGTGAATGGTGAAAAGCGTTGGGCTAACGGTTCTTAGTTTTGTACACTAAACTAAGTCAGTAGATTTGCCCATTGATCTGAAACAAGATTTATGTATGATTTAACGCAGGATCCAGTTTTAAACAAAGTCCATTTATGAGTCTCTAGGATGTGATATATATGACAGATTTGGAACATTGTTATCACGGTTAAATCATGGGATTTATTACTTTTAAATCATTAGATTTTTATTTCCTTCCAAATGAACGAGCCAGAAATCAGCAGAATCAGAAAACACTGAATCGTGAAAGTTGGTCACTAAAACCCCTCATCCTGGACGCATTGCGGCAGGGAAAAAAATTAGCTGAGTGGGAAAAAAACAAAAAAATTACAGTTACATCACAAATATAACTCATCATGACAAACTATAGCCGCCAACGCCAACAGTTTGATTCAATGCCAGCTATAAAAACTCCATATGATCAATGGAACTACAGCGCCAAAGTCTTCATGGAATATTGAATCTTAAAACTGTTGCCATTTTTAGCGCCCTTGCTGCTGTTGGGGGCGGTTATTTCGGTTATAAAATTTTAAAACAAACGTGCAAAAAACAAAGTCCAAACAATCCCTAAACCATTAAATGCAAAATGACGAAACAAACAGGCACGCCTGAAACGCCAATCACCCCAAACACATTTCCCCCCTTTTGATCCATTCTATAATGCAATAATATTTTAAAATATTTGTTGATAAAATAGTTCATGGCGGATTATTATTTTGTTGAAGTCAATACATAAAGACTTGGAGTCTATAAAAGACATGTCCATAGACCAGATTGTAATCAATGCGGTTGCTTAGGATGTATGAACTTCATTATGTTCTAAGCTGACCTGATTTCGCACCGAGGACGTCTTTGAGCAAGTCATTCCTCAACGATGACGCGTTTTTGTGGCGTGTGTGTACTATATTAGACATCTACTTTTTAAGATAAAATCATAGACTGTATTTTTTTTGATTATTAAGATAACTGTATAAGAACTTGGTTGTACTTAAAGGCATGACCTTGAGTAAGAAACTTGAGGTGAACTTGGGATGACTTGAAGATGATTGGGGGATGACTTGGGTAAGAATTAAGTGACTTGGGGTGGACTTGAGTAGAATTGTGGATGACATAAGGATGACTGAGAACAAACTTGAGTAAAAACTTAGAAGTGACTTGAGGATGACTTAGTAAGAACTTGGGGATGACTTAAAGATGACTTAAGTAAGAACTTGAGGATGACTTGGGGTGGGTAAAGGAAGAAGGCGTTAAAATGTCAAGTGGAACTGGTAAGGCCACTTAACATCTGTTATCACCAGCACAGTAATAACTGCGGTTAGTTGGTTTGGCTAACCAGACCAAACAGGCATCCATGCACGTTTGACACAGTTAGGTGGCTTGGTAGTTTCACTACTCTTAACTAGACCAAACAGGCATCCATGCACGTTTGACACAGTTAAGGCTTGCAACTTTATATCTATGTCAAACGGGCATGGATGCACGTCTGTCCTAATTACAAGCACCACTACATCCTGTTAGACTCATGCTGCTAAAAAAGGCCAGTTATAGTAACAGCCCTCTTGCTGCTAAAATAGGACGTTCACACATGAACGGCTATTTATAGTAGCAGTCAGCAAGGCTGATTTTACCGCAGCCCTACTGCTGCTAAAACAGGACGTTCACACATGAACGGCTATTTATAGCAAGGCTGTCTTCACCGCAGGTTGACTCCCACAACAAAGAGTTTCATTATACTTTCCTTCTCGCACAAAAAAAGTTTATACTGCACCCCTCCTCTTTTTCATCCGGGCTTGGGACCGGCATTGGCAGAGTTAGTGTTTTTTTTAAAAAAAAAAAGTAAAATACTGCTTTGGCAGAGCTTTTTGGCGGCTCTTAATCACCAGTTAGTACACCTGTCGCTGAACATTTGGAGCTTTTGTAGAATAGTGGCGCCACCCACTACCCCACCCCGTTCTGTTAGGTGTACTAAAGAGAACTCGATCTAATTTTGCCAGAAGTTTCGAAAATGATCATTTTTCTGCAAGTACTTTGTGATCAGACTTCGTTTGGCAAACAAATCATTGATGGTGATGGCAAGGTTGTGGTACACTTCTCTCTCGCAGAAAACACACGTCCGCACAGATCGACACCCCCAAGAAGAATGACAAGACAGCTTTGGTCGGTTGTCAACGTCAACAACAGTGCTGGGCGGATGTGACGTCTTTTTACTATCACATGATTAAATCTTGACTTATAATAGGAGAAGGTAAGAAACATGTCTATATCTGTTTTACCCCGGGCGGGAATGACTGAGCAAGATCCTTTCAACCACTTATAGAAATCTCGCTATTCAGAACTGCAAGCAATAGAAATCGATCGCTATTCATAACTGCACCCTCTATTAAGAGAGGGCCATTTCAATAGGCTTTTGAAAGTCATTGAATTGCCTGCGCGGCAAGCGGGGAGGTATGGTTTCACTTCAGCGCACTCGTGTGTGTGCATGTGTGTGTGTGTGTACACTAGCTTTCAGTGGAAGACATGCTGGGATAAGTGTGTGGATTTTATGTCAAAAATATAACTCGGTTTTAAAAGACTTTAGAGAACAGTTAAAGACTGTAGTTTTATTTCACATGAAAGACAGAGATGCATTTGATGAATGTTTACGTGAAAATGATGTTATTGAGAATGATCAAGAAAAACACAGGATTAAACAAAAACTGAAATCTGAAAAGTTTTGTAAATTAGTATTGAAAACGGACAACCCAACACAGTATGCATGTTTGTAGGGTCGTTATTTTTTTTGGTTATTAAAGTCATGCTTAGTAGAGAACGGTATTATGCCGCTTTTGGAGTCGCCCGCCCGAGACCGGCCAAGGCCGGTTGAGAGCGGGTGAGCTAAAAGCGGCATAATACCGTTCTCTCCCCTTATTGATAAAACGATTTCAGCTGGGTCTGGTCGCATGAATCATAATATAGAACAAACATTTTAGGGCCAAAGCCACTTGTTGTGGTATCTGCTGAAAAGATTTCATTTTGTACTGTACTTATCCCTTCTTTGAATCGGGAAGATTTCCTTTTTCACCCCTCCAGTAAAGGAGCTTGTCTGTGTCAAAAAGGTCTATGAGAATTAACTTAGGTCACAACAATAGAGTGCTCAATATATCGACTTCTTTCTTCCAGCACAGGAGGAGGAGGGAGGGGGGGAGGGGGGTGAAAAAAATCTTTCCCCTTTTGTACCCCCATGATAGGAAATCTGTTTGTTTGGGCATTTGTCACTTTGAAATCTGACTGCCGAGTCATTCTGTAGTAGATTGCCACTTTTTCGACAAACAGCAGCAACAATTAACAACAACAACAGCAGCAGCGGCAGCAGCAACAACAACAACAACAACAACAAGAAACCGTGGAATACCTCTAAGGATATTCATCACTTCCAATGTACTGGTCTGGTTTAGAAGTGTATAAACAAAGGTGGTATATAAGCATATTGACGTTGATATCAAAACTTTCGAGAAATACGATTTCTAAGACCGAGCACATGGACTGCTTTTGCTGAGGAAAGTTCAGTGACAGCCCTTCCATATGCTATGCACACGTACGCATGGGTGTCTGCAATCCAACATGTTTTCATCCCCGTTATTTGTAAGGTTGTTCCTTCTTGGTCTGCGTAGCCATGTGTCCGCAGCAGATTCCGAAGAGGCTGGGTCACCCTGAACGGAGGCTAACCAGGCGCACCAGGATCCCATCAGGACACTGGAGAGGAGACACCAGACCACAATCTACCGCCTTCGCACAGGACACTGCGGCCTCCGATCACACCTGAAGAGGATTGGAGTGGCAGCCACATCCCTATGCGACTGCGGCCAGGCTGACCAGACCCCATCCCATATCCTCCAAGACTGCTCCCCGCACGAGGAGACGCGGCATCCGTCCTGGCCCGGGGGTGCGAACCTGAACACCAAGCTCTGGGGGACGGCAGCCGATCTTCGCCGGACGTCCGATTTTGTGGCATCCCTCGGACTTCGACTGTGTAGCTGTCGAAAGCCAAAGAAAGAAAGAAAATGTCCTTCTTGGTAATATAAAGGTGGTCCAGTTCACACCATCTGTTACAACGGAATGAATGCTCTCCTTCTGAACTTTATCACTTGTATGGTGTCGTATCACAATCCGTGAAACACAAAAAAAGGACGAAAAGGAGACTTGACAAGAAATCATCGTTATTCCTTCCTCGACTGCATTGACAAACTGCTTGAACTGATCTCCACATTGTTTACTTCATTCTGGAATCATTTGTAGACAGTAGAAAGCTGTTCAGGTTTAAAAGCATGTTCAAACGCCTTTGGTTTGGTCTGGTTGGCCGAATTTCATTTTGCGTGGTCCTCGGTCGGTGTTCTGATCCTTTCTCAGACGTAGTCCTTGGTGTTCAGTTCAGTAGTTTATTTAATGTCTTTTCGTCGTCAGATGATATTAGACACTTAACACACACACACACACACACGCACACACGCACGCACGCACGCACGCACGCACGCACGCACGCAAGCACGCACACACACACACACACACACACACACACACTTCACACTCAACTTATCAGCCATGTAAGCACTTTCATACCCACATCTGATTTATGCATATCTACATAAGTGAAATACCCTAGTGGTACACAAAAATGGTTGATCTTTATAAACATTTTGCAACCTGTAATTGCGAAATAACCATGGCAATTTCAGCAACATATGGACCATACAATACAGTATTGAAATAATCAAATCTCAATACCCTTCCCCTGATAGAGCGGGGTCAACACTGAGTATTCAAACTAAAGATGATGCACGGAAATGCTTTCTCTGCAGACACAAGTAATGCCATGAGAATATTTAGTGTTCCATGTATTCAGCCTTGATTTAGGACTTAATCTAACAATGTGCCTTGGGCACGATGGCAAAGTATCCATTAAAAAAAAATTCCAGTCCTGCGTGTCATGGATCGTTGCCTACAGAATAGTTTTCGGCGTCCCGGGTTCTTCCTCCTGCGCAGAAACGGAAATCAGGGCCTTCCCCTGGCGTAGTCCTTGGTGTCCTGGATCGTTAGCTCTGGCGCAATCTTCAGTGTCCTGGGTCCTCCCTGGCGTCCTGGATCTTTTCTCTGCCGTGGTCCTCGGTGACCTGGGTCCTTAAGGCCTTGCTCTGACATAGTCTTCAGTATGCCGAGTCCTTCATGTGCTGAGTCCTTCAGTATGCTGAGTCCTTCAGTATGCTGAGTCCTTCAGTATGCTGAGTCCTTCAGTGTGCTGAGTCCTTCAGCTTGCTGAGTCCTTCAGTATGCTGAGTCCTTCAGTGTGCTGAGTCCTTCCTCTGCTGTAGTCCTTGGCGTCCTTGACCCTCCCCTGGCGTTGTTCTTGGTGTCCTGTGTCCTTCCTTTGGCCTGATCCTCGATGTCCTGGGCCCCTTCCTCTGTGGTAGTCCCGGGTGTCCTGGGTCCTTCCTCTGTGGTAGTCCCTGGTGTCCTGGGTCCTTCCTCTGTGGTAGTCCCTGTGTCCTGGGTCCTTCCTCTGTGGTAGTCCCTGGTGTCCTGGGTCCTTCCTCTGTGGTATCCTAATGTCCTGGGTCCTTCCTCTGTGGTAGTCCCTGTGTCCTGGGTCCTTCCTCTGTGGTAGTCCCTGGTGTCCTGGGTCCTTCCTCTGTGGTAGTCCCTAATGTCCTGGGTCCTTCCTCTGTGGTAGCCCTTTGGGTGTCCTGGGTCCTTCCTCTGTGGTAGTCCCTGGTGTCCTGGGTCCTTCCTCTGTGGTAGTCCCTGGTGTCCTGGGTCCTTCCTCTGTGGTAGCCCCTAATGTCCTGGGTCCTTCCTCTGTGGTAGTCCCTGGTGTCCGGGGTCCTTCCTCTGTGGTAGTCCCTGGTGTCCTGGTCCTTCCTCTGGCGTAATCCTCGGTTCATGTTTCCTTCCTCTGACGAACTCCTTGGTGTCCTGGGTCCTATGGCATAGACCTCGTGGTCTGGGCCTCTCCTCTTGCGTAGTTCTTAATGTCCTGGATCCTTTCTCAGATGTAGTCCTCGGAGTCCTGGTCCTTCCTCTGGTGCAGTTCTTTGTGTCCTGGATCCTTTGGCTTAGACCTCGGCGTTCTGGGCCCTTCCTGTGGTGCAGTTCTTTATGTCCTGGATCCTTCCCCAAGCGTAGTCCTCGGAGTCCTGGGTCCTTCCTCTGGTGCAGTTCTTTGTGTCCTGAAATCCTTCCCCAAGCGTAATCCTCGGAGTCCTGAGTTCTTCCTGTGGTGCAGTTCTTTGTGTCCTGAA
>CM031598.1:64886597-64901597 GCA_018398815.1 Conus ventricosus | reverse complement strand
GCTATTTGCCGACGATGTAATTCTATTATCTGATACGGCAACTGGTTTACAATCACAGATAAACGCTCTGAAAGAAGAAGCAGATAGGCTTAACCTAACTGTAAATTTAGATAAGACTAATATTATAGTGTAACAGAGAGAGAGAGAGAGAGAGAGAGAGAGAGAGAGAGAGAGTATTTAAACATGAACAGAATCAATGAACTCATTGTGTGTGAGCGTGCGTGTGTATGTGCGTGCGTGCGTGCGTGCGTGTGTGCGTGTGTGTGTGTTCGTGCACGCAGGCTCCATCCCTTTAAGTCCCACCAAAGATAGTTCGCCCTACGGAGGGCGTACAGTCTTTGGTCCCACTCACAACATACGTTATGTCTGGTTAAACGATTACAGTTTCACATACGTTATGTCTGGTTAAACGATTACAGTTTCACTGCCCCCTTACCTCCCCGAACGATCCATACCCGTATTCACCCTCCCCCCCTCCCTCCCCCCCTCCCCCCCCCCCCCCCCCCAACACACACACACATAGTCTTACCAATCCATTTTTCATTGACGTCTACCTGTCCCTAGCTTTACGTGAGCAGAAATCACTGGGTACTTTTGCCTTCCTTGAAATCATTTTCACACGCACACATCTAGGCATACGTTCACCATTGAAGCAGAACACACACACACACACACACACACAAGGGGTGTTTTTACTCTAATTATGAACAGCCAATGAACTCCGTGTGTGTGTGTGTGTGTGTGTGTGTGTGTGTGTACAGCCCCTTTGGAAGTGCCCTTCCCAACAGACGCTATGACTGTTTTAACGATTATGCTTTGACCCCCCCCCCCTCCGCACCCCCTTCCACATGCATTCCCCTATCTACGCTCACACACGCACGCACGCACACACACACACACACACACACACACACACACACACACACACACACACACACACACACACACACACACACACACATTCACACACACACACACACACACACACACACACACACACACACACACACACACACATACACACACACACACACACACACACACACACACACACACACACACACACACACACACACACACACACACACACGAACGCACACACGCACGCTCACACACACACACGCACGCACTCGCACATTCACGCACGCACTTTCGCATGCACGCATGTTTATAGTCCTATATATATACGTATACATAGGCCTACGTACATAGAAGTGTGAGTAGGAGAAGAAGAATCGCTATTCCAAGAAAAGAAGGATTTACATTACCTGGAGCTTTTCACCACACAGATTGTTTGCTTTCATGCTCGGCAGCTCTCTGTGTGTGTTGTAATTAACACGATCACCTTTCCTCTCTTTCACCTTTCCTCTGTTCCACCTTTCCTCTGTTCCTCTATCTCGTCTCCCTAGGGGGCTGGGCTGTTCCTGGCAGTTCCATCATTATTCCAGTTCTCTGCCACTGGCACGCAATCAATGGGAATGAGAAATAGGGCCGTCTATGGTCAAATTTCAGCAGCATCGACGTTGTCTTTTGTTTGTTTTTTCACAAGACATTGAAGGCTACGGTCGGGAAACGTTCTATCAAACTTTTATCTCGCTATCGTTTAATCTATCTATAACTATCTGTCTGTCTGTCGGCCTATCTGTCCTATCAAACTATCTAGCTATCGTTTAATCTATCTATATCTATCTGTCTGTCTGTCTGTCTGTCTGTCTGTCTATCGATTAGCTATCTATCTACCTATCTGTCAGTCTGTCTGTCTATATACACATACAAGCATACATCGTGTATGCACAAGCATGCATGCGTGCATACCTACCTTCCTACCTACCTACCTACCTACATACATACATACACACATACATACATACCTGCTTACCTTCCTACCTACCTACAAATATACGTACATTTGAGCTTTGTCAGCCCTGAAGAAGCTTCAGAGGAAACGAACCTTTAAACTAGAAATTAGGCGTAACCCCCCCCCCCCCCCCCCCCCCCATTCCCCTTAAACCTCCACCTCCCCCCACTCCTCATCCCTCCCCCAAAGAAACCTATACATGGACAGTGGCTTTTATTCCTCTCCCTCTCTCTCTCTCTGTCTGTCTGTCTGTCTGTCTGTCTGTCTCTCTCTCTCTCTCTCTGTTTCATACGAGACCTTGCTTATTCAAGCTTATTTTGTTAATGTCATCCGCAAATGAAAACGCTGTAAAACAGTTCGCAGTACATTTATTCAAAGCTTTGAGAAGGCGCAGCATCTGTGCATTGTAATCATTATTATAAGTTCGGTGATGCGGCTTTGTTATGTTTCATGTACATCCCCCTTCTGAGGGGCCAAGGCCTGTAAGAATAAACATCTCTCTCTCTCTCTGTGTCTCTCTCTGTCTCTCTTTCTCTCTCTGTCTCTGTCTCTGTCTCTCTCTCTCTTGTTGAAGCAAAAACGTTCAGCACTGAACCTGTTTGTGTTCTCAGTGTTATTTGAACTGACTGTGAGTAACTGCTCCGAGTGACTTCACTTCACATGGCGTGGATGATTCGTTGTTTTACGTCACTGTCAAAGATCATGTCGTGTACACCACCTCCACCTCCCCGCCTCCTGCTGCTCTCCCCTCACCCCCCTCCTCCACCGCCACCTTTTCTCCATCTCGCTCCCATCCCACCCCACCCCACCCCACCCCACCCCACCACACACCATCCCACCCCACACCATCCCACCCCACCCCACACCATCCCACCCCACACCATCCCACCCCACACCATCCCACCCCACCCCACACCACACCACCCCACCCCACCCCACCCCACCCCACACACCACACCACCCCACCCCACACCATTCCACCCCACCCCACCCCACACCACCCCACCCCACCCCACCCCATCCCACACCACACCACCCCACCCCACACCATCCCACACCACACCACCCCACCCCACCCCACCCCACACCACCCCACCCCACACCATCCCACACCACACCCACACCACCCCACACCATCCCACACCACCCCACCCCACACCATCCCACACCACACCACCCCACCCCACACCATCCCACACCACACCACCCCACCACACACCATCCCACACCACCCCACCCCACCCCACCCACCCCACCCCACCCCCCCACACCATCCCACACCACACCACCCCACACCATCCCACACCACACCACCCCACCCCACACCATCCCACACCACACCACACCACCCCACCCCACACCACAACCACCCCACCCCACCCCACACCATCCCACACCACCCCACCCCACCCCACACCACACCACCCCACCCCACACCATCCCACACCACCCCACCCCACCCCACACCACACCACCCCACACCATCCCACACCACCCCACCCCACACCACACCACCCCACCCCACCCCATCCCACCCCACCCCACCCCACCCCACCCCCACCCCACCCCACCCCACCACCCACCCCACCCCACCCCACCCCACACCCATCCCACCCCACCCCACCCCATCTCTGACCCATCTTCCTAACCCCTCCCCCACTTTACCCCTCGCCCTCATAATCTTTTAGATGAGACAATTTGTCGAGGCGTCCCGTCCGCATGGAATGAGCAAAATGGAATATAAATGATCTTCTTCTTCTTCTTCTTCTTCTTCTTATCATCATCATCATCATCATCATCATCATCATCATCATCATCATCATCATCGTCTTTATTATTATTATCATTATGATTATTATTACTATTATTATATTATCGGTATTGCTGTTGTTGTTGTTGTTATCGTTATTATTAGTCCTTGTTTTGCCCTTTTTTTTGTTAATTTAAACTGTATACGCATTATGTGTATGACTGTTGTGTTGTTGTTGTCGTCGTACCCTGGCTAAAAGACTCCAGGGATCATCTAAACAGCCGAAGTACTTGAGCGCTATGGTACAAATGCATCAGCTGGGGATGAGAACATTACGTGTGTGACCGTTTTTGATGACCCCGCCACATGGGCAGCGACTGACAGACAATGTGACACTATTGTGCTGATATCTCCAGCGCACTGTCCTCTTTTAGCGCACCTGTAAACTCTGATAGCTTGATTTAGAAAAAACACGAAAAGAAATCTCATTGCCACGAAAGAAGGTACCCTAAGAAAGACTCATGTAGGAAACAAACAAAACAAAACAATGTGACAGTTAAACATACAATATGCAGTTGGAAAATTAGAACAGAAAACATGGAAGTCGTTGCCATGTGGTTACGTGTTCTTTCGGAGAGACCAGTCGGAATTCACACACGAAAATTATTAAGACGTGAAGTTATTACAATATAACACAACGCAGTGCTATATGATACAAACATAACACAAGGTAACGCAATGCAACATAGTTTTATCCTAAACAGTCTAGTACAACGCAACAGACTGAAACACAGTCCAAACGCAACACTGTGCAATACAACATAGTTCAATGCAACACAGAACAGAGCAGTACAGTACATTACAATGGAATGCGATACAACACGGCACAAGGCATGGCGTCACACACACACACACACACACACACACACACACACACACACACACACACACACACACACACACACACACACTCACACACACACACATACACTCACGCACGCACACACACACACACACACACACACACACACACACACACACACACACACACACACACACACACACACACACGCATACACACACACACCGTGCGCGCGCGCGGGCGAGCGAGTGAGCGAGCGAGCGAGCGAGAGAGAGAGAGAGAGAGAGAGAGAGAGAGAGAGAGAGAGGGTGGGGTGGGGGTGGGGGGGGGGGTGCGGGGCAGGGCACATAGTTACACATGTTTAGAGAACAATTAAACAAACAGAAAATACCGAGGAAATGCAAGAAGTGTGGCAGCAGTCAGGATACAGAATGAAATGAGAGAGAGAGAGAGAGAGAGAGAGAGAGAGAGAGAGAGAAGAGAGAGAGAGAGAGAGAGAGAGAGAGAGAGAGGGAGAGAGAGAAAGACAGAGCAGCCAGAGCAAGAAGCGTGGAAATGTGGGACTAACGAGTGTATAACGGTAGGAAGGACTGTAAATCAAACGCCCTAACAAATCGGACTGTTCATTGAATAAACAGGTCATGAATTATTCCCCCTATGGACGTTTTATTCATGAACGGTCCGGTTCGTCCGATTTCAGCTTTGTCCACAAGGGGAACACTTAGCAAGTGGAGATTTTGATGACGTAGAAAGGCCAATGGTCATTAGCATCATTTGAAAAAAAAAAGAAGATACTCTTCTCACCGTTGGTAATGGTTCGATTGCAAATAAAGAAATGAAATAGAGACTTGATTTCTGTGAACGATTAATCCTATACCGATCTGTGTGTTACCGGAGTTACCGTCCTTTTCCCCTGACCTTCACATGAATCAAAGGACGCTACTACGCAAGGTAGTTGGCTTTGGGAAGGGCGGGGAGGGGGGGGGGGGGGCGGCGGTGGGGGGGGGGGGGCGAAGAATAACTTAGATAAAAGGTTTTTTTTTTCGACCTCTAGCCCGTAAAGACATAATTCATCTTTTTGTTCTTGTTTTTAATATTAGATTAAGTGGATTTTAAGCGGTGAGAAGCGTTTTTTTCTCTCTCTTTTTTTCTTCTCATTTCTGTCTCTATTGTTTATATCAAGTAACATGTGTCGGACCACGCTATTCCCCATGTCCTATGATTTTTTTTTTCTCAGCGGCTGGTCACAATCCACATAACTCCTTTCACCTGTCGCTCTGTGCTGTTCCCCTTAGTCTGTGTTATCTTTCTCGCGGTTGGTCACAACCCACAACCCCTTTCACCTGTTGTTCTAGCTTGCTACGCACATGTCCAATACATATGTGAAATATCAGGTGAGTGTCATTTGCTTTTTTTTTTTTTATTGGTGTGATCTACTTTTACGACAGTTTGTGCTTTCCAGCATCAGTAAGCCCCAAACTGAAACCAGTGTGTATTGATTTCTTCGCTTGAATATGTACCAATTTTTTTATCAGTCGGAAAAATTGAAGGTATTTGTTTTTATACGAACGCCTGTGTCATGTGACAAGTCACCATCTTGGATTATGCATCGTGGTTTTGTTCTTGTCTTTGGCCAGGTTCACAAGGAAATGACTGAAGATTTTATTTTATTTTATTTTATTTTATTTTTTTTTTTATTTTTTTTTTTGGGGGGGGTTACATTAATTTGCTGAACGAGTAAAACGTGTTAACAACGTACAGTTCACAGCCTTAAACTGCTGCCGCTCAATATTGCATCCAATACTGCATCCAATACTGCATCCAATACTGCATCGTGAAGTTCCCACTTCGGAGCGTAGTGCCCACTCCTCGTTCGTTGAATACATTTGCGGGTTTTGATTTCTGATGGTAAAACGTCTTTGTTTTCGTTTGGAATGTGCTCACTAGTTTTTGAGATGGTTTAACTTTTCTTTTTTGAGTGGGGATGGGGAGAAGATGTGTGTGTGTGTGTGTGTGTGTGTGTGTGTGTGTGTGTGTGTGTGTGTGTGTGTGTGTGTGTGGTGCGTGCGCACGTATGCGCATGTGTGTGTGTGTGTGTGTGTGTGGTGTGTGTGTGTGATATTTAAAACCCTAGCCTAGATGCCTTTAATGTCCATACAGGAAGTGGAAGAAACATCAAAGTCCATCCCGGTTAAAAGCATAACATTAAAGGACAGATTTGCTTCAAGGGAGTGGGCATCAGAGGGAATCCCATTAAAGCAAGAAGAAAACTCCACGAAATCGAATAGATTCTCCTGCCTGAATGGAGATGTCTCAAAAGAACCCCCCCCCCCCCCCCCCCCAAACATGAACACTGTGTGAAGAGGAAGGGGGGCATGAGTATGCATCCTTCCCCAGTGAGTGCTCCAGGAGGCTTATTGTTCCTCCAAGTGGAGGTCAAGAGGACCAGCAACTGACAGCCATTTCGCTCTGAAAAGAATCCATCAGAACTGCTACAGGCTCCTGGCAATCTGCTGATGAGAAGCACTCCCATTAAAAAAAAAAAAACAAAGAAAGAAAGAAAAAATAAATAAACTCCACAAAATCGGGTACATCCTCCTACCTATACAAAGAATGTCAAACAATAGCAACAACAACATTAACAACAATCTCATCAACAACAAAACAACAACAACAACGACAAGAACGACAACTTAACATGAACACTTAAAAAAGGGCAAAAATAAGAGTTTCAAAGAAAACGGACCAAAATTTGTCTGAAAATCAGAAGGCGGAAAACTGACAGACACCGTCACACAGATTAAGAATAGCGTGTGGAAAATCCCTGTTTTAAAACTCTGGATATTGCTCAACTTGCCTGAAGGACTCACAGGCTGATGGAGGACGTGCACAAATAGGAATGACATCAAAACCTTAGCCCAGACGCTTTCAATCTCTAGACACATGAAAATGGACCAAACGTCAAGTCCGGTTCCTGTTAAAGCATTAAGCTCTAAAAGACAGATTCATACTGAACGGGAAGGGAACTTGGTTCCTCTGTGAGTTCCATAGTTCCTTCAAAGGCAGCATGACTAGCAAGTGGCAGATTTGTCTCTTTGTGAAGAGATTATCAGACTTGTTTACGAATCCTGGTTACCTAGTGACTAGAAGCATTTCCATTTTAACAAAAAAAACAACAACAAATAAACACAAAAAAAACCACCCTCAAATATTTAAGGGGATTTTAAACGGCAAGATTAAGAGGATTTTAAACGGTAAGAAACTGAATGAGAATCTAGATTGTTTAATCTTTGTCTTTGATCTGTTTTTTGTTTGTTTGGTTTTTTTTTCTTTGTTTTTTTCATCTCTGTCAGGCAAGCGATTCGCCTAATTCTGTTATCTTCCTTGCGGTAAGTCATAGTCAACAGGGATATCTACTGTAAATACGACAGTCAGCGAACATTTCTAGTTACGGGTGATATCATGGGGCACGGGTCACTGGTCTCACCTAGGCTGTGCTCCCAGGATTCCACTCGGTTTCCGGGACAAATTAGTTTCCTGACCCGGTCCCCAAGATCTCGCCATCTTTCTCGCGCTCTTCACGTTTCAGCCTCGCTCCGACACAATGGGAGACTTACTGGCGTCTTGTCTCCCGCGGTCTTCTCTTGTGCCGGCTAAGACACAAAGGCCATTGAAAGGTGTAGGTCACGCACGCCATAGGTGAGTTTGGATGACCGGCCGGGCGCTTCATCACACACATACAGCCCCCAGTCCTGCTGACTCGGCAGTGGTCAGTTCCTCAATTGGTCAGTCAGGCCCTTTCCTCACGGGAGGCGTGAGCGACAGGGGTGGACACGCTGATGACCATTGGGGACATTGGGTAACATAATTAGCTACAGCCTCCAATTAGCTGCTGCCAAGGCTTCCAGTTTCACTTCTTTTTACGGCACCGTGTCTGCTGTTCTTTAGGTTGGAAGGAGGGTTACAACAGGCGGAGTGGTCTGTGACGTCTGGTCCCTGTCATTGTCAGTGTCTGTCAGTTCAATTCCGAGACGGCTAGGGGAAGGTCGAGGTGGGGGGGGGGGGGGGGGGGGGGGGGGGGGTTGGGGGGAGGGTGGGGTGGTCAAGGTTCGGGGCCCAAAATACAAACAGAGAAAGAATTAAAAAAAACTTACGACGCACAGATGTAGAAATCAAGAAGAAAAATGGATGGAAGCGTGTGAGCAAATGAATAGATAGATAGATAGATAGATAGATAGATAGATAGATAGATAGATAGATAGATAGATAGATAGATAGACAGATAGATAGATAGATAGATAGATGGATGGATGGATGGATAGATGGATGGATGGATGGACAGATAGATAGATAGATAGATAGAGATAGATAGAGATAGATAGATAGAGATAGATAGAAATATAGATGGACAGATAGATAGATAGACAGACAGACAGACAGACAGACAGATAGGTAGATAGATAGATAGATAGATAGATAGATAGATAGATAGATAGATAGATAGATAGATAGATAAGCAGATAAGCAGATGAATAATAATAATAATGGTGGTGATGATCATGATGATGATGATCCTACTACTTTTATTACTTCTTATACTACTACTACTACTACTACTACTACTACTACTACTACTACTACTACTAACTTGTGCTCGGCAGCTGGAGGGTGGTGTTTTTCGCCGGTGGGCTCTGCAGTCATGAAATACGGGCTGGTACACCCATGGGGATGTTACTTTAAGGCTGTTATGAGCTGCATCCTGTAGTCTAATTTACCTCTGTTCAGGAGCAGTTATGTCCCTTGATATCTTAATGGAGTGTCCTGCGCGTGCCTGTACCCATCGTCAACACAGCGCAGGCCTCCAAGGGTGGTACAGGGCTGCTCTAAAGACAGGTGAAGACGGTGCTTTTCTGGGTCCTCCCCAGCACCTTCGGGTGTTTCTTTTTCTACTAACTCTGCTGCTGCTGCTGCTGCTACTACCACTACTACTACTACTACTACTACTACTACTACTACTACTACTACTACTACTACTACTACTACTACCACTACTACCACCACTACTACTACTAATACTTAATCGTTTAAAAAAAGTTTACGCTTTTCGAGCAGTGACAGTTTTGGACGGCACAGAGACAAAAGTGACGTGACACTGATTGATGAAGAAATTTGGGAGAAATCAGTCTGTAAACTGACTTAGATGGGGACAAGAGAAGGAGAGGGGAGGGACGGGGGGGGGGGGGACGTGAACAGGTATGATGATGGTAGAATGGGAGAGAGGGATGGGGAGTGGGGGTGGGAAAAGAAGAGAAATCAATATCATGAATACGTGACAGCAGTTCACAAGACTTTTAGAAAATGAACGCAGTGGTGCCATCGATTTCTTTCTTTTTTTTTTTTTTTTTTGAAGGACGAGAGAAGAGCTAGGTATCGCAAAGATCCAAAGATTCAAAGATTCAAAGATTTTAATCCTGTGACCCCCCTTTATTTTTCGGGGGGGGGGGGGGGGGGCATGGAGGACTTGAAACAAATCAAACACAACTAGAAATGAAACAAATGAAACATCCAAAACATGTTCCCTATAATTAACACACTGAACGATTATAAAATTCCAATAGACAACAAGCGTGAGGTTGCCAAGCAGCCGAATCATCCGATCAACAACAACAACACATGCGCTGTTTGTATGGCGACCACCACACTGGTCACGAGGTGGTCAGTGCAGGGCCTGTGTTGGTCTCGTTGTGTTGATGTGTTGTCGGTGCGGAGACTGCAGTAGAGAAGGCAGAAGTCTGTCACTTTTGGCAACGTCCCTCGTCCCCCCCCGTCCCCTTTGTCCATGAAAGATGACCAGTTTACGAACAGCCGTCCTTGCATTGGTCACTGATCAGTTCGATGTGACATAGCCAAGAACGTTGAGAAATCTGGGGCATGATCGTGACATCGGGAGGGGTGGGGGGGGGGGGGGGCAGGAGGGGAGGGGGAGAAGGAGTGAGGGTATTTGGGAGGGGAGGGGAGGGGGAAGGGGAGGGCGAAGGGGGGGGGGGTGGAGGAGAGGGAGGGGCTGAAGGAAGTGGGAAAGGGGGAGGGGGGGGGGGTTGTAGGAGGGAGGGAGGAAGGAGGGTGGTCAACACGGCTCCTGACTGTCTATCCCTCTCCCCCCACCACACCCCCACCCCCCACTCCACCCCCATCCCCCACCCCCGACGTCTATTGACTGACAGACCTTTCCTTTGAACCAGGGTCCTGGCTGAAGGGTCAGCTTACCTCTTCACTGGGTGATTGAGGTCCTGGCTGACATAGATCATCTTGGACCATCTCTGGCGGGTGACAAAGTTCATCACCTCTCTGCCTCCCCCCCCCCCCCCCCCTTCATCTCTCCACACATCGCCTCCTTGCGGGCCTGCATCTCTCCACACATCGCCTCCTCGCGGGCCTGGGAGTCGGCGGCCATCTTGAAGAAGACACAAGCCAGATCATCTTTCTCCCTCCAGGCCATCGATCCTCCCCCCCCCCCCCCCGTCCACACCTTCCTTCCCTCCCACCCTCCCTCCTCCCCCCTCCCCGTCACCTTCCCCTCCTCTCCACCCCCCCCCCCCTCACCCACACCCATCCCTCCCTCATGCGTCACACCCAACCAGACCCGTTCTGTCTCTTGTTTCCTTCCCCGGTGGATAGGCGCCACACGTTTTCAAACACGTGTGTGTGTGTGTGTGTGTGTGTGGGGGGGGGGGGGGGGGGGGGGGATAGGGGAGAGAGGGGCACTGAAAAGACCCCCAGTTCCGCCCGGACCCTCCCCTGTGTTGGTCAGCTGACTGTCTGGAAAGGGCTGACACGTGGGGTCGGACATTCTCTGGCGGGCTGTTGAAACCCCCCCCCCCCCCCCCCCCCCCCCCCCCCCCCCCCACAGAGCTGCCAAATAAAATGAAAGAAATAGTTAGGTCTTGTTGTGAATAGAATGACCTCCTTTAAAGCTGAATAAGCGTTCTGTACGGAATGGTTCGTGGCTACGATTATTCTAAAAACCAAATATGGAAACCGGGTGTGTTGACGTTGTTGGTTGTAAAAAGCTTGTTGTATCTACAGCAACATATATTTTTTTTTTCCATGTTAAAGAGCTTATCCATAGTATTATCTTAAATAAAGCCGAAAAAGCGTTGCGTCAATGATGAGTTGTGGCTACGATTATTCTAAAACAAATCGAAACCTGTTGTGTTGAAGTTGTTTGTTGTAAAAGCCTGTTGTATCACAGCAATATGTATTTTTCCCTTGTTGAAGATCTTGGTTTTATTAGGAGCTTGGTTTGTGGCTAAAAAGAAGGAAAAAAAAGGAAAGAAAGAAAGTGGGGAAAAAAGCTGATTACACGAAAGTTATTTTGACATTTTTCTTCTCTTCCATGTCATAGGTTTAGGCTGTTTTGCTTGCTTGTTTGTTTGTTTTTGCTCTCTCCTTTTCCATACCTCGACATCGCTCGGTCCAGTTACTCCACACACACCCACACCCACACTCGTAAGGTCACAGTCCCAGCACTGGTAGTCCGCAGAGAGCAATCAACATCAGGCCTTCATGAGGCTACCCTCCAAAGGACGCCCTGCACTGCCACTGAGTTCCTTCAGCGGTGTCCGGCAGAGTGTTTGTTGTGATCCAGAACATCCTCTACTGAGCTCCTTACCGACGGCGATGACTGCTTTATAAGCCGAGCCGTCGTGATGTGTTCTTCACCATGTCTCTGCCATCCAACGACAATGCTCGGGGACTGTCTAGTGAAGACTGTGGCACGGTCCCGGACTGCCCAGTATCGAAGACTGTGACACGATCTTGTCACAATGCCCGTGGACTGCCCAGTGTCGAAGACTGTGACACGATCTTGTCACGACAATGGCCGTGAACTGCCCAGTGTCGAAGACTGTGACACGATCTTGTCACGGCAATACCCGTGGACTGCCAAGTGTCGAAGACTGTGACACGATCTTGTCACGGCAATACCCGTGGACTGCCAAGTGTCGAAGACTGTGACACGATCTCGTCACGACAATGCCCGTGGACTGCCCAGTGTCGAAGACTGTGACACGATCACGTCACGCGCATGGACGCGGAGAAGAAACCAAAAACGGAGTTCAACAAGACGTTAAGCGGGGAGGAGGGAGGAGGAGGAGGGGTGGAGGGGGCACGAAGGGCAACAGAACTGAAGGTTTGTTCTTATATATTATTACTATATCATAATGAATACTTATATACTGCCTATTCTCAGCTAGAGATCAAGCTCTAAGCGCTTTACAATCCACATTCGTTTACACAACGGGCTGCCTACCTGGGTAGTGCCGACTGAAGAGCTGCCAGCTGGCGCTTCATTCAGTCGTTTCCCGTGTCATCCAGTTCATATCATTCAATATTGCTCACCCAGTTTCCTTACTTGCTTCATTCTTTCCATTTCCTACGCAGGGTGCATGCTATGTGTAACGTGTCATCCATACTAACGGCCAAACTGGCCCTCTCTTCCAAAAGTTGGGGGTGGGATTTTACGTGTGTGCAAGATGTTATGCGTGCGTTCACACACGGAACGTCAGTTTATAGTCTCATTCGAAGGACTGTGTGGGAAATGGAGTCTATCATATAGGATGCTACGTGAGGATCGGGATGATGAAACTGATGCTGTATGCTTCCATTCTGGTCTGAGACTACATGAGAGAGAGCTATAATCTACCCTACATTTCATAACCGAGAGATACAGACCTTTGCAGTGTTGGTCAGAACATGCTGGACAACGTCCTGTAGAGTTGCAGTGTTGGTCAGAACATGTTGGACAACGTCCTGTAGAGTTGCAGTGTTGGTCAGAACAGGTCGGACAACGTCCTGTAGAGTTGCAGTGTTGGTCAGAACATGTTGGACAACGTCCTGTAGAGTGGCAGTGTTGGTCAGAACATGTTGGACAACGTCCTGTATAGTTGCAGTGTTGGTCAGAACATGTTGGACAACGTCCTGTAGAGTTCCAGTCTTCCCACCCGAGCCTGAAGCACGCTCAACCGTGAAAGGGAGTTGGTCGGAGCAGACAAAAAACAAAAAAAATCCCACAAAGAAATACTTCCGACGGAATTCGAACCCACGACCTTCCAGCTGGCACCCCGTGACACTAACCGCTGCACCATGCCGGCTGGTTTACAAATTGACAAACATGAACCAAGAGAAGGGGCGCGCGTGTAGGTCACTTGTTTCTTCATTAGGTCTGACAAAACATAGGACCCGAGATACCGAAGGGCGCTATGCCTTCTCTTACTCTAGGTTTGTCAAATCGTTCAGCGAGCACAGTCAATTTGTTCTTGTTTTCTTCCTTGATCTAATCTCTTGGGGGCATAAGATTAATGTCCTTTTGATTTGGAAGAAACAAGCTGAAAGTAGTTTAATCTAGTTCCGTCTTGTCTCTCAAAATCAAGGAGAGCCAATCAATCTGCAAAATTTGGATGTAAGTTTTACAAGAATATTGAAGAACAAAAACCAAACTAGCACATCAAAAAAAAAAAAGACGTATTCATTGGAGTTCACGTATTATTGAAGACGGCTGATTGCATTCATTCATGTTTTTATTTCAGCATGTATTGATGCATCAATGAACGTGTTTGCTCCAGGCTAGCTTCTTCTCTGTTCTCTTCCCTTCTTGTTCCTGAGAAAGGATAGAAAGAAGACAACAACGGAGGAAAGTGGAACTGATGAAGGAAGGAAGGAAGGAAGGAAGGAAGGAGAAGACATATCAGTGAAAACTGAGGGGGAAGAGAGGACTGAGAGAGAGAGAGAGAGAGAGAGACATGGAGCAGGTGGCAAGGAGGAAGAGGAATTCTACAGAGAGAGGACGAGGAAGAAATGAGCCGGGAGTGGGTCGCCTCGAAGGCCATGGGAGCGTGAATCTCGTATGATTAATCAGTCACGAAAAAGGAAAAAAGAAAAAGGAAAAAGAAAAAAAGAGCTGACATATGTAAGAAGAAACAACAAAAAAAAACACAAAAAAAAGGAAAAACGTTTAAAAAAAAACAACAGGCATAGAAACAATGCAAAAACAAATGTTGTATATATATGCCTAATACGTGGCTAGTTTTATTTAGAAAGAAGAAGAAGAAGAAGAAGAAGAAGAAGAAGAAAGATGACATGCAGGAACAGTGAAAAAGATGCATGTCATAGATTCATGTGTGGACGTTAGTGAATTCACTTTGAAGATTGAGGGTGTCGGTAATATTTAGGTTTTGTAGTTTTCAGAAACACGTCTGCGTGCTGGCCAACAACACACACACACACACACACACACACACACACACACACACACACACACACACACACACACACACACACACACACACAAATGTTTCGCTCTCTTCTTCTTCTTCTTCTTCTTCTTCTTAACATAATGGATGAATGAAATTGTTCCTATGAATCTTTTATATTTTTATACTATGTACCATCAAATCTGATATTCCTAGCCTGAATCCTCTCTCGTGTGTAAAACTACAGATTAAAATCCAGCAATAAGTACAATGATGAGGA
>CM031598.1:64874097-64879097 GCA_018398815.1 Conus ventricosus | reverse complement strand
CTCTCTCTCTCTCTCTCTCTCCCTCTCTCTCTCTCTCTCTCTCTCTCTCCTCTCTCTCTTTTCTCTGTGTGTCTCTGTCTCTTTCTGTCCGTCTCTGTCTCTATCGCCTCTCTCTCTATCTCTCTCTGTCTCTGTCTCTCCCTCTGTCTTTCTTTGTATCTCTCTCTGTCTCTGTCGCCTCTCTCTATCTCTCTCAGTCTCTGTCTCTCCCTCTGTCTTTCTTTGTATCTCTCTCTGTCTCTGTCGCCTCTCTCTATCTCTCTCAGTCTCTGTCTCTCCCTCTGTCTTTCTTTGTATCTCTCTCTGTCTCTGTCGCCTCTCTCTATCTCTCTCTGTCTCTGTCTCTCCCTCTGTCTTTCTTTGTATCTCTCTCTGTCTCTGTCGCCTCTCTCAATCTCTCTCAGTCTCTGTCTCTCCCTCTGTCTTTCTTTGTACCTCTCTCTGTCTCTCTCCGTCTCTATCTGTCACTGTCTCTCCCTTTCTCTCTTTGTCTCTGTCTCACTTTCTCTCTCTGTCTCTGTCTTTCTTTCACTCTCACTCTGTCCTATCTGTCTGTCTCTGTCTGTGTGTGCGTGCGTGCGTGCGTGGGTGTGTGCTTGCGTGCGTGCGTGCGTGCGTGCGTGTGTGTGTGTGTGTGTGTGTGTGTGTGTGTGTGCGTGCGTGTGCGTGTGTGTGTGTGTGTGTGTGTGTGTGTGTGTGTGTGTGTGTGTGCTTGTGTGTGCGTGCGCGCGCGCGGCGCGCGTGTGTGTGTGTGTGTGTGTGTGTGTGTGTGTGTGTGTGTGTGTGTTGTCTCATCTTCAGTGCCACTACAGTGGCATTCCCCTCACACTTTCTCCTCACACATTAATGGCTTCCTGTTCACAGCAACGTCCTACATCCCGTCGGGAGCCCCGGCACCGACAGTCCACAGGGAGCAGTCCACTGACTGTCAAGTCGTTATGAGGCAACAGGAGCCCCGCACTGCTGCCGAGTCGCTTCGCTGGTGTTCAGTGGTGTCTGTTCTGATCCAACGTACGCAGGATACCGATTCTTAAGCCCCCTGCTGACGACACATAACTGCTTTGCTTAGGCGTGAGTAGCGTCCCTTTCCGGAAGGCGCCACCACGTCCGGTCAAAGACAGTCCTCATGAACTTGCCGAAACCGGTGACCTCGACATGACCTCGACATGACCTCGTCATGACCTCGCCATGACCTCAACATGACCTCGCCAAGGGCCTAGAGGTGGACAGGACATGGAAGCTGAGGTCAACATGAGAGCACGGATTGAAGAGCCACAGACTTTTTTTCCCCCTGAACTTTTATATGCGAGTCGAAGGATGAGAAATATGATGTTTTGAAGTTCCATTCCAGTCTGAGCCTGCCTGACAGGGGTGTACTCTACTCTTATTTCCATAATATATCCAGCAGTCAAGGAAGCGCGGAGACACAGACACCTGCAGGGCTGGTCAGGAAATTTGGGCAATCCGTTAAACGTATGAAATCGACTGCAGTGGGCCGTCTTCCCAGTGGACCCCATTAAAAACTCAGCTCTGTGTAGGAGCCATTGGAGACGGAAAAAAATTCACAAATAGATTGTTCTGATGGGAATCGAAGCCACAACCTCCCAGCCCCCTATTCGCGACGCTAACCACTGTGGTACGGCGGCTGGAGCAAAGGCTCTTATTTATTGAAGGACCTCTAAGAAACGGATATCGTCCAGCCATGCTGTCCAGACGATGTTTGTCTTTCTCCTGAACTGGATGATCTTTTAAATCGTGACCAAGGGTTCAGATGTTCCCTGTCTGGGCGTTGCTGAATTTTTCGGACGATAGTGAATACCTGAGCTTGCTCTAGGAGTTGCTCAGGGGCGTGCAAAGGGAAGTAATCTTTTTTTTTTTTTTTCTGTCCCAACCTCTGTACCACCTCAGACGCAGTGCACCCACGCCGCTCATTCCGACACCCCGTCCACAGCCATAGCCCGGCCGGCCCCGCCGCAGCCCCGGCACCGGCAATCCACAGGGAGCAGTCAATGTCAAGTCGTCAAGAGGCGACCCACCGGAGGAGACACTGCACTGCTGCCGAGTCACTTCGGTGGTGTTCAGTGGTGCCTGTTCTGATCTAACATACGCAGGACACCACCTACTAAGCCCCCTACTGACGACAATAATTGCTTAGTCGCGGAGCCGGCGTGAGTGAGCTCTCCCTCCGGAGGGCGCCACCACGTCCGTCCAACGACAGCCCGGATGGACTCGCCGATACCGGTGACCCCGACGGAAGCAAACCAAGGCCACAGACGTGGAGAGGACATCGAAATTGAGGTCACCATGAGAGCAGGGCATGAAGGGCCACAGAACTTGAGACATTTTTTTTATTAAAAAAAAGGGAAGTAATCATATTAAAGTTCTTCTGCAACAGAAATCACTCCGTGGTGGAGATCAATTTGTGGTCGGTTGTCCTTAATTTTTCCCTTCCGATTCGTAAGTACAAAACTGCATTGAATACGAACGTAACATTCAAGTTCACAATGGTTTGTAAACAATTAAGAGAAATGTTGGACAAAGAGATGGAAAACATCGATTTCATAGCCTGATTGAAACCGTTCAATTCCCAGCAGGCCTGACGACCCATCTCAATCGAACATCAATCGGCAAAATTAGATATTAGTCTACAACGTCGTTGCAAATGATTAATTGAAATTTTGGACAAAGAGATAGCCAAAAAAAAAAGAAAAAAAAAAAAAAGAAATCGAACCACAGCCTGTTCAAAACATTCCAAAGCCCAGCAGGCCAAACGACCAATCTCAATCGAACACCAACCAGCAACCTTTTTCTCCTTTGAGACAGATCGTTCAAACTTCAATTGAAAACTTGGCTATAGTTCGTCGTATCTCTGCGATCTCTGCGAACTAAATCGTGGAGAGTAGACTTCAGTTGAGAGAGAAACAACGGTGTGTCATTAGTCTGCGGTCTGGTTACATGAACTAACAGTTCATTCAGTTTAGAAGGGTCTTAGGGGCGTATCAGACCCGGCCCTAAACAACCAGGTTTCTTCCTACATAGCCGGGGAAAAAAGAAACAAAACTGGAAGCTGGATCAAAATTCTTTCGTGTAAGTGACAAGCTTGATTTTTCTTATTCATTTTGTCGAAGTTTCTGGATCTAACTGCAAAGTAAGGCAACTACAGGCGGAAATCTAAACAAATTTTAAATGAAATTAATAGCGAACCGCCAGGAAAACGTAGACAAACGAATCACAAAACAAAACACGACGCGTTTCGACTTCTTAGGTCTTCTTCAGACAAGACACAAAACACTCAGGACAACGAAAATGAACGAGCAATTGCTCTGGACACAACTTCTGTATTAAGTTGACGCTATGGAAAAGATAAGCTACACAGGCAAAGTTATGTATACCTGCGATAACGTGGATTCTAGGGAGTTCCATGCAGTCACGTCTTCTTTCCGTCAGTGATTGAAGTGAATTTAGTCACACACAAAACAAATAGAGAAAGTGAAAGAAACATGCAAATTTAGAGTGCTTTAACTAAGTCAGTCGTGGTGTTTAACAGGAAGAATCTATCTTTCCAAAAGACATGGTCTAATCTTTTATCTTATCCACCTCCTTTTTCAAATTCACCACGTACAAGTCATCCACTACCTTCTCGTCTACCTCTCCAAAACCACCCACCAACTCTTTCTCATCCATTTTCTCCAAGTCATCCACGATCTTTTCAGGCACTACTCCAAATCCTCTACCACCTTCAAATCATCCATTACTTCCTTATCCACCACTTGACGTCATCTACCACCTCCCAGTAATCCAACAACTCCAAGTCATCAACTACATCCTTATCCACCAATTTTTTTTCTCATCCACTCCCTCCCAGTCAGTCACGACCCCCTCATCCACCACCCCCTCATCCACCACCCCCTCATCCACCACCCCCTCATCCACCACCCCCTCATCCACCACTTGCAACGCATCCACCACTTGTATGTCCACCACTTCAAGTCATTCAACACTTACAAGGCATCCACCACCTCCTCCTCCATCGCCTCGTCTGCATCTACCACCCACAAGCCAGTCCTCTACATCCTTATCCACCATCTCCTCCTTATTCGCCACCTGCAAGTCATCTATCACCTTCTCGTCCACCACTCCGAGTCACCCACCACATCCTCCTCCTCCTCCTCGTCCACAACCCCTTCTCATTCTTCTCGTGGACACTTTTCTTCCGATTTTTTGTTGTTGTTGTTGTAACAATCCAGTAAGAAATGTTGTTGCCACGTGGAGTTCATGTCCATGGTGAGAGATCAACTATCTAGTAGCCATAAGGTGAGATTAACTATCCAGTCGCTGTAAAATCAGATTAACGATCTATTATCCACCCGCTGTTAAGTACAATGTTGTTCCCAGGGCGAGACCTGTATAATACGGGGGGCAGTCGTGGGTGGCATTCACATGGGTGGACCCGTATGTATAGTCCTACTCATTCGCACAGAATAAAAAAGGGTCATACACACAAAACCCCACTGCCTGGCTATACAGGGAGTGTCCGCAGGAGTATCAGCCTGGGTACGCAGAAAGAAAGAAAGAAAGAATTCGCACCGAAGTGTGCAACTCGACAACAGTACCCCTCCATTCACAAACAACCTAACCCCTGTCGATCAAGACGATACAGCGAGAAAGCAGAGAGAGAGAGGGGAGGGGGGAGGGTCGTGGCGGGAAGTACGGGATGTAAGGAGGAGGAGGAGGTGGTGGAGACAGGAGGAGGAGGGAAGGAAGGGGGTAGGGATGGGGGTCGGGGGTCGAATTAGAACCCCACAAACATGTCAGCTGGTTCCTGCCAAGCCCCCGTCAAAGACTTGACAAGGAAGGTCACTGATAGAGATCTCGACAAGCATCGGCACTAACAGGGAGCTGGCTGCTGGACATTCGATACGCTGTTGTGTCGTTCTTTCAGTCCCTGCGGTCAGATTTTTGTTGTTGTTGTTGTTGTTATTCCCGTCTACCAGGCCTGC
>CM031598.1:64866597-64869097 GCA_018398815.1 Conus ventricosus | reverse complement strand
ATTACTCTTCTGCATATTTACTTTCAGTTGTAGAGAAGCAGCAGCGCGCCCTAAATTATTCAACTGTGTTTGTAAACCAATAACTGTTTCAGATAACAAAACAACATCGTCTGCTAGAAGAAGAATAAACAGTTCTAAAAGGTCATCCGTAAATTGGGCCCCATGTCTACCATTATTTATAACTTCAGATGTTAATTCGTTAATAAACAAAGAAAAAAGAATAGGACTACATACGTCACCTTGTTTAACACCACTAGTACACATAATATAATCTGTCAATTTCCCTCCACTTCTTACTCTAGATTTTACACAATTATACATACTTACTATACATTTAAATAATTTACCATGAATACCATTTTTTAACAGAATAGGCCATAAAATGCTTCTATTAATAGAATCGAAAGCTTTTCAAATCAATGAAAGCAACATATAGTTTACGATTGAAAGAGAATTGCTTTTGAATAAACGCCATCAGGGTAAACATATGATCAACAGTAGAATAATTACGTTTAAATCCAGCTTGGTATTCTCCCGTAAGATTATTTTCCTCTACCCATTCCTGTAACCTACGGTTAATGATAGTGCTATACAACTTACTAGAAGCATCACAAAGAGAAATGCCTCGGTAGTTTTGGGATAGTTTGCATTTCCTTTCTTGTACAGGGGTATAATAATGGATTCTGACCAATTCTCGGGATAAATTCCTTTATCAAATAGAGAGTTGAAAAACGTTACTAGAAAATGCAAAATAGGATCAGATTTACTACAGTATTTCAAGAACTCTCCAACAATACCATCCGGTCCAGCAGCTTTATGGTGTTTGATTTTCCTCATGGCATACAAAACTTCTTCTTTGGAAATTGGGCGATTAAAATACATTTCAGTTTCTTCATTGTGTTCACATCCATCAACACTTGTGTTATTAGTCAGTAGTGTTTTAAAATGGTCGAACCAAGTATCTATACTGATGCTATTTGGAGGCTGATTTTGTTTTAAAGAAATCTTTTTCACAGTGTCCCAAAACAGAGAGAGAGAGAGAGAGAGAGAGAGAGAGAGAGAGAGAGAGAGCACAAGGGTTTCAAGGTAAAGGATTATATTCCATAACGATCAACTACTTGGGATGTTTGGGGCCCACGCCACACAGGCCCCGCAGAGAACACACAGAAAAACAATCTGCATTCTAATTATTGGAAAAGAAGGAACAGGACAAGAAACGGGATTTCTTTGAGAGCAACCCTCCCGAAAGTGGAGGAGGAGAAAGTTGGGGGTGGGGGGGGGGGGGGGGGGGGGGGGGGGGGGGGGAGAGCTGACGAGGGGAGGGGAAAGATAAAGGCCAAGGAGGGGGAGGGGGACCTGGCAGAAATGTGACGTGGGGGGGGGGGGGGGGGGGGGGAGGGGGAGCGCTCACGTTACAAAGACTACAGGCCTCAAGCCAAATCACTGTCAGATTGACAGTGGCAGAGAGCGGTGAACTCGCAATCACTTAACCTATTTTTGTTACCGTGTCACTTTCTTGTATCTACCGGTGATACAAGCACTGGAAAAGGGGGAGATAATGAAATTAAATTTGGGAGCCCCCCCCCCCCCCCCCCAAAAGCGGATGTCAGACCTGCTTTTCATTGATTTTCTACTTGTGTTTATGACAAGGTAAGGGTCTCAGTCATTAATATGTTTAAGTAGATAACGTGGCAATTCACTGAAGGGCGACTAAACAGGAAAATTCCAAGAGTGTTTCTGAATTCCAGAAGTACCGCTCGAAAGTTTCTGGAACGAGTTTTGGGCACAACTGGACAATGAAAGGTCAGGGTCAACATCAAGTCCTTGATCTAAAATCAGTGACTGCGCTGCGCGAACAGTTTGTTGGCTTGTTGTTTCGGGTCGCCACCAGTGACACCCCCGGTGAAAGTAACACTGTGACTGGTTTGAATCGTTCATGGAGGACCCTGCAAAATGAAACTTCACTGGACGGAATTTTTCACAGAAGAACCATGAAGAAGAAAGTTGCGACCAGGTATGTGGACAGAAAGCGCAGGAGAGACTAATGACGAGTAAGACTGCACGAAAGTGTGAATGACACGGAACATACCTTGTTCGTTCATAACATGATGACTGGTCTGAAGAATGCAGGGAGAGTGTTTCTTACTGAGGTAAAAGTCCTCAGAAAAGTGACGACCAGAATGCATAGGCGTAGTGTGATCCACGAGTACGTAACCTAAAACTCCAGAGTGTTGGAAAGAAATCTTAAGCGCGGCAGGGAATAAACGAACGGTGAATAACCAACAAGAGGCGTTACGCCTTTCTCTCATGATGACATTCAACACAAACCCCATAACTTCAAAACGAATGCTGCTTACGACACCAAGTCGCCCAGCAACAAATACCAACACAGAGCACACGGAACAAACAAGGGACACTACCCCCCACCCCCCCACCCCCCACCCCCCCACCCCCCCCAAAAAAAAAGAAAAAAAGAGAGAAAAAATTCCAAGCTTCTCGT
>CM031598.1:64854097-64859097 GCA_018398815.1 Conus ventricosus | reverse complement strand
AAAAAAAAAAAAAAAAAATGAAAGAAAATGAAAAGAAGACCATCCGTCGTGGCGAAGTGGTTAGCGTCGCGGACTCCGGGCTGGGAGGTCGTGGGTTCGAATCCCTTCAGAGTCATGTGGGTTTTTTCTGCCCCGACCGGCTCCTACCCAGAGCCGAGTTTGCTGCGGACTCAGTTGGGAAGACTGGGACCACACAGTCAAGTTTCATCCACTTAATGGATGCGTTTCTGAGAGTGTTGCTCAAATTTCATGACCAACGCTGCAGGTGCCTGTATCTCTCGGGCCTGGTTGGCACCGGGATATATTATGAAAGGAAGCGTAGAGTACAGCCCTGTCAAGTAGTTTCAGACCGAAATGGAAATCCGTAGCATCATCTTAATCATCCTCATTCTCATTGATCAGCTTTAAAAAAAAAGTCTCAAATTCTGTGGCCCTTCATGCCCTGCTCTCATGGTGACCTCAATTTCGATGTCCTCTCCACGTCTGTGGCCTTGATTTGCTTCTGTCAGGGTCACCGGTATCGGCGAGTCCATGGGGGCTGTCGTTGGACGGACGTGGTGACGCCCTCCGGAAGGAGAGCTCATTCACGCCGGTGTCGTATATAATACTGTCGCCGTGGAATTGTATCGCAGCGATAGCATTTCACGTGAAATATTGTTGCAGCGACAATAATTGCTGGGAAAAAAATGTCGCGCGACAACTTTTTACGAAAAATGTCCCATAGAATATTGTAGCTGTCCATAAAATGCAGTATTTCCCGGGAAATACTGTCGCTGCGACACGATTTTATGAGCGACAGTATTATATACGACACCGGCTCCACGACTAAGCAATTATTGTCGTCAGTAGGGGGCTTAGTAGGTGGTGTCCTGCGTATGTTAGATCAGAACAGGCGCCACTGAACACCACCGAAGTGACTCGGCAGCAGTGCAGTGTCTCCTCCGATGGGTTGCCTGCCTCTTGACGACTTGACATTGACTGCTCCCGTGGATTGCCGGTGCCGGGGCTGTGGCGGGGCCGACCGTGCTGTGGCTGTGGACGGGGTGTCGGAATGAGCGGCGTGGATGCACTGCCTCTGAGGTGGCGCAGAGGTTGGGACAGCAAACAAAACAAAACAAAAACAAAAAACAAAATGAAAAGAAGGTAAAAAAAAAAAAAAAAAACCAGAGGAAAAAAACAGAACAACAAAGAAGTAACAAACAAACAAATGAATCACAGAAAGGAGGAGAAAAAAAAAAAAAAACAACAGATCAAAGAAAACATCAAGATAAGCATGGTGACAAGGAGAGATGATGGTGGTGATGGGGAGGGGGGGAGGGGGGGAGGGAGGGAGGGAGGGAGGGAGGGTGTGTGTGCAGAATATGAAGGAGAAGAAGGAGGCGGTGTAATAGAGGGAAAGTAAAGAAGAAGGAAACGAAGCAAGAAGAAACTCTCGGGAGAGGAGAGAGAGCTCAACAGCGGAAGATTTCAGAAAAGAAGACCCCCTCAGACAGGTGTTTCGCCTCTGAATGGACAGTTTGGGGGAATGGGCCGCATCCGTATAATGATTCCTCTGTCTGTCTGTCTGTCTGTCTGTCTCTGTCTCTCTGTGTCTCTCTCTGTGTCTCTGTCTCAGTCTCAGTCTCAGTCTCTCTCTCTCTCTCTCTCTCTCTCTCTCTCTCTCTCTCTCTCTCTCTCTCTCTCTCTCTCTCTCTCTCCTTTCGATGACGTGATTAGAACTTCATCCCCTGGATGGACGGACGGCACAAAGCCCAGTTTGCCTTGTGACAAAGGTCCTTCTCCATTGATTTCAGACACCTGGTCTAACCTCGGGAATATCAGCCTTACGAAGTTCACTTTCATTCCTCCTCGACCGGCTCCAGCTGAAACTCTTGTCGGCTGCTCCTGCCGTTGTGTTCAGGGCTCCTAGTCCTCTCCTGCCGTTGTGTTCAGGGCTCCTGGTCCTCTCCTGCCGTTGTTTAGGGCTCCTGGTTCTCTCCTGTCGTTGTTTAGGGCTCCTGGTCCTCTTCTGCCGTTGTGTTTAGGGCTCCTGGTCCTCTCCTGTCGTTGTGTTCAGGGGTCCTGGTCCTCTTCTGTCGTTGTGTTCAGGGTTCCTGGTCCTCTTCTGCCGTTGTGTTCAGGGTTCTTGGTCCTCTTCTGCCGTTGTGTTCAGGGTTCCTGGTCCTCTTCTGCCGTTGTATTCAGGGCTCCTGGTCCTCTCCTGCCGTTATGTTCAGGGCTCCTGGTCCTCTTCTGCCGTTATGTGTATGGCTCCTGGTCCTCTTCTGCCGTTATGTGTAGGGCTCCTGGTCCTCTTCTGCCGTTATGTGTAGGGCTCCTGGTCCTCTTCTGCCGTTGTGTTCAGGGTTCCTGGTCCTCTTCTGCCGTTGTGTCCTGGTCCTCTTGTCACTAGACTCCGAGAGATCGTTGGTAGATGAGTCCACAACCTTCCTTCGTTCTGCCATTGTCTTTCGTCCTCTTCTCACCAGAAATCCATAGATCATATGCCCCTCGCTGCCTCCATGGCAGGATATTGGCCCGGAAGCTAGATCCTCCTTCAAGCTGCTGGATGATCCGGCATACTCCTCAGCCTTGCAGATACGATCTTCCTGAGTTCTGCTGTGGCATGGCTCAGTGATTTCAGTCATAATCATTGCCTTTCAGGCTCTGGTCCTGTATCATCAAACGCTCTTCGTTCCAACCTCTATGGTGAGAATACTGGCTCGGAAACTTGATTCCTTCAAGCTGCTGCTAGTCTGACATATTCATCAATCTCGTTAGTGCGACCTTCCTTCATTCTGCTTTCATATGGCAGAGTGAATTCAATAAGAATCTCACGTTTTGAAGAACCGGAGTGGACTACAGTGTCTGATCTCATGACATTTTCCTCCGGAGGATCTCTGGAAGGTTTTTGATATGATTTCCGTTCATCCACTCCACCCAGTGAACCCCGCTTCCACCACGCTCTAGATGTCGTAGCTCTCGCAGACCCTGGTTTGTGTCCGTCCTCCTGCTGGAACTTCTGGTGGGGGATGGTTCCTGTGGCAGTACTAGCCGTGTGCGCGCTTCTTTAAGCTCTTGGCTGTGCCTCCGTGTGTATCTTCCTTGGGTTAGCGCTGCTTTGCAGTCAGCTCAGACCTGTTTCGCTGTTTGTTTGCTCTGGAACAGCGGACACGCAGGCAGGGTCATCTGACTTCCCCAGTTTGACCAGGTGCAGCTCAAAGACAGGACGTCACATACAGATGTGAGGATCAGACTGATTTGAAAAGGGTCCACATACCATGCTTCATTTCAGCTGAGACTTCTTTTGGATCGTGCTGTCCGTCTGTCTGTCTTTCTCTGTCTCTGTCTCTGTCTGTCTGTCTGTCTGTCTGTCTGTCTGTCTGTCTCTCTCTCTCTCTCTCTCTCTTCTCTCTCTCTCTCTCTCTCTCTCTCTCTCTCTCTCTCTCTCTCTCTCTCATCCCCTTTTCTCTCTCTCTGTTTTTTTTCTCTCTGTCTGTATCTTTTTGCCTCTCTCTCTCTCTCTCTCTCTCTCTCTCTCTCTCTCTCTCTCTCTCTCTCTCTCTCTCTCTCTCTCTCTCTCTCTCTCTCTCTCTCACACACACACACACACACACACACACACACACACACACACACACACACACACACACATGCTCCTTTCTCTCCGTCTCTGTCTCTTTCTCTGTCTGTCTCTGTCTGTCAGTCTGTCTGTCTCTATCTCTCTCACTCTCTTTTTTTTCCCCAGATTTGATTGAACATGTTCTAAATATGCCATTTAGGGTTGATCTGGATTTTTTTTTTTTGGTAAATGTTTGGAATTCTTTTTTCATTTGCATAGGAGATTGTTGTCTCATATGAATTAGGGTGTTCTTTTGTCTTGTTTGTTTTTTGTCCCTATACTCTATATTCTTTATGCATTTTTTGTTCACTTGTACATTTGTTGTGGTCATACCTTCCCCCTTAGTGTCCAAGCGTCAACTCTCTCTCTCTCTCTCTCTCTCTCTCTCTCTCTCTCTCTCTCTCTCTCTCTCTCTCTCTCTCTCTCTGTCTGTCTGTCTGTCTGTCTGTCTGTCTGTCTGTCCGTTGCTCCCTGTTGGCCCTGCAGAACTGGGTTTTTTTGTTTTTGTTGTTGTTTGTTTGGCATCCATCCTCTTTTCACTTCAGCACCTGTATCACCATGTCTGTCTTTGCATTTTTCACGATCACCTTTGATCGCCTCTGTGTTTCTGTTGGTTCCAGTCCCTTCCTCTTGGTTCCAGAACCCTTCCTGTTGGTTCCAGTCTCTGCCTGTTGGTTCCAATCCCTTCCTGTTGGTTCCGGTCTCTGCCTGTTGGTTCCAGTCCCTTCCTGTTGGTTCCAGTCTCTGCCTGTTGGTTCCAGTCCCTGCCTGTTGGTTCCAGTTTCTGTCTGTTGGTTCCAGTCCCTGCCTGTTAGTTCCAGTCCCTGCCTGTTGGTTCCAGTCCCTTCCTGTTGGTTCCAGTGTCTGCCTGTTAGTTCCAGTCTCTGTCTGTTGGTTCCAGTCCCTGTCTGTTAGTTCCAGTCTCTGTCTGTTGGTTCCAGTCTCTGTCTGTTGGTTCCAGTCCCTGCCTGTTGGTTCCAGTCCCTTCCTGTTCGTTCCAGTCCCTGCCTGTTGGTTCCAGTCTCTGCCTGTTGGTTCCAGTCCCTGCCTGTTGGTTCCAGTCCCTGCCTGTTGGTTCCAGTCCCTGCCTGTTGGTTCCAGTCTCTGCCTGTTGGTTCCAGTCCCTTCCTGTTGGTTCCAGTCCCTTCCTGTTGGTTCCAGTCTCTGCCTGTTGGTTCCAATCCCTTCCTGTTGGTTCCGGTCTCTGCCTGTTGGTTCCAGTCCCTTCCTGTTGGTTCCAGTCTCTGCCTGTTGGTTCCAGTCCCTTCCTGTTGGTTCCAGTCTCTGCCTGTTGGTTCCAGTCCCTGCCTGTTGGTTCCAGTCCCTGCCTGTTGGTTCCAGTCCCTGCCTGTTGGTTCCAGTCCCTGCCTGTTGGTTCCAGTCCCTGCCTGTTGGTTCC
>CM031598.1:64844097-64849097 GCA_018398815.1 Conus ventricosus | reverse complement strand
CTCTCTCTCTCTCTCTCTCTCTCTCTCTTCTCTCTCGTCTTTTTGTTGTTGTCGCTTTCTTTCACTGTTATTTTCCCTCCCAGTGACACATTTCGTGTGTAGCAACGCTCAGCCATGTGTTTACCCTTCCAGTTTATACAGGCACCATGAAACACACACACATGCCACAAACGTGTAACAACTTGCAAGTTGCAGAAGAGAAGACCATCATGTGTATTGCTTCTATCTCATCGAACACTTCAGAAATATCCCCCTCGTTACGTCCAGCAGGTTATACATCATGCTCCATGATAATCCCCCTATAAGAAACATTGACAAAGAAAAGTCACGAAAAGTTACACAAATGACTATTGCAGTTGACTCTGCTGAAGGATTATTCTGCTTCTCTTCTTGGAAAAAAAGGACCCAACTCAACCATAAACAAACCCTTCCCCACCCTGCCCCACCCCACCCCCGAATGCTCTGTGTCACCATGTAATATAGTTGAGAACACGTGCACGCGTGCACACAGGCTAGGCACGTGTGCATGCGTTCGTGCAGACGTGCAAATGTGTGTGTGTGTGTGTGTGTGTGTGTGTGTGTGTGTGTGTGTGTGTGTGTGTGTGTGTGTGTGTGTGTGTGTGTGTGTATGTGTGTGTGTGTGTGTGTGCCTCACAAACAATATGGACAAATGAGTTCAGGCTTTACACACTGATGGTAGTTCACAGGTAATCACACCACTGACGCTGGGGGTCATGTATCTTCCATGTAACAACAACAACAACAACAACAACAACAACAACAACAACAACAACAACAAAGAGAAACCCCCTCCAATGACCCGGTGGATGGTACCAGAACAGACGGATGGGAGTTCGTGGGTTCCAAACCCATGGGAAGTATCAACATTCCGTGGAATTAACCGTCACCTCCTCACACCTACAGTTCAATGTTCCAGTCCAGGGGCCGGTCACGCTTGTGAAGACTGAAATCACACAGTTGTTGCTCGTCTGTTTCCTGGAAACGGCTTTGGGCGTGTTGCTCCAATTTTCCTGACCAACACAGCAGGTGTCTGTAAATCCAGGGCGTGTTGCTCCAAGTTCCTGACCAACACAGCAGGTGTCTGTAATCCAGGGCCTGGCTGTACCTCTGATGTACTGGGTGTGTTAGTTGAACATAAAAAACCAGAAGTTACATGGAAAAACGTGGGTCTCATTGAGTGTTCAGTGTGATTTCTGGAAAGGTGATAAATGAAGGGGCTGTATTACAAGGCCAAGGTCACAGCACGCCCAAAGAGTTGATATCCAAAGCAGGTCAGCACGCTACACTTATATCACTTCACCAAACCAGAACCATCTATAGAACAATCCTCTGTTGACACCACTGAGCGATCATACCCGTCCTCTTCATTATTCCCACTGCCACCCAGTGATTCCATTGCAACAAGAGCAAGAACCTCTCTCTTCCCTACATCTGTCCCCCTCTCCCCCCGCCAATTCCAGCATTCATCCAATTCCCCAACAGACCCGTACAAGAGTCAGCGGTACCAGACCAGAGTTTAAGGGTCAGCGATGTTTTCACCTGGGGAATGTGCAGCCAATATACATAGATCGTGCCAACACCTCTCTCAGTGTCTGGCTGCCGCCGTGTGTGTTGTAGTAAACATGACCACAGTGGCCTTTGGGTCTTCTCTGCCTGTCGCTCGTCTTCCGCGATCTGTTAGTAAATGTTTTCAATACTTGGCTCTCCCCATGCCCCTCGTCTTCCGCGATCTGTTAGTAAACGTTTTCAATACTTGGCTCTCCCCATGCCCCTCTCATGAAAATGGGCGGACTGCTACACACTGCAGTGAGACCTTGTTCTCCAGTCTCTGTCTCTGTTTCTCTGTGTCTGTCTGTGTGTGTGTCTGTCTGTTTGTCCTTCTGTCTGTCTGTCTGTCTGTCTGTCTGTCTGTTCCATCTGTCACTGTCTCTGTCTTTCTTATTGTGCCTGTTTTTCTATCTGACGGTCTGTCTGTCTGTCCATCTGTCTGTCTTTCTTTGTGTATGTTTTGATGTATATTCCTTCTGTCAACTACTTCTTTTTACACGATATCCCTCAGACTGGCTGAGGACCGTGCACAGTGGAGCGTCTTGACTGCCTCATGCGTCGCAAGACGCGGGAGCATCTAAGTCTAAGTAAGTCTCTGTTTAGCGACAGGTAAATTTTTTTTTTTAAAGGCATAACCTTGCCCATCTTTTACACTCCATAATAAAATCTTTAACTCTGTCTGTCTGTCAGTCTGTCAGTCTGTCTGTCTGTCTGTCTGTCTGTCTGTCTGTCTCTCTCTCTCTCTCTTTCTCTCTCTCTCTCTCTCTCTCTCTCTCTCTCTCTCTCTCTCTCTCTCTCTCTCTCTCTCTTTTCTCTCTCTCTCTCTGTCTTAGTGCTGAGTGCACGAGAACTGATCATCCCCCTGCTCAGAACCAGACCAGTGTCAGGGTGCCAGACTGCAGTCTGTTGTCAGTAATTTCCCTTTAGGGAGGGAAGTGAGATGTGTCCGTGCTGCCAGTGCCACAGGTCGTGCCAACTTCTCTTGGCTTTGTCTGACTGCCATGGTTTTGTTGTGGCCTGGTTTCTGTTCATCTGTTGCTTCTCCTCTTCAGCCCATAGAGCCTGATTCCTCCATCTCTTCTGTTTTCCTCCCACACCAATTTGCTTCACTGGAATTTTTCAAACTCGCTTTTTTTTTAATCCACTTTGTTTGTTTTTGGGGATTGTTATCCTCTGCATTCTCTCCTTTTTAATTTTTTTTCCTCATTTCAATCCTGATGGAAGCGTAATTTATGCGGACTCGTTTTACTCCACAATTTATTGTTCAACACAATGTTTGCAGGTCAGCATCGTCTACGCCTTGTCCACGAGAACCTCTTCCCAAATCTTTTTTTCTCTTATCTATTCATTTATTTATTATTACCATTTCTTCTTTTAACGTTGGTAGGCTTATGAATAGGGATTAAGCATACAAGAAAGCAGTGAGTGAGAACTCAAGCCAAGTGAATCAGTTTTTAGGATAAAAATGCTGGTCTTCAGGCTGCCATTTTTAAGGCTTATGTTTTTGTATAAGGTTTATTATAAATAAACTGAAAATTTGCAATGTGCTTATGGAGTGTTGGTGTTTTTACTGTTCAGTTCATTTTTTTTCATGGATTCCTTTATCTTTCTGCAACACCTGTGTACTGTGGTCACATAGATCAGTAGATGTGGTGAAGCATGTATGGATTAGTCGCATGCAGTGATTCCTCTTTGAGGAACCTGAACCTGCAACTGTGCAGAGGCAGCCAGGTGACACATTTCATCCAACTCCGAGTTGTCTGCTCCTTCAGCAAAGACACTTTCCGACTCCGGGTTATTCATGTTTCTGTGTGTTCTGACTCTGAGTCTAATGAAATTTACCTGAGGGAAATTGTCGGCCAGCTACCAGACTGACTGGTAGTTGTGGTGGTGTTGGTGTCCTCTGAGTCGTCATCTCTGGTGGAGTGATTGGGGTTCAGCACACACTGTGGACAGCAGCTTTTGACCTGCCCCCGTTTAAAGTGTGTGCTGAACACCAGTCACCCCACCAGAGATGACAACTCAGAGGACACCAACACCCACCACAACTACCAGTCAGTCTGGGCTGATGAAGACCAGCCGTAGCTGGCCAACATTTTCCCTCAGGTAAATTTCATTCGACTCTGAGTCAGAACACACAGAAACACTTGTCTCCACCTGTCCTTCTTTCTCCTCTCGTTCTTTATTCTCTGTTGTTTCTTTCATGTTTTTTTTTTTTTATATTTACGTCTTTCATCTTAGCTAGCCAGATTCTCTCGTGTTCGGTCTTGATTGGTGGGACTAGGGGAACAATGTTCGATTTACATCTTGAAGTAATAGAACTATATGAAACAAAATCCTATCTACAACAAAGAAGCGATTCATCATCAGCATAAAACCAACATCCTGCCCACCTCCCTTTCTCCCCAACACACACACACACACAACACAACACACACACACACACACACACACACATCAACACACACGCACGCACGCACGCACGCACCGCACGCACGCACGCACGCACGCACGCACGCACGCACGCACGCACGCACGCACGCACGCACACACACACACACACACACACACACACACACACACACATACATGCGCGGACTTAAGCTAAGCAACCCGTTTCTACATTGTTTAAATGAGCGTAGGAATTGTATTTCATGTTGTTGCTGTTCTTTTTTTTAAGAAAAAAAAAACAGAAAAAAAAAACCACAATCCTTTCAGCAGAATCAGTTGTGATGATTTTTCCCTCTGCTCTTTGTGTGTTTTTCTGTCCTACTTTTTGTTACAATGCGATTCTAATGGAGTAGGATACATGACCTGTCAGAGGTAACACGGCAGAATTTCTAACGTTGTCAGATCACAGCCAAGAGATAAATATGATGATCTGTTGTATCACTGACAAGTTGTTCCTCGTTTGTGGTTTGTGTGGGTTTATGAAGCTCTCTACAAACTGTACGATAGAACACATGGCTGGCACTGCTCAACACACAGTGCGCGAATTAGAAAGAAAACAGTCAGTAAAGAGAGACAGACAGACAGACAGACAGACAGAGGGAGAGAGTTGTTACAGGGGGTAAAAGATGAGGATGTTTATGACTGTCTTTCATTTAGCCCATTTAGCCCATTCCCAGCAGAGGGGTAAATATGAAGACAAAGGTCATGGGAGAAAGCTCACGCCAGAAAAATATACAGAGAGAGAGAGAGAGAGAGGGAGAGAGATGGGGGGCACTGACTGACTGAAACCATTTACTGTCAGATTAACATAGTGTTGTACTGACTAAAGCAGCAGGATCTAACAGTCTACCATTTATTATAGTTTTACTGGTCGTAAGATTTTTTTATACGGCGTTTGAATATGAGTGTATTCTCCCGAGTGTTTTGGTGATCTGCAATAAGTGGTTTGGTGTGATCACAGTTGGAATGTGCGTCCAGCA
>CM031598.1:64824456-64836956 GCA_018398815.1 Conus ventricosus | reverse complement strand
TCTCCACCGAGTGCTCACAGTTTTTGTTTCGAACATGCTCCAAGTAGGGGCGATTACTTTGGTTTTACGTGGAAGTGCTTCACTTTAGGGTTCAAAAGTAGCATGGCTGATGAGGGCTTTGTTTACAGCGACACAGTGTTTACAGTGACACAGCAGTGTTTACAGCGACACAGTGTTTACAGCGACACAGTTGTCGCTTGCTGGTCCTCTGACCCGCTTTGGAGGACCAAGTGACTCACTGATCACTCACAGAAGAGGATTCTTTCTCGTACCCCTTCCCCAGAAGTCCAAGTCTGATATCAAAGGAGGTAAAACATTTATACTGGAACCTAATAAAGTTAAACTGGAACGGAGTTTTGACGCTTCCTCCACTTATGTTTGCTCTCTCTCTCTCTCTCGCTGAGTGCGCGCGAGTGTGTGTGTGTGTGTGTGTGTGTGTGTGTGTGTGTGTGTGAGAGAGAGAGAGAGAGAGAGAGAGAGAGAGTGTGTGTGTGCGTTTGTGTATATGTATGTGTGCGTGACAGCGCATGCGCATACGCGCGCACCCACTTATGTCTTCATATCTTACAGTATTGAAATATAGTAATGTTCCTTTGGTTACCTGTTACCAGCCGTTTTAAATCGTGCTTCTAAATGCTGCGAACTGACCAATATGCACTCACAGAGAGCCAGACACATATATATACTCACTCACCGAACAGCAGTACAAACACGCTTCTTCATACATGATTATATTCTGGAAACAAGCAGCTGCATTTCAACAATAGTATGATTCTGTGACAACTAAACACTAGAGCTGTATCAGCCTTATATGTAAAAAAAAAAAAAAAAAGGCTCCTCTCTTATTCAACGTGCATGCTAGAATATAAATCTTATGCACAGTTTTACCGTCTACCAAAATGCAAACTCTAATTAAAAAATGACAAACATGTTCATAGGTAAATCAAGAAAGGAAGAGGAGAAGGGTGTGTGTGGGGGGGGGGGGGGGGGGGGGGGGGGGGGGGGGGGGGGGGGGGGAGGGGGGGACAATCTTGGAGTTTAGGGACCCCTCTTGTCATAACGCTACCAGATACCAGATAACTACCATTGGACAGAGAGCTGCTTTCCGTCACATCTGACGGACTGTATTTGAAAATGTCCTGTTTCACTTTTTTTTCTTCTGTTTTTTCTTTTCTTTCTTTCGTAGAACCCTAAGGGTATTTTCGAATAATGATATCTCTGTGAATATTTTCCGGCAAGAAAACACAAAAGAGGAAAATGCTGGTCAAACCCGGCGTGTCCAAGAAACACACATTCCAGATTTGCCCCTAAAGACTTAATCACAACATAAAATAGAACTGAATCTATAGGTGCACTCATACACAAAACATTGATTAGAAACAGTGTGTAGATGTAGGGGGGAAATGGCTGATCTCAGTAGGTGCATAAATATGTATCTTGAGCCTAGGCTGATAAACATTTTTAAAGCTAGACCTCAGGAAGACAACGATCAATATGGTACACAAACGGAAGTGACGCAACCACCTACCGTGATATGAATGTAAATAAAGGAAGAGACACATACACTAAATGTGATGACGTCGTTTAGACACCCATCATTGATCACAGGCAAGTGGGAACGAGCTGCATAAAGAGTTTTCCATTGACAACGTTCACGAATTTACACAGCCTGATAAAATGTCAGCAACAATTTTCTGTGTTGAGACACGTTACAGTCGCTTAAAAAAATATTTTTTAAAAAAAAGGATCTTAAAGCAGCCCCTCTAAACATGGACACCCCGACCGACTGATTTACGGCAAAACAATGTGCACCACAACAAGCCAAATATGGCTGAAGTTTGTCATTATCTCCAGAGGCCATCATCCAAGGGCGGGGTGGAAGACGAGGTATGATCGCATCAAACGACACCAATGAACTACACCGTTCTGTGGGAAAAGGGAAACCTTCTAAACAGCGGGAGGAATGGGCAAGGAGTCACTCAAAACTGAACGGGAATGTTTATAACTTGGAAATGGGTTGAGAGAGGAAGCGGTAGCAAGGAACAGAGAGGGGAGCAGGAAATATCGGGGTCTTGACGCTGTGGGTCAGAGGGAAGGAGTAAGGACAGGTTGCATTATTGGGGATACTTGGAAGATGGAGAATAGTAAATCAGCAACCACACTCAGAATGACGAAGCTGTATGTACATGAACATTTTTTGGGTCATGCGATGTTAGTGAATGCTACACACGGGTATCTAACCTATGTATCCACATCTGCATCAAGGTCACCCGTCGGTCACACCTCGAACATGTGAGACTGATGCTCACTACTCTGTCCAGATTTCACAGAGGTCTTCCAGAGAGACAACTAACTAGAAGGTGACGCTGGGGGCTTTGTGGGGGTGGCTACGACCTTGAACTTTGCGGAAGGTAAACTTGATAGCTTTTGACGATTTTGTTGGTTTGTTCGAAAACATACCCAACTGTCTGAATCAGTGTATTAGATTTTTATCAGTTTGTGAACTTGTCGTTAAGAGACAGCTTCTTTTCTCACTTGAATGAAAGTGAAGGTCAGATCGATTATTTCAACGCATTTGGGCATTTTATGCCCTGTCGTCTCGTCAATTTAAGAGAAAAGGATACATACACACTCACGCACACACACACACACACACACACACACACACACACACACACAAGAGAGAGAGAGAGAGAGAGAGAGAGAGAGAGAGAGAGAGAGAGAGAGAGAAATTACTCTCTCACTTAGCATGTTATTCCGATTTTGCCGTATCATCATATAAATATTCTTGGCCATTTCGTAAGCGTCAAGTGACCTTGACCTTTCTCCAAAAGCTAGTGAGTAGCAACTTAGTTTAACCCCATATTCTTAGATAGACATCATCTCCAGACAGTGTCAAAATACAATGATTAAATCTGCTTTGGGAGATAGGAGAGGGGAGGGGGTGGAGGGGGGCTTCACATCTTGGAGGATTTTTCGGTGACATTGCTGTCATTATGCTCAATCCAGCCACCCCACCCCCACACCCCTTCTGTAGCCTCATCCATGTTTGTTTCGTGGTATTCTCCGGAGAGCTGTCAAGATCGGGTCGCCAAGTGGCAACCCATCACAGTAAACGCTGCGCTGTTGCTGAATCACTTTGGTGGTGTTCGGCGATGCCTGATCTGACCACCTATCCCTTACATACGCAGCCAACACCACCTGTTAAACCTGACTTGTGTTACAACAGCTTAATCACAGAGCTAGCATGTGTGAGCTGTTCCAATCAGGATAGAAGAGACAGCCTCCAGTCCGTCCAACAACATTCCTTACGAACCGGCCGATACCAAAGAATGATAACGAACACACAGCAGGTATGAATACAGGGGAGAAATCAAATCTGAAGTGGTTGAGCTCTAGGACTCGTGATCCTGGGATTGCAGGTTCGAATTTCGGTACAGGGGGATTTTTCCCTCGGAGTTAATTTTGGTTCCGACTCCATTCCCCATACAGTCCTTCGAATGAGACTATAAACCAAGGTTCCGTGTGTGAACGCACGCACATCTTGCACACACGTAAAATCCCATCACCAACTTTCGGAAGAGAAGGCCAGTTTGACCGCTGGTATGGATGACACGTTACACATAGCATGTACCTTCCCCGAAGATGGAGTATGGCTGCCTTAATGGCGGGATAAAAAAAACGGTCATACACACAAAACTCCACTACCCGTCTATGCAGGAAGTGTCCGCAGGAGTATTAGCCTGCATACGCAGAAAGAAAGAAAGAACAAATTTGAAGTCACCACCAGAGCTGGACATAAAGAGCTGTAGATACCAGTCTTTTTCTGTTTCATGATTCGCTTAAGACTAAGGTGTTATGCAGTCCATTTTGGGGTCCAAACCACACCACACCACGGCAGAGTTGTACCCTTAACTTTCTTTCGTAAAATACGAGCATAGCACGGCATAAACCAGGCCCCAAAGATACAGACACCTGCAGGGTTGGCTGAAAACCTGAGCAACACTTGTAGAGACGTATCTCTATTATGCGGATGTAACTCGATAGTGTTGTCCAAGTCGTCACATCTGAGTCCAAAGCATGTTCAGTACTTTATACGGAAGGCCAGTCGAGTCGATGTCTCCACATATTAATTTCATGCTTCTGATGGGTTTCAACATGCGACTTTCTGAAAACACCTGGAGTTATGAAGATAAACTCTGAAAGCAACCAGTGTTCTCTATGGGAAAATATACATGATCACCAGTTTCTTCTTAACCTATCTTCCACAAGGTACTTCTGAAGCTTTCGAGTTTAAAAAAACATTTTGTGTATTGGTAATTGTGTGCTTTTGAGTGGAAAACAGTTGAAGATCTTCCAAGAAATTAATATAACATAAATGTACACAAACATGTTCCATTACCCTAGACGTCAGCGAAATCAGCATGAAACCAAAAGAAGGAACAGATTCACTCACTGCTTCAAGCTCTGCCTACACGTTAGTGGAAGTACACATCATTCACACTCACAGAATGTATATCTACTCTGTTAGCACTCTTCTTCTATTGTTCAGAACTCTAGAGCAGGTGGCACGGAGGAAGGGGTGGGATGGAGTGGAGAAGGAAAGCGGTTGGGAGTGGTGGGAGGGGGGGGGGGGGGGCAAGAAAGAGTTGGGGAGGGGGACTTTTGATGAAAAGAGCTACCCCTCAAACACTTGAGAAATGAGTGCATGACTACCAATTGTACCCTTACACATTTTAACTGCACTACCGTTTGAGTGCATGACTACCAATTGTACCCTTACACTTTTTAACTGCACTACTGTTTGAGTGCATGACTACCAATTGTACCCTTACACTTTTTAACTGCACTACTGTTTGAGTGCATGACTACCAATTGTACCCTTACACTTTTTAACTGCACTACTGTTTGAGTGCATGACTACCAATTGTACCCTTACACTTTTTAACTGCACTACCGTTTCAAAAATCTTACCCATGAAGAATGGATTGTTCCCCTACACCCCCCTGACAGAGGCAAGAAGTGTAGTTACAGATGTAAAAGTACACATCGTATTCAGTTTGGTGCTGCCACCACATCTTCAGTGCCTTCACCAAGGTTACTGCTCTCATTACTGTCCCACACCTCACCACAACCCGGGGCTCACCTTGTAAGCAATCCCATTGTTGGCAGACCACATGCAGCTTAAGCTCTTAAGGTCGGGTCATCAGCATAAACAGGAATTGTTTGTATCGTTGTTCTTTCTCTATTTTCATTTCAATCAAAGCCGGATGGGTGTGCTCGCATGCAGAGCTTGTATGGTCATCGACAGTTTGGAATCAAGGCCTCCCTCCTTCAAACAGCAAGTGAAACAGCTGCCTGCTGATGACCAACATCTTTAGGGCTCTCAATGGATCATGCGTCCAACAAGACAATTTCATCAGGTTTAGGAAAATGCAACATGTGTCTTTATGGGTGGAGGTGAGGCACTAGGAGGGTAATGAGATACATTCTTGCTTTGAGAAAAAAAAGGGTGCATCACTGTACCCTTTTTCTTTTATTTTCAGAAAACAACAATCCCTTTTTCGCCCACTTGAATGGAAAAGTTATCCCCTGGAACAAAATATGTGTGGCTAGCGAGACATCTAAAAGCTTACTTACAAAACTATAAAAAAAAAAAAAGGTGATATGCTCTCTCTCCTATCCCTCCTCTACCCCTCTTCCTTCCCCCCCCCCCCCCCCCCCCCCCCCCCCCCCTTCATTAAACTTTCATGTCTTCCTGCAGCTACATAATGTATTCAGATAAAAACGTACCTACAACCTTACGTATGCCAGGCACAGAGAAACAAAGCAATCGTTGTTTCTCATATTTATGATCCGCTATATTTCTCTGTCAGAGAAAGACAGACAGACAGACAGACAGTGAGAGAGGATGAATGTGCGTGCTTGTGTGTTTGCATCACCATGAATCAAATAAGTGCAACGTAACAGGTGCATACATTATACACGTTTAACAGAAAGAGGTATGTATATGCGAGAAGGACGAAGAAGTCGGTAAAATCATGTGGTGGGTGAATGGTAGGCAGAATTTTCTGACCAATCCACAGTTATCATTTTCTTCTCGCACTAGCCTCTCTGTCTCTCTCTCACTCTCTCTCGTCATTAAGCACAGTGAATGACATTAAATACTCGAATCAAAACTCTTTGCATCGTTTTGTCCTTTCTTCTCTGACACCACACTGAGATCACCAGATAAAAAAAACTATATGATTCGGTCCTTCCTTCAACTAATACTCAAATTCAGTGACAATCCAAATTTAGAAGAAAGGTAAAGATGAAGGTTAGGGCTAAAGAGAACAGGAGCGATGAAACAGAAAAGTCACACCACAACAGCTAGAACACCATGCTCTAAAGACTATCAACTATCTGGTTTTGAAAAGAGTTGCTACTCCCAAGTGCATAAATCAGCATGAACACAAAAGACAGCATAAGATACAATAGTCTAGGTTTCCACATCCAGATCATCATCTCCATAGCAACAAGAGTACACAGCATTGATTATGACATCTTCTGTCTGTGTTCAGAAGACTTCTTTATTTCCAGTTTATAAATGAGCATACCTGCTATATGAGTCTCCCCTCCCATCCCTTTCCCTGTCTCCCCCCCCCCCCCCCCCCCCCCCCATCGCCCGTCTCTCCCCAAAGAAGCTCTCGCTCTCCTTATATCAGCCCTCCTGTATATCCAAAAGAGGATGAGTAATAACAAAGGCATCATCATGATGGTCGTACAAGCCACCCTACTTAAAAACCAAACAGAAAGTCTTGGGTACAATGTAAGAATACATGAAACAACATGTACAGTATATATATCAAAGAGACATAAAACCAGTTAACATAATATTCCCCTCCCCCCCCTTCAACTCCTAAAAGAACACACACAAAAATCCATCATTTTCTGATGAAGATGGTAAAAAAAAAATGTTCTCTGCATTGTACGAAACGACTCTTTTTTGTTCTCTGACCCATATATTACCACTAACTAGCTGGCTCTAAAACAGGCGGCAACAAATCGATGGCACTTGGCACTTGGAAAGACGGCTCTGGTTCACACGAGGCTATGAACTAGGAACCCAACATGACCAAGGCAAGTGAAGGAGACTGTGCTACAGCAGACACACTAGGCAAGCTAGGTCACTCCGGGCAATGGTAGGCAAGACTGGAGCTGAAAGCGTTAGCAAACAAACAAACAAAAATTGAACGAATGAAAAAAACAACAACATTACATGCATCAAATATTTATAAATACTCCTCAAAAACTCAAAAAAAAACAAAAAACCAAGTGAAGTGTGACAAACTACACAAAAAAGTGCTGCCTTTATCACTTCTAAAACGTCTACCACTGAAAGCTGGTAGCTAGGACCACGTGACAGTGGCAATGTCTCCTGTCTATAAATGCACACACACGTATGGGACTCCACGACACACAACGAATGCAAATCCGATGGTTGTTATCAAAACTGGTATCTAGGCATAATGCTCTGAAAGAGGAAAACACACACACACACACACACACACAGAGGAGTTCTAACAGAATTGCTGCCATCTGTCTGCAGGTTGACACAAAGTCTGCTACAACCATGTACAAGTTCTCACCTGGATATAACAACCAGTCTCACTTGATGATCAGGGAGGGAATCTGGGTTGGGGGTATAACAGGCTGGCTACAACACTTCCAGCAACGTCTGGCTTGTTGTTGCCTTCCCGTTAAAAAAAAAGAAAAAAAAAGATTACGTTCCCCGAGTTCACATACATGGTGAAGGAAAGTGTTTTAGGAAATAACTCATGCTCTGAATAATGCGGTGTTAAACAAAAGATGTACAACTTCTAGTCCTGGTATATCATGCACACTTGTATAATGTTGAAAATGGCCTTTACCCCACACACCCCAAACCCCTCCTCCCCTCTTTCTTCCCCCCTCCCCCCCCAAAAAAAAAGAAAAAACCAAACATCACAAAACGCATATTTCACTCAAAATTCAAATCACTGCTTGGGGGTGGGGGGGTGGGGGGTAGGGAGTACAACACATGTTCATCTTCACTTTCCACCCCCCAAGTCAGAACCTTCATCCATCTTGTTTTTGAGACACCTGCCACAGGGATAAAGGAGACAGAATGGCTTGCACATGGCTCAGACACCTGCCACAGGGATAAAGGAGACAGAATGGCTTGCACATGGCTCAGACACCTGCCACAGGGATAAAGGAGACAGAATGGCTTGCACATGGCTCAGACACCTGCCACAGGGATAAAGGAGACAGAATGGCTTGCACATTGCTCAGACACCTGCCACAGGGATAAAGGAGACAGAATGGCTTGCACATTGCTCAGACACCTGCCACAGGGATAAAGTAGACAGAATGGCTTGCACATTGCTCATGCATAGACAGAGGCTGTCAACAGAAGTCCGAGCATAGGAACAGTTTAAAATTCAGCAGATTTATCAGTATGAGTGAAAACAAGGGAAAGGTCAAGACAGAGGTAAAACCCAAACCAAAGGTGTGAGCTGCCAATCATCAACGGCATCTGTCTTTGAGTAACAGAACGGCTGGTTTTCAAAGTAGCTGTTAGACCCCCCCCCCCCCCCCCCCCCCACCCCCCTCCCTTGTCCACACATTACGGAGGAATGCGGAGGAGACAGAAAAAAAAAAATCAGGAAATGATCACCCATCCACCTCTCCCCCACCAACCCTACTTTCATTCAGAAGTTTTCAACAATCCACACTTTGGCGGTCTGCACACACATGTATCTCCACAATGGTAGCAATCAAAGTATGTTCCATACTACTTCTGTCATCACCCCATGCCAACTGGCAACAATGACACTCTTTTGTTTGCAGTTCCTCTCAGTGTTTTACACACACACACACACACACACACACACACACACACACACGCACAAGTTTCTCTCTCGCTCTTTTTGTCTCTCTAGCTCACTCACTCACACACACACACACACACACACACACACACACACACACACACACACACACACATCCCCCCAAACAACCACCTTGAACAGCTCTTTTCTTTGCATGAAATAACATCTCCCACACTCTCTACTTCTGGTTTTACGTTCTCCATTACAGTATCTGATTTCAAATTTCATGTAAGCAGAGATATCACATTTAGTATGCTTTTATAAACAGAACAAAAACCAACAGCCCGGTTTAGGAAGAGATGGACCCACCTCAAATTATTCTTCCAGGATCACAAGAATACTATGGACATAAGTTTGAGACATCTAGTGCTACACTATGTCTCATCAAATCAAGCTGTGACCGGTTGGTTTGCTGTGCTTGACCCGCTTTGTGGCTAACACAGCACCCAGATGCCCCCAGGACACGCACCCTGCCTCAGCGTAGTAGCGCTTTCCAAGTTACCTCAATGTGTCCCACTCCTGCCAATCTTCAGTTCATGGCCACAGGTGCCATCACCTCCATACAGTCTGAAGTCAGCTGTATACACTTGCCATACTATAAACAGAGGGGGCGAACAGAAAGGGGCTGACAGAGGCTGGGGGTTCAGAGGGAAAAGCTATTTCTAAAGGGCACCTGCAGTTATACTGGCCTCAAAAAAGAAAACAAGAAAAGAACAGCCATATGAATGCTGTTCCTGCTGTGGTCCAACTCGACAGGTCATGCTACAAGCCCCTAGTTTTGGGCTTCCTTTGACCTACTATCCTGCTGTGGTCCAACTCGACAGGTCATGCTACAAGCCCCTAGTTTTGGGCTTCCTTTGACCTACTATCCTGCTGTGGTCCAACTCGACAGGTCATGCTACAAGCCCCTAGTATTTGGCTTCCTTTGACCTACTATCCTCTCAGCTCTATCTGATGGTACAGGCATGGATGGCTTACATGGATTCACCAGAAATCCAAAGACCAAAGATGTCAACGACATGACTCTCTTATCCGTAAGTTCTACGCCTCTTTTCTGGCTTCGAACCAAGAGCTCAGTTCTTCCCACCTTCTCTTCCTAATCACTGCCCACCCACCTCCCGACATGTTGGACCTAGAGAGTGAAGAAACAAACATGCAAAAAAGATCTGCCCTTGGAGAGGTTTAAAATTCTACACTTTAGAATAATGTCAACAAAACTTGAAAAAAAGGCAAGGGTTGATGATTCACACCCTTTGTTTCAAAGTGATGAATGCAGCTATTCCTGACTACTGCCCTTCCCATTTAAATCACCAGTGACACAAACGCTCTTCCTCTCTTTCAGTTCTGCTCCAGTCTGAGATGGTCACAGTGAAGAAAACCAGAGACAGAATCTCTAAAACCTCCCCCTTTGTCTCCATCTTTAAAACTGGCTGGAGTAAAACACTGTACTTCATAAGCCTGAAGGGCCCAAAGATCCATGCAAACACATGCATGCTTAGAAATGATATGCCACAGGTTTAAGATTGGTGTATGTATCAGAGAACGGGACAAATTGATTACTACTGGTGCGCTGAAGCAAGGAACGTGGCCTGGAGTTACTTCAGTCTACAAAACATTTTATTCAAACAGAGTATGGTTACTACTCACAGCTAGCTACAGTCCCACTCAGTACCTATGTACATCACCTGAATCCACGTCCTCATCGTTGCCGACACCATGGAAATCCGGACACCAAAAACATCAGCAGTCTCCAATCCTTTTTTCACTGAATTCGGTTTGAGCTTCTTTGCAAACTGATTCACTGATCATCAAATTTGTTTACATCTCTTTGCAATCACAAAAAAAATTAAAATTATCTGCAATATAAGAAATTTGATTCTCTTGGACCAATTTCTATTCTTTCTTGTGATGCATGGTTTAAAATCAATGACACGGTTAAAACACACACACACACACACACACACACACACACACACACACACACAGCCAACCAAGCAAACAGCAAAAAACCCTCATTCCATTCGGAGAGGACCTTCAAAGCAGACAGCAAACATTCACTCTCCAAGCCAGAAGGGGGATAGGGGTGGGGGCGGTGGGGTGGGGTGGGGGTTGATGGATCAACAGACGAGGCAGCAGGGTGGAAGAAAGACTTGTGCAATCGTGTAACAATTTTTTTCAAAGAAAAATTTTCTTTGTTTTTTTGTTTTGTTTTTTTTAAACAATTTTCCCTCTCATTCCAGCGACAGCCAAAGTGAACAGATAGCAAAAACTGTGATGCTAACTCAGTGATCACGTTGGCATTCTCAACCATTGACCACCCACCAACACCATGTATAATGTAGGTGTGAGACCACCAAACATTGAGTCACACACATACCAATGTGCTATCACAATGTGTGTCTACACACACACACACACACACACACACACACACACACACACACACGCACACAGATGCACACACACACACACGCGCATGCAAGCATGATCACATTTACAATGTAAACCTATACTGAAAATTCAAGTGATGAATGTATGTCTACTGGTCTTTTAAAATCTAAACAACAGCAACAACAAAAAAAGAACAGTAAGAATTTAAAAAAACAAACAAAAAAAAACTGCTTTAAGGTGTTTACTTTATGTGATGGGTTCTTTCGCTGTACTTTTTCTTCATTTTTTTTTTTTTTTTAAATTTGTTCATGTATATCCAGTTGTGTTTCACACTCCCACAGATAAAATCCAACCAGCCTCATGGGGGGAAAAAAAAAAAGAAAAAAAAAAAAAGGTAAGGCTATACTGAAGACATCACAAGGTACACGGCTAAGTCTAATGGGCGTCGGCCCTTCCTCAGGAACTAGATTCCAGCATCTCCAGGAACAGTTTGTGCATCATGACTCGGCCGTCGTTTTTGAGGTCCTCCCAGAACTGTTTGTACAGCAGCTTGATGTGCGTGATGGCCGGCAGCATCAGGAACAGCTGGCCCAGCCGGCGGGGGCTGGCGCCTTGCCGTGACCGGATGCAGTCGCTGAGGGAGTCTTGGAGTTTGTCTTGGAGGTTCCGCACCGCCACTTCGTGAGGTTCGCGACCCAGAACATCTGCAACATGTGTCGCACCAATGCTTTTGCATGAATAATAACCAAAACCCACGACTGCTGAGTGTGCTTTTCTTTTTCATGTTGAATATTCAAAGCACTTTACATCTATAAAGTGAACAAATGGTATTATAGTAAATGCATGTGTACACGTGTGCATGCACGCACACACACACACACACACACACACACACAAACACGCGCACGCGCAAGCACACACGAAATGATCAAGAACTGAAAACAAAACCTTATAGCTGGATATGCACAGACATCTTGATAAGCACCCACACAACATACACACATGGGAGACATATTCATGAAATACTCAGCTTAGAAAACTGACATCAGTAACACTCCAGAGAAGACTGGAAAGAGGCCACGTCAAACGCATCATGTTGAACAGAAAGAAGTTCCATGTGGCTGACCACAGGTGGGAAATACAACACAAACCAAATGACTTCTTCCCAAATCATCGACTGGGAATGTAATCCTC
>CM031598.1:64801956-64811956 GCA_018398815.1 Conus ventricosus | reverse complement strand
CAGGTAAACCCCCCTCCCCCCCCCCCCCCCCCACTTGCCTTGCCTCGAATCCCCCCCCTCCCCCTCCCCCGCCCAGTACCCCCCCCCCCCACCTTATACTTCCTCCCCCATGTGAACATCATTACTCATTGAGCGGCGATGGGGATCGGCGCAGGTCGATGCGACAAGCGCTCCTACAGCATCTATCACCCTGTCCAGCACTGCCCACTGCGTGTCCTGGACAGGTGTGCCCCACACCACATCGTCTGAGCTCCTGCAGTGTCTTATCATCCCCCTGTCCAGCACTGACCACTGCGTGTCCTGGACAGGTGTGCCCCACACCACATCGTCTGATGGTGTTACTCTGGAGGAACGAGGTGACCAGTGACCTCTGCCCACAGCGGCTGGAGGCTAAAAATGGGGGCAGCTTGACCTGTTGTAGTTGTGTGTTAACTTACACTATATGATGTAGTTGTTGGCTGAAATTTCAAAAGTACCCATACTACTTAACATCTGACAATTAATGGTCATATTTGGGGGGGGGGGGGGGGGGGGGGGTGGGGGGGGGGGGGGGGAGACTTTGGGTTTTCTTTTTTCCTTCCTTTCTTTCGTTGTTGTTGTTGTTGTTGGTGGTGGTGGTGGTGGTGGTGGTGGTGGTGGTGGTGGTGGTGGTGGCGGTGGTGGTGGTTGGTGTGATGGTGGTTTTGGTAGGGAGGGATGGAAGTGGTAGGGGAGGGGTTCACAATGAGACTGACAAGTCAAAGAAACAAGGCTTTTTGACGTCAGACAAACAGCCAAAGAGACGTGCATGCAGTATGTTGAATGTGCTGGTTGAAGCGCTTCAGTAACTAGTGTAAATCTGTCTGGGTGGTTGAAGCGCTTCAGTAACTAGTGTAAATCTGTCTGGGTGGTTGAAGCGCTTCAGTAACTAGTGTAAATCTGTCTGGCTGGTTTGAAGCGCTTCAGTAACTAGTGTAAATCTGTCTGGGTGGTTGAAGCGCTTCAGTAACTAGTGTCAATCTGTCTGGCTGGTTGAAGCGCTTCAGTAACTAGTGTAAATCTGTCTGGCTGGTTGAAGCGCTTCAGTAACTAGTGTAAATCTGTCCGGAAAATTCCGACACGTGGTGCCTAAGCCTCACTTTCATGTTCTACGTGTCACTACGCCGCTGCGGGGAATGTTTGATGTCAACTGCCACAGCCTGCATTACAGGCAAACGACAGTCGGTTAGTTGCAGGTCAACAACATCCTCTATTCATCATAACAGCACCTACAACTAGTCTGAGGTAAACGACAGTCGGTTAGTTGCAGGTCAACAACATCCTCTATTCATCATAACAGCACCTACAACTAGTCTGAGGTAAACGACAGTCGGTTAGTTGCAGGTCAACAACATCCTCTATTCATCATAACGCACCTACAACCTAGTCTGAGGTAAACGACAGTCGGTTAGTTACAGGTCAACAACATCCTCTATTCATCATAACAGCACCTACAACCTAGTCTGGGGAAAACGACACAAATCATCTTTTGAAATACGCTTCGCCTTCTTCAAATTTAGTGTTACCGTGGTTTATTTTCTCCTCCAGATGGGGGAAAAAAAAAGCATCTTGTCTGATACGCTTGAAAACAGTCTTTATCAAACAATTAATCTGTTTTCCTTCTTGTTATATGTTTTGAACAATTCAACGCATTTGAAAGCGTCCTGTGTAGTTCGTCTGAGGTGAAGAATCAGAGAGAGATGAAAACAGGAAGTCTTCAGAGCAACTTGTGTGAATAGTAAAACTTTCATCAGACAACGCACAGTCATTTGTGACTCCAATACTGCGGGGTTAAAAAAAGGGGAAAAGAAAGACAGGAAGTTGTTATGCCACACACCCAACTCATGCTGCCTTCGTTCGTTGCCTTTCAGTAGCGGAAACTTAAACAAATCAACAAAAGGCACACACATCACAACACACAAAGAAGTGCTCGCACACACCAAAAAAGTCCCAGGCCGCTCTTAGAAAAACAAAAAACCACCTCCTCCTACTGACCCACATTGCACACAAGGCATAATTAATTAATTGATACCAGTCCGAAAAAACAGGAAAGGTCAAAACGTCTAAATTACCCTCCGGATTCTTCGATTCCGTTCGATGAAAAAAGAAGAAGACTCACACACACAACCTACACACACACACACACACACACACACACACACACACTATACACAACACACACACAAACCCACACACCACACACACACCCACAAATACAAATAACCAGGGTAGATGCGGCGTCAGTGAGGCTAGGGGACCAAAAAGGGCAAGCAGTGGTCGCAAGGTTGTTGGCAAAATGGCTGCATGTGAAAGTGTGCTAGGCTCGTACATTCGGGTGCTGGTAACTAATCCCGACCCCAGGCACCGTTCGCTTGGAAGCAGTGCCTGTGGGCGGGCCATTCACAATCACTTCGGCCTTTCCTTTTAATATTGTCAACAGATGTTATCACACTTCACGGTCCACTCATGACCGCAAGTATGCTGTACTGAAGAGGGGCGGTGGAGAGAAGAGAGTAGAGAGAGGGGAGTGGGTGTGGTGGGTGAAGCGAGGGAAGGAGGAGGACAGGTGAGAGGAGGAGACCACAACTGATGATGAAGCGTGGTAGGACGGGAGGATAGATCAGAAGGAAGTGAGGGTGGAGCACTTGCTTGGAACAGACCCACGACAGGAGTATTCAGAAACAGAGGGGAGGGGGGGGGGGGGGTGGGTGGGGGACTGAGGCGTAAGGGGGGGGGGTGAGGGGGAGCGGGGGGGGGGGGGTGAGGGGGCGGGGGGGCGGGGGGGGGGGGGGTGTGAGGGCGGGGCGGGGGTTGTGGAGGAGGGGGGAGGGGGGGGGGGGTGGGAGGGGGGCGGGGGGTGGGGGGGGGGGGGTGAAGGGGGGGGGTGAGGGAAGGGTGGGGGGGGGTGAGGGGGGGCGGGCGTGGGTGGTGAGCGGGAAGGGGGTGACATGGGTGAGGGAGGGGGGGTGGGGGGGGGTTGTGGGGGGGGGGCGTGGGGACGGGGGGGGGGGGGGGAGGGGGTGACATGCATCATGCCACCGGGGGGGGAGGGGCGGGGGTGACATGCAGGTTGGGGGGGGTTCGGCGTGAGGTGAAGGTGGGGGCGGGGGTGGGGGGGGGGGGGGGGGGGGGGGTGGGGGGCGGGGGGTGGGGTGGGGGGGAGGGAGAGGGGCGGTGACATGCACGTGAGGGCGGTTGAGGACTGTCGGTGAGGGTAGGGGGGGGGGGGGGGGGGGGGGGGGGGGGCGCGGGGGTGACATAGGGGGGCGCGGGCGCGGGGGTGGGTGAGGGGGGGGTGGCGTGGGGGGGGGTGTTGAGGGGGTTGGGGGGTGGGGTGGGGGTGAGGGAGGGGGGGGGGGTGGGGGTGTGGTGAGGGAGAAATGGGGTGCAGGGGGAGGGGGGGGGGGGTACATTGCACTGTCTAAAGTTCGGGCCTCACGGGGCGCGGGACGGAAATCGAGCGCCGCAAGGTCGTTGATAATGAAAGGTTATAGCCGACCCGAGAGACTCCGAGGGTGCTGACGGAGGGGATGGGGTATAGAGAGGTGGTGATGTAGTCCGTGTGCGTGCGTGCGTGCAGTGCGTGCTCGTGCGTGCGTGCGCGTTGCGTGCGAAGAGAACGAAGAGAGAGAGAGAAGAGAGGAAGGGACGGAGAAGAGAGGAGGAGAGAGGAGAGAGAAAAGAGAAGAGTGTTTGTTGTGTTAGTGTGTGTGTGTGTGTGTGTGTGGTGTGTCGTGTGTGTGTCGTGTGTTGTGTGTTGTGTGTGACAGGAGAGACAGAGAGGGACAGAGGACAGAGAAACTGAAGACAGACAAGCAAACAGAGGACAGAAACAGAAAAAGAGAAACGGGTGTGGACGACGAGAGAGAGGAGAGGGGAGAGAGACAGGACAGTACAGACAGACTGACAGACACACACAACAAACACACACACACCAAACACACACACACTCTCACACACCAGGCTGGCCAACAGTCAGACAGACAGGACAGACGGACAGGACAGAGAGGAAGTCGATGTGCGTGTTCTGTGACGTGTCGTGCGTGCGGTGGAAGCGGCAATGATTGCTTTGGTCGTGGAAAAGAATAATGCTGCCTGAAGACACAAGTTGTAATAGTAAGATAACAGGACGTGTACGGACTGGGGTTTCACTTTTTAAAAACGTTTCAGCCTTCAGCTCTGCTGCAAGAGCTATTTGTGTTGGTACGTATTCAGTGTATGACGCTATTCTGTGTCTTCCGCTTACTTGTGTTTCCACAGAAGGGGAACGAGTTGTCTCCACAGACAGAAACGGCAGGTTAAGGAGCTTCCATACGAGAGAGGGAAGGATGGGGAGGGGGTGGTGGGGGGGGCGGGGGGGGGGGAGGAGGGAGGGGAGCAGAATTGGGGGAGGGGGGGAGCAGATGGGGGAGGGAGGGGGGGGAGCAGAAGGTGGGGGGGGGGGGGGGGGAGCAGGGGGAGGGTGGGGGGGGGGGGGGGGAGCAGATAATGGAGCGCGGGGGGAGCAGATGGGGGGTGGGGGAGAGGGGGAGCGAGGGGGGGGAGCAGTTTAAAGCAGTGGGGTGGGGGGGGGGGGGGGGGGAGTGGGGGGGGGGGGAGCAGATAAGGTAGGGGGGGGAGCAGAGAGGAAGCAGATGGAGCATAGATCAGATTGGGGGCGATGGGAGCAGATATGGGAGCAGTATAAAACAGAGAGACCTTTCCAAAGGATGGAGGGGAGGGAGGGGTGGTGGGGGGGGGGGGGGGAGAGCAGAGGGTCGGGGGCACGGGCCGGGGGGAGCAGAGATAGGGGGAGGGGGGGGGAGCAGATTGGGAAGAGCAGAATATAGACGCGGGGAGGGGGGGAGGAGAGATGGGAGGAGGGGGGGGGGGGGAGGAGCAGATGGGTGGAGCTAGATGGGAGCAGAGGGGTGCATATGGGGGGCAGATATAAAAGCAGAAGGGGGGGGGGGGAGCATAGCAGGGGGGGGGGGGATAGAGGGCGGGGGGGGGAAAGGCAGAGGGAGCAGATGAGTGAGGCGATAGCAGGGGCGGTGCTGGCACGCGGTGGGTGGGGGGGAGCTGAATTTGGGGGAGGGGGGGGTGAGGGGCGGCGGGGAGCAGATATTATAGGAGCTGTTTAAGGGAAAGGGGGCAAGAAAGGGATTTTATAGAGCAGATGGTGAAGCAGATCAGGGGGGGGGGGGGGCGGGCGGGGGGTGGGGGGAGCAGATAAAAGGGTTGGGAGCAGTTGGGGGGAAGCAGATAGGGTAGGGGGGGAGCCAGATTTGATGATAGATATAATGATTTTAAATTATATATTAGATACATGATTTATATTTTGATTTTTTTATTTTGATAGATTATATATAAGGGTTTAAGCAGATTTTTTTTGATATTTAATTTTTTTAGAATATTTTTTATTATTGATTGCCAGGAATATTCTTTTTTTAGTTTATTTAAAGAATTTTATCAGATTAATTATTATTAAAAAGCAGACTTATTTATAATTTTTTTGTATTAATTTTATTTATATTTTTTATTTTTTTTTTAGATATATATTAAAAACAGAGTGGGGAGAGATCCTTACCGTCCCCAACCCCACCCCCCCATTCTCAACCTCCCCCACCCTAAGAGAGAGGAGAGGACGATTGAAGAGACAGACTGACAGGAGACAGACACGTGAGAACAGGACAGGACAGACTGGACACCACGAGAGAAACGGGCGAGGGACAACAGGTTCGCTTGGTGATGTCATCAACATTGATAGGCGCCAAACACGACGGGAGAGAGAGACGAGTGATGAGGAGGAAGAGAGGAGAGAGAGAGAGATGAGAGAGAGAGAGAGAGAGATACGAGAGAAGAAGACGAGAGAGAGAGAGGAGAACAAACGAGGAGAGAGAGAGAGGAGTGAGAGAGAGGGAGGGAGGGAGAGAAAGAGAGATAGAGAGAGAGAGAGAGTAGGAGTGGGAGGGGAGGCGATAGTATGAGGGGAGAGAGGGAGAGAGACGAGAGAGAGAGAGAGGGAGGGTGCGGAGGGGAGAGGGAGAGAGTGAGAGAGAGGAGTGAGAGAGAGAGAGAGGTGCCCCCTATGGGTGGCGATGTGGGTATGGCGGAGGAGGAGTAGAGGGAGGGAGATGGGGAAAAGGGGAGAGGAGATGAAAGATGCGAGGTGAAAAACGTGGAAAGGGGCGGGGGGGGGGAGGGAGGGGGGGGGGGGGGGCGGGGGGGTGCGAGCGAAAGGCAATAATTAAGAAGAGAAAAAAAATCCGTATCCTCTCTTCTACTCGGAGCAAAGAAGAAGAGACTTCAATGCACCCACGGATTCAGATGCAGCTGGCACGGCACGCGGGAAACAAACCAACCAAACCAACCAACCAAACAACCAACCAAACAACCAACAACCAACAACCAAACCAACAACCAAAAACAACAAACCAACAACCAACAAACAACAACCAAACAAACAACACACAAACAAACAAACAAACCAACAAACCAACACAAACGCACCTTCTCTCTCATCCCACTCTAGGAATAGGAGAGAGTGGTGGGGAGGAGGAGGGGAGGAGGAGGAGAAGGAGAAGAACGAGGCGGGGGTGTGGAAGAAGATGAGACGGGGAAGGAGAAGGAGAGAGAAAACGACGGTGGGGGGGGGGGGTGGAAGAAGATGAGGAAGGAAGAAGAGGCGAGGGGGGAGTGGAAGAGGATAAGGAAGGAAAGGATAAAGGAGGACGTGGGGGTGGTTTGGAACAGGTGGAGCGGGCAGAGATGGCTGCAATCGTATGAAGAAGGATGGGGGCGGGGGCGGGGGGAGGGGGAGGCACGCAAGAACGGCTCCATTACGTCATGGTCGACGTGGGGCGCCTAGGTCCATGGTGATTGATCCGTCTCTGGCCATCGACCCTTATTATGAACTCCTACCACGGCGTGAACCGACCGCCACGCCCACTCTACTTACGACAAACGCCCCTGGTCTCCCTCACTTCCACACCTCCACCCCCCCCCCCCCCCCCCCACGCATCAGAGAACCACTCCCATTTCTCTCTGCCTCCCACCCTCTATCCCCTGTCCCATCTTCTAGCCCCCCCCCCCCCCCCCCCACATCCAGCCCGGCCCCCCCACCCCCCTCTTCCCCGCCTCCTATACAACCAACATAATTTGAAATCTGCATAGTCCCGCACTGTAAAGATGAAGTAGTTTTAATTACAGAAGCCAAAATCTCTTTATATTAAAAGGGGCGTAGAGCGGGGAAGGGAGAGCGGGGGGCTTATATTGCATAGGGTTTATACGCAGCAGACGCAGAGTCGTGGATCCCGAATTGACAGTATGGGGACGGGGGGTGTGGGGGGGGGGGGGCGGGGGGGGGGGGGGGCGGGGGGGGGGGGGGTGCAGGGGCGGGGGTTTATCAGTGACTCCTTCCCAGCGTGTGCTGTTCTTTGACTCTCGGTGGACCATCACTAAATCTCATTTCTTGCTCTCTTGGGACGAGTTTGGGGATGTGGTCGGTGAAAGTGCACACACGCACACACGCAGACGCGCGCGTGTTGCCGACCGCACACGCACACACACGACGCTCACGCGCACGCTACACGCGCGCGCACGCTCGCTCGCTCTCTCTCTCTTCTCTCTTCTCTCTCACACACACACACAACCGTACGACAAGCGTGCTCTATCTCTTCTCTCTCTCCTCTCTCTCTATCTCTCTAATTAAAGGTTTTAAAATCCTTGCATCTTCAAATTTCAAAAATCACACCACATCTCTCTCTCTCTCTCTCTCTCCTCTCCTCTCTCTCTCTCTCTCTCTCTTCTCCTCCCCTCCACCCATTCTCTTTCTCTCTTTCCACTTCCTCCACCCTCCCCCCCCTCTTTTCTCTCTCTCTAAATCAAGCCACATGTCCCGTCCAGGCACCGGACACTGAACGGGACGGGACCCACCACTTACGAGCACAGCAAAACCACGAGCCGTGCGAACTGTCCCCACAGCAAGCAGGGTGGGAGGGAGGGTGGGAGGGAGGGGTGGGGGGGGGGAGGGCCTACCGCCAGCCCATCAGGAGTTGATGGTTCTTCCATACTTACATTCTTATTGACCCTGTATGGCAGTCCCGGCAGGATATGTCATCTCCTAGACAGCCCGGCCCATGCCTTCATTATTATTCACCTTCCCTCCACCTCTCCTGCCCCACCCATCCCACCCACCTCACCTCACTCATCTGTCTCTCTTCACGTACGTTGGTCAACACGAGTCACTCCTCAACAACCCCCACCCCCCCCCGCCCTCACCCCCCTGCACCCCCATCCGAACTACCTTTGTCCATGTCCTCCTTACTTCTACCGTACAGTCAGCGCGTTTACGATTTCACTCGTAGGCCTATCACTGTGTGGTGTGTGTGTGTGTGTGTGTGTGTGTGTGTGTGTGTGTGTGTGCGCGCGCGCCGTGCGTGACGTGCGTGCGTGCGTGCGTGCTCGTGCACGTGCTGTTGGTTGTGTGCCGTTGTGTGTGGTGTGTGAGGTGGGGGGGGGGGGGGGGACCCTAGTTTGGTCACTACCGATCTAGCCGGCGGCCTCTTTGCCCAGCAGCGGAATACGCTCATAGGCTAGCACACAGCAAAAGCTGGATTTGGACGAGGGACAAGGCGGTTTATTTGCTTCAAACTTGCACACGCAAAAGACATAGATCTTACCCCGTTCTTTCCGTACACACGTACAAACAACCCACGCGTGTGCGCACGTCGAGAGAGAGAGAGAGAGAGAGAGATCAGAGAGTGAGAGAGGGAGAGAGAGAGGATGAGACAGATAGACAGACAGACTGACAGACAGACAGATAGATGGATATATGATACTGATAGATAGAATCGATCGATAGATAGAGACAGATACACTAGGACAGAACATAGATTCTTTCTCTCTTCTCTCTCTCTCTCTCTCTCTCTCTCTCCACTTCTCTACACACACACTTCTCTCTTCTCTCTTCTTCTTCTCTCCTCTCTCTCTCTCTCTTCTCTCTCTCTCTCTCTCTCCCGCCCTCTACACCCACACGCTTCTGACAAAACCTTCAAGTGATTTCAGACTTCGAGGTGCGAGTTCCAACCAGTCATGCTGGACATTCAGCCAGACAAGACAGACACACAGTCAGGACAGGGACACAAAACAGGACACAGACAGACAAACAGACTGCAGGACAGAGACAGAGACAGGAAGACTCAGACCGAACAGACAGAGAGAGACGAGAGAGAGAAGTGAGAGTTGTAGCGACGAGACGAGAGGCAGAGTGCGAGAGATTCCCAGAGAGAGAGGACAGAGACAGAAGAGAAGAACACGCAGAGAGAGAGTGAGAGAGATGAGACAAGATGAGAGAGAGAGAGCAGAGAGAGAGAGAGAGAGAGAGGGACTGAGACAGAGTGGGAGACAGAGAGAGACTGGACAGGAGAGAGATCTTACTCCCCTTTAAAACTGTCGACAGACGAACAAACAACAGCGCACGCACGCTAAGTGAGCTGATAATAAACAAGCCCCCCCCCCCCCCCCCCCACCCCGGTTTGCTTTTGTTGTTTTAAGACAGTGACCCCGGCACACCACCCTTCCTCCCTCCCTCGCCCCGTTTCCCCCCCCCCCCCCCACCAACCCCCCCACCCCCCCCCCCCCCCCCTCTCGTCGTTCAAATTCTCTCCGAACATAGCGGTTGCCAGTGAGCGGTAGCTTAGCGTTTATTAACGTACCTATGGGCTGTGTATTCCAAGCTTTCTTCAGTATGATCACACCCCTCCTACCCCCACCCACCCCAGTTGCCCAAACTTAAAACACACGCCGCACGCAAAGGCACAACACACACAACAACACACACGAACCAGTCACATTTTTTTTTTCTTCCTTGCGTTTTTTGTTGTTCGGTGATTTTTTTTTTTTCGAAAGCGCAGCCAAACAATTAAATATTTCTGACCTCATTTCACAAACAAGCACGGACCACGTCTCTCTTCTCTCTGCGCTCTTGTGTCCGGGGCTC
>CM031598.1:64779456-64794456 GCA_018398815.1 Conus ventricosus | reverse complement strand
GCTCCACACGATCTGCATTCAGTGCAATGTTGCGTGGGCGTCATCATCAACCAGCATCCGCAACCCTCACTTCATTCAGATGCTCAGGTGTTTGACCTCTGAAGATGGAGATCAGCTGCCTGCCTGCATCCTGGTGAATCAAATGCGGTCACTGACCTGCCTGTGTTTGAGAGTGCTTATGTGCACTCTTAGCTGACTGCCTGTGTGTTCGGTTGGGGTGGGGATGGGGGGGTGGGGTGGGGAGGGGGGGACTGGCTATTGTTCCCTTAGGCCCTAGGAAGATTACTATCTTCTGATGGAAAGATGCTTTCTGAATGATCCCATTCAGCTTTTCTATCAATAGACTTGTCTTCTCTTAAGAGGGCTACATATTGCTGATACAGCAAAAAACAAAAACCTTAGCATTAACAGCACCAACACAATTCAGAAATGAAAGTGATTAAAAAACAAACAAACACGAACAAACAAACAATAAACAAGAAAAGGAAAACAAGCACATAAACAAAACCAGATGTCACCATTTGGAGCACCACTCCAAGTGCAGTACAGGAAGAAGGTTCTTAAAAACCAGTGCTATACATGTATACCTCCAAAACTGACCTAGTTACACACCAATAATTTCATAAACCTGCAGGTTACCTTAAGAGGGGAGTGACTGTTAGATCTAGAATGTATGCACAGAATAAGATGATGACACTTAAAAAAAAAAGAAAAAAAAAAAAAAGAGACAAGAACCGTGAGCGTGCGCATGTGTATGAGTGTGTGTGTATGAGTGTGTGTGTATGAGTGTGTGTATGAGTGTGTGTGTATGAGTGTGTGTATGAGTGTGTATAGGTTTTACAAACCTCAGAAGCACAGGCTATCTCCTTAATCCTAACAACTCCATTTCTCAAATGAGAACCTCCTTATCTCCATTCCCAGTCTCACCACCACCTCCCTCTCTCTCTCTCGTCTCCCATTCCCAATCTCACCATCACCTCTCTCTCTCTCTCTCTCTCTCTCTCTCGTCTTCCCATTCCCAATTTCACCATCACCTCTCTCTCTCTCTCTCTCTCTCTCTCCCATTCTCAATCTCACCATCCACCCCCCCCCCCCCCTCTCTCTCTTTCTCTCTCTGGCAGTTCCTCATCAAGTTGGTTTTTTTTGCACCAAGACATTCTAATCACACCGACTGCTACCCTCTTTCTTCTCCCCCTCCCTCCCCCCCCCCCCCCCCCCCCCCCCCCCCCCCCCCCCCCCCTTCTCACCCTTCCTCTTGGTTCCTGGTGCCAAGAATGTGACAACTGTTTGACGCACGGATAGCAACACAGACCCCCCCCCCCCCCCCCCCCCCCTCTCCTCCAACAGCTACACTGACAAAAACAAAGCATGACGCAGGCAGGCCCCCATTGTTGCTTTATTCACGGCCCAGAGCCTACGTCAACTGCTGTTACCTACTTGTTTCATCTGGATGATCAATTAAGGAGGGGGGGGGGGGGGGGGACCAAAAAAAAGTATCACTACCCCCCCCCCAAAAAAAAAAAAAAAAAAAAAACCCAGTGGGCATTAACCCATCTCAAGCGAACTAATCAATAGTACTTGCCAACTCTACTGATTCTTGTCCACGTATACAAATGCTTTGGCCTAGTAGGTAGTCAGTCAGTTATATAGCTGATGACTCAGTAGATGAAACTCTTACACTAGTTACTACTGAAAAGGGTGAAGAAAAAGGGGGGGGGGGGGGGGGGGGGGGGGGGGGGGGGGGAGAACCCAACATCAGCTAGCTTGGAAAAGCTCTGTGTCTGCTCTCAGCTGCTTCAGTTAAATCTCTCTTGTCTCTGTGTCTGACTCTGGCTGGGAATGCTGTGCACAGGAATTAAATCTGCTTCTTGCTATTTGCCTCATAAATCGCGTTTGTTTTTGTACATGACTCAAACAATCTGTTCAGTTAGTTAGTCATACTCATAGGCTCTTCAAAACACACACAGACACAATGGACATAGTGCCTCTCCAAACAAACACAGACATACAGACAAAATGGACATAGTGCCCTCTCCAAACAAACACAGACAAAATGGACATAGCACCCTCTCCAAACAAACACAAACATACAGACAAAATGGACATAGTGCATAACGTCACTTGTCTCAAGGACTTTGAGGCTGCCAAGGGAATTGCTGCCAAATGTTGTTTGGCACAGAAACACACACACACTGAGTACACACACACACACACACACACACACACACACACACACACACACACACAGTGAGTACACACACCACACACACACACACACACACACACACACACACAAACCTCAGACTATTTCATCCTACAGACTACCTTTGTTGAAAGGGTCAAAAAAGACACAAGCATGGTGCTCACAACACAATTCTGCCAACAACACAACGCTTACAGGCAATCGTTCTATTTTAAAACTCTCAACCACCTAAAAAAAGACCAGCTTTTCTACTTCCAAACAAACAATGCCATAAACACACAGCCAGTGTATCCAATTCTGTTCATGTTCTATGCAATGGTTCCCACTGGCGATAAAGTCTGCTTGGGAGGAACATTTATAAACCTACAACAGCAATGATGCAGGATAAATAGATACACACTCACAGTCACACTCACAGTCGAGCACATATCCATACACGCATGCAGGCATGGACACACACGCACACACCACACACACACACGCACGCAGGCACACACACACACGCACGCAGGCACACACACACACGCGTGCACACACACACACACACACACACACACACACACACACACACACACACACACACACATACACACAGTAGACACACACACACACACAGCAGACACACACACAGCAGACACACATACACACACACACACACACACCACACACAGCAGACACACACACACACACACACACACAGCAGACACACACACACACACACACACAGCAGACACACATACAATGTATAGGCCTACGCACACACACTTTGTGTGTACACACACTCAGAGCAGACACACGCACGCACACATGCACACACACACACACACACCCACACACACACACACACACAGTACACACACACACAATACACACACACACAAACTGTGACACTGATAGCCCTGTGATGACAATGCATTCTGGGGGCCAGAGTCTGATTCAGACAGTGCCCAGCCCTCAGGCCACAGAAAGCTCCACACGATCTGCATTCAGTGCAATGTTGCGTGGGCGTCATCATCAACCAGCATCCGCAACCCTCACTTCATTCAGATGCTCAGGTGTTTGACCTCTGAAGATGGAGATCAGCTGCCTGCCTGCATCTGGTGAATCAAATGCGGTCACTGACCTGCCTGTGTTTGAGAGTGCTTATGTGCACTCTTAGCTGACTGCCTGTGTGTTCGGTTGGGGTGGGGATGGGGGGGGTGGGGGGGGGGGGGAGGGGGACTGGCTATTGTTCCCTTAGGCCCTAGGAAGATTACTACCTTCTGATGGAAAGATGCTTTCTGAATGATCCCATTCAGCTTTTCTATCAATAGACTTGTCTTCTCTTAAGAGGGCTACATATTGCTGATACAGCAAAAACAAAAACCTTAGCATTAACAGCACCAACACAATTCAGAAATGAAAGTGATTAAAAAACAAACAAACACGAACAAACAAACAATAAACAAGAAAAGGAAAACAAGCACATAAACAAACCAGATGTCACCATTTGGAGCACTACTCAAGTGCAGGACAGGAAGAAGGTTCTTAAAAACCAGTGCTATACATGTATACCTCCAAAACTGACCTAGTTACACACCAATAATTTCATAAACCTGCAGGTTACCTTAAGAGGGGAGTGACTGTTAGATCTAGAATGTATGCACAGAATTAAGATGATGACACTTAAAAAAAGAAAAAAAAAAAAAAGACAAGAACCGTGAGCGTGCGCATGTGTATGAGTGTGTGTGTATGAGTGTGTGTGTATGAGTGTGTGTATGAGTGTGTGTGTATGAGTGTGTGTATGAGTGTGTATAGGTTTTACAAACCTCAGAAGCACAGGCTATCTCCTTAATCCTAAACAACTCCATTTCTCAAATGAGAACCTCCTTATCTCCCATTCCCAGTCTCACCACCACCTCCCTCTCTCTCTCTCGTCTCCCATTCCCAATCTCACCATCACCTCTCTCTCTCTCTCTCTCTCTCTCTCTCTCTCTCTCTCTCGTCTCCCATTCCCAATTTCACCATCACCTCTCTCTCTCTCTCTCTCTCTCTCTCCCATTCTCAATCTCACCATCACACACCCCCCCCCCCCTCTCTCTCTCTTTCTCTCTCTGGCAGTTCCTCATCAAGTTGGTTTTTTTTGCACCAAGACATTCTAAATCACACCGACTGCTACCCTCTTTTCCTTCTCCCCCTCCCCCCCCCCCCCCCCCCCCCCCCCCCCCCCTTCTCACCCTTCCTCTTGGTTCCTGGTGCCAAGAATGTGACAACTGTTTGACGCACGGATAGCAACACAGCACCCCCCCCCCCCTCCTCTTCCTCCAACAGCTACACTGACAAAAACAAAGCATGACGCAGGCAGGCACCATTGTTGCTTTATTCACGGCCCAGAGCCTGCGTCAACTGCTGTTACCTACTTGTTTCATCTGGATGATCAATTAAGGAGGGGGGGGGGGGACCAAAAAAAAGTATCACTACCCCCCCCCAAAAAAAAAAAAAAAAAAAAAAAACCCAGTGGGCATTAACCCATCTCAAGCGAACTAATCAATAGTACTTGCCAACTCTATGATTCTTGTCCACGTATACAAATGCTTTGGCCCTAGTAGGTAGTCAGTCAGTTATATAGCTGATGACTCGGTAGATGAAACTCTTACACTAGTTACTACTGAAAAGGGTGAAGAAAAAGGGGGGGGGGGGGGGGGGGGGGGGGAGAACCCAACATCAGCTAGCTTGGAAAAGCTCTGTGTCTGCTCTCAGCTGCTTCAGTTAAATCTCTCTTGTCTCTGTGTCTGACTCTGGCTGGGAATGCTGTGCACAGGAATTAAATCTGCTTCTTGCTATTTGCCTCATAAATCGCGTTTGTTGTGTACATGACTCAAACAATCTGTTCAGTTAGTAGTCATACTCATAGGCTCTTCAAACACACACAGACACAATGGACATAGTGCCCTCTCCAAACAAACACAGACATACAGACAAAATGGACATAGTGCCCTCTCCAAACTAACACAGACAAAATGGACATAGCACCCTCTCCAAACAAACACAAACATACAGACAAAATGGACATAGTGCATAACGTCACTTGTCTCAAGGACTTTGAGGCTGCCAAGGGAATTGCTGCCAAATGTTGTTTGGCACAGAAACACACACACACTGAGTACACACACACACACACACACACACACACACACACACAGTGAGTACACACACACACACACACACACACACACACAAACCTCAGACTATTTCATCCTACAGACTACCTTTGTTGAAAGGGTGTCAAAAAAGACACAAGCATGGTGCTCACAACACAATTCTGCCAACAACACAACGCTTACAGGCAATCGTTCTATTTTAAACTCTCAACCACCTAAAAAAGACCAGCTTTTCTACTTCCAAACAAACAATGCCATAAACACACAGCCAGTGTATCCAATTCTGTTCATGTTCTATGCAATGGTTCCCACTGGCGATAAAGTCTGCTTGGGAGGAACATTTATAAACCTACAACAGCAATGATGCAGGATAAATAGATACACACTCACAGTCACACTCACAGTCGAGCACATATCCATACACGCATGCAGGCATGGACACACACGCACACACCACACACACACACGCACGCAGGCACACACACACACGCACGCAGGCACACACACACACGCGTGCACACACACACACACACACACACACACACAACACACACACACACACACACACACACACACACATACACACAGTAGACACACACAACACACACAGCAGACACACACACAGCAGACACACATACACACACACACACACACACAGCAGACACACACACACACACACACACACACACACAGCAGACCACACACACACACACACACAGCAGACACACATACAATGTATAGGCCTACACACACACACTTTGTGTGTACACACACTCAGAGCAGACACACGCACGCACACATGCACACACACACACACACACACACACACACACACACACACACACACACACACCACACACAGTACACACACACACAATACACACACACACAAACTGTGACACTGATAGCCCTGTGATGACAATGCATTCTGGGGGCCAGAGTCTGATTCAGACAGTGCCCAGCCCTCAGGCCATAGAAAGCTCCACACGATCTGCATTCAGTGCAATGTTTGCGTGGGCGTCATCATCAACCCAGCATCCGCAACCCTCACTTCATTCAGATGCTCAGGTGTTTGACCTCTGAAGATGGAGATCAGCTGCCTGCCTGCATCCTGGTGAATCAAATGCGGTCACTGACCTGCCTGTGTTTGAGAGTGCTTATGTGCACTCTTAGCTGACTGCCTGTGTGTTCGGTTGGGGTGGGGATGGGGGGGTGGGGTGGGGAGGGGGGACTGGCTATTGTTCCCTTAGGCCCTAGGAAGATTACTACCTTCTGATGGAAAGATGCTTTCTGAATGATCCCATTCAGCTTTTCTATCAATAGACTTGTCTTCTCTTAAGAGGGCTACATATTGCTGATACAGCAAAAACAAAAACCTTAGCATTAACAGCACCAACACAATTCAGAAATGAAAGTGATTAAAAAACAAACAAACACGAACAAACAAACAATAAACAAGAAAAGGAAAACAAGCACATAAACAAACCCGATGTCACCATTTGGGGCACTACTCCAAGTGCAGGACAGGAAGAAGGTTCTTAAAAACCAGTGCTATACATGTATACCTCCAAAACTGACCTAGTTACACACCAATAATTTCATAAACCTGCAGGTTACCTTAAGAGGGGAGTGACTGTTAGATCTAGAATGTATGCACAGAATAAGATGATGACACTTTAAAAAAGAAAAAAGAAAAAAAAAGACAAGATCCGTGAGCGTGCGCATGTGTACGAGTGTGTGGTATGAGTGGTGTGTGTGTGTGTGTGTGTAGGTTTTACAAACCTCAGAAGACAGGCTATCTCCTTAATCCTAAACAACTCCATTTTCAAATGAGAACCTCCTTATCTCCCATTCCCAATCTCACCACCACCTCCCTCTCTCTCTCTCTCGTCTCCCATTCCAATCTCACCATCACTCTCTCTCTCTCTCTCTCTCTCTCTCTCTCTCTCTCTCTCTCTCTCTCTCTCTCTCGTCTCCCATTCCAATTTCACCATCACTCTCCTCTCTCTCTCTCTCTCTCTCTCTCTCCCATTCTCAATCTCACCATCACCCCCCCCCCCTCTCTCTCTCTCTCTCTCTTTCTCTCTCTGGCAGTTCCTCATCAAGTTGTTTTTTTTTTGCACCAAGACATTTCTAAATCACACCGGCTGCTACCCTCTTTTCTTCTCCCTTCTCTCACTCCCCCCCCCCTCCCCTTCTCACCCTTCCTCTTGGTTCCTGGTGCCAAGAATGTGACAACTGTTTGACGCACGGATAGCAACACAGCACCCCCCCCCCCCCCCCCCCCCCCCCCCCCCCCCCCCCCCTTCCTCCTCTTCCTCCAACAGCTACACTGACAAAAACAAAGCATGACGCAGGCAGGCACCCATTGTTGCTTTATTCACGGCCAGAGCCTACGTCAACTGCTGTTACCTACTTGTTTCATCTGGATGATCAATTAAGGAGGGGGGGGGGGGGGGGGGGGGACCAAAAAAAAGTATCACTACCCCCCCCCCCCAAAAAAAAAAAACAACAACCCCAGGGAACATTAACCCATCTCAAGCGAACTAATCAATAGTACTTGCTAACTCTACTGATTCTTGTCCAGGTGAGGTATACAAATGCTTTGGCCCTAGTAGGTAGTCAGTCAGTTATATAGCTGATGACTCGGTAGATGAAACTCTTACACTAGTTACTACTGAAAAGGGTGAAGAAAAAAGGGGGGGGGGGGGGGGGATGGGGCCCAACATCAGCTAGCTTGGAAAGCTCTGTGTCTGCTCTCAGCTCTCTTGTCTCTGTGTCTGACTCTGGGCGGGAATGCTGTGCACAGGAATTAAATCTGCTTCTTGCTATTTGCCTCATAAATCGCGCTTGTTGTGTACATGACTCTAACAATCTGTTCAGTTAGTAGTCATAGGCTCTTCAAACACACACAGACATACAGACACCAATGGACATAGTGCAGTGCCCTCTCCAAACACAGACATACAGACAAAATGGACATAGTGCCCTCACCAAACAAACACAGACATACAGACAAAATGGACATAGCGCCCTCACCAAACAAACACAGACATACAGACAAAATGGACATAGCGCCTCTCCAAACAAACACAGACATACAGACAAAATGGACATAGTACATACGTCACTTGTCTCAAGGACTTTGAGGCTGCCAAGGGAATTGCTGCCAAAATGTTGTTTGGCACAGAAACACACACACACCGAGGAAACACACACACACACACACACACACACACACACACACACCACACACACACACACACACACCACCTCAGACTACTTCATCCTACAGACTACCTTTGTTGAAAGGGTGTCAAAAAAGACACAAGCGTGGTGCTCACAACACAATTCTGCCAACAACACAACGCTTACAGGCAATCATTCTATTTTAAACTCTCAACCACCTAAAAAAGACCAGCTTTTCTACTTCCAAACAAACAATGCCATAAACACACAGCCAGTGTATCCAATTCTGTTGATTTATAAACCTACAACAGCAATGATGCAGGATAAATTGATACACACTCACAGTCACACTCACAGTAGAGCACATATCCATACACGCATGCAGGCATGGACACACACACCACACACACACACGCACGCAGGCACACACACACACGCGTGCACACACACACACACACACACACACACACACACACACACACAAATGTGAACGTAGATCATGAAATATGTATGTGGTCTACAGTCTTATGTTAACCTCCTCCCGCATGTATTCAATATCCACCCACACGTGTTCAAGTATCTATGTGAGAACAAGCTTCTCCAATGCCCATGTGGGTTCATGCAAGTTCAGGTCATGAGTGAATGTCTCCTCAGGAGCCTGCCACATACACAACGCTTTCCTTACCTTCTCGAAGCATGCCCACTTTCAGACATTTCTGGAAGCGGCAGGCCTGGCACGCCTTCCTGCGACGCTTCGTTATCTCGCACTCGCCGTTAGCAGGACAGGAATACTCAATATTGCCTGGAAAACAAACATTACAAATCAACGGCTACACAGAAACAATGTCCACTCAGCAAGTTGACAGACGAGCTCAACACCGCCTTAGTGTTAGCGAAATTAAATATAAATCCCCATAGGTAGGATGTAAGTAGAAACCTACAAAGCTTATGTATATGTGCAAGCTCAAACATATGCACAACACTTACGAAATCTATTCACAAAATATATACTCTATTTGAGAGAAAAACGTCTTCCAATGAGGACAAATTCTGATGAGTGAATGAAAACAGTACAAGACAAAAAAACAAAACAAAAAATCCCCAAAAACAACAACTACACAAAACCTACTTGCCCATCAGTTACTCAGTAACTGCTAGTGTAGGCTGTAAAATCAAGTGTAGTTAAGCTGAAGGTAGTACAGAAGAAACTTGGATAATGGGACTGAAATAGACAGGACCTGAATTCCTGATGCAGTAACTACTATCTGATCACTTTCCTCTGCAACAGCTAACAAGACATGTAATTTATATCTAATGTGTACCACTGAAACACACATTTCTCTATGGCCCTTAGTCTGTGGTTTGTCACCACCGCCTGACTAACTCCACACGCACACACACCCCTCTCTCACACCATGACTCACCCTGAATTGTGCGCTTGAAGAAGGCTTTGCACGCTTCGCACGAGGAAACCCCATAGTGGTATCCAGAAGCCACATCGAAACACACGAGACAATAGCGCTTCATGCCATCCACACAGTCCTGCTCTGCCACAGAGTCTTTCACACCACTGGAAGGAAAGTCTGGCATCATCTTGCTGCCGTCAAACTCCAGCATCTTGGGGCTGTTGTCTGAGCCGGTAGGTGAGATGTTGCCGCTGCCCCCGCTGTCCCCTTGGTCTGAGCAGTAGTCGTCGGTGAGGGGGAAGTCGGAGAAGTATTCCCGCGCGGCGAACTGCTCGTCCAGGGAGGGCTGGGCGCAGTGGCCCATGCTGATGGGGCTGGGAGGCTCGTGCTTGACCGCCATGTCGTTGAAGTCCATGCTGGACCATAAGGTCCCCAGGTGGTACTGGTAGTCCTCAGCCTCCTGCAGGCAAACCAACACAACATCTTCATCAGCAACACGCAGTTTTTCTTCCATGTTCTGAGTCAGTGTCTGCTAGTCTGTCTGCCTTTCATATCTAGTGATACTACTGATGCCATAAAAAAACACCACCACATTATCAAAATGCAGTGCATTAAAGTACACTGCATGTTCTGTTGTTGAGATTCATCTACATTACCTTATGTTCTCGCACTAACATCTTAACGATAGCAGGTTCATGTTTGTCCTGAACAAAATCATTTTTTCAGTTAAAAATCAATTATGTGTTATTCCCGGAACATGAAAATGGCTGACTACATGACAAAAGATCCAGGAGATAGCAGCACTGAGAGAAGAGGAAGAGGCTAACTGTCAGGGGCAATGGAACAAACACAGGAGACACTAACAGACAGGCATCATGGGACACTATGAGGTGCCATCGACACACAATGCCAGGACCTTGCTTCAAACACATGGGTATGAACTGAGCCAGCTTTTGATTCTCTGCAGCACTGAAGATCCTTTTGATTCTCTGCAGCACTGAAGATCCTTTTGATTCTCTGCAGCACTGAAGATCCTTTTGATTCTCTGCAGCACTGAAGATCCTTTTGATTCTCTGCAGCACTGAAGATCCTTTTGATTCTCTGCAGCACTGAAGATCACAAACCTCCAACTTGGATTCACAGACTTAGTAGTGTATCATCATGATGTAAAACTTTCGACTTGGAATGAGAAAAAAAAGAAGAAAAAACAGCTGTCACTGAAACCTCTGAAAAACATTTAACAACCAAGTGTACATGTTGATAACAAAATCCTCTTCACCCTCGCACTCCTCTTCTCAGCACCAAATCAGCAAGCAGGCACATCACAGGGGCACGCAATTCAAACAACTTTACAGTACTTGATCAAAACGTTTTCAGCAGTATCAGAATCAGCACTGTTGCTGGAGTCAGGTGCCAGGGAAAATCGACAGCCTTGCCAGCTCTATCAACACTGCACATGACCCCAACATCCACACCATCACACAGTTCCACTGACCCAGGTTTTCACTCGCCAGTGTATAACAAGCCTCCCAAAGCACACTGGCAGGGCATTCAATCAACTGCCAATTTCTTTTTTTTATCAGCTTTTATGCAAGAGCCATGGTGCCTGTTAAACAGGCTGGCACACGAGGGATAAGATCCATACCTTGTTACGATTAATGGCACACAGACCTTGTTTTCAACCTCCGTTCACCTGTCACGTGAATCTGCTATAGTGGAACCTACACAGGAATAGCTCCAGAAATCCTTCCAGAAATGATTTTCATTTAGATAGAATCTAAACTGGGAAGTCAATCTAACACAGATACTGAGAAATGTGATCCAGTAAAAAATCTACTCCTCAAAAAAAAAAAAAAACAAAAAAAAGACTTCTGACTCATCTAAAGGGTCTTTATCATAGGGCTTTATGACGTGTGACCTTTTACCCTTTTTTCCCTTCTTTTCTTTTTTATATTTTTTTTTCAGCGAGAAACCTGTGAACAGAATGACTGGTGATCTCGACAACGGCCAGCCAGTGGACACAGACAGGCTGGTGGTCATTTAACCAGAAGGGACTGGGTTCTGTTAACTAGCACTTGTCAGCACTACTCACAGCTCTAACACAGGACATGCCCAACTTCTATTCTGAGGACAGCGGTGATCGTCAACCAACAGGCTACTCGCCAGATCATCAAATTAACTTGTAAGCTACCGCAGCAGAACACGAGGTTTAGAATCCAGTCCTGTTCATTTGATTGAAATAAACACCTGTGATCAGCGGCATTAGTTCCTGGTACCTGGAGAACATGAACACAAGTGATTTTAGGGAACGAGCAAATGAGAGAGAGATTCAAGCATGAGTGAAAGGGTTTGGGTGGGGGAGAGAGACAGAGGGACAGAGACAGAGAGAGAGACACAGAGAGAGAGAGAGAGAGAGAGATGTGAGGAGATGGGATGGAAAAGGAGATCTACAGAAACAGAGATGGAAGGTAGTACAGGCATATGACTGAGACAGCCACAAACTGGCACAGAAACAGGCAGGCAGACAGACACACAGGCAACTGAAACAGCAACAGGCAGACAAGACACACAGGCAACTGAAACAGCAACAGGCAGACAAGACACACAAGCAACTGAAACAGCAACAGGCAGACAAGACACACAAGCAACTGAAACAGCAACAGGCAGACAAGACACACAAGCAACTGAAACAGCAACAGGCAGACAAGACACACAAGCAACTGAAACAGCAACAGGCATACAAGACACACAAGCAACTGAAACAGCAACAGGCAGACAAGACACACAAGCAACTGAAACAGCAACAGGCAGACAAGACACACAAGCAACTGAAACAGCAACAGGCAGACAAGACACACAAGCAACTGAAACAGCAACAGGCAGACAAGACACACAAGCAACTGAAACAGCAACACGCAAGACAGGAAGAAACAGTGGGACAGACGGGCACGGACGGAACTGAAGAAGACTGGGAGAGTAGGCAGAGGGAGACAGCCTCCTCAACCTGACATAGCAGGTTAGCGTGCAGTACTGCTAGTCAGTCCTTTAGAAAGGGGTCGCTACAGCTCATGCTGCATTCATTTACACTGGAGGAATGCTGACCATGAACAGTACTCACATATCATCAGTATCACTCTCATAGATCACAAATGCACACATCAATTTGTTTTCCCGAGTTCTGATTATCATGCTCAATGCTCAACAACCTAAATTCCAAGTGAGCAAGCCCGTCTGGTGTCACCACATCACAGATGAAAGACAACGCTGATCAGCTAGCTGGAATTAACAAACATAATTATTTCATCATTTCACTGCACGTCTAGTTTGTTTTTTAGAAGGGAAAGGTTAGTAATGATCCCTTTTATGGATTTGTTGGACCACAAAGTCCTGTGGATTGTCAGTCAAAATTACACGTGAACGATAATCACTGCGCTTCCCAAACACTTTCATTCCATATATAATAAATAACTTAAGAAAAAAATTATATTGGCTGTGGTGTACAGTGTCAGATGATTGGCCCCTCTCCGCATGGAAACTACTCTTTCTATACAAAACGATCATACTATTAATAGCGACCGGATGGAGGCAGTGATCTCCCATACAAGCTCACTGACTGGTATTGTTATCAGGTCGGGGCAGGTCAGGGCAGGGCAGGGCGTGTTGCACGTGCCCGCATGGCTCGACCTTTCCCTCTCCTCTGTGTGTCACAGAGCGGTTCAGTCACTGCATCTCATCACGAAAGCTCGACCACCTCTTCTATCAGGGAATTATTTCCCTCCCTCTCTCTCTCTCTCTCTCTCTCTCTCTCTCTCTCTCACATCCATCACGACAATACTAGCAATTCGCCCAGCGAATTATTTCCTGCCCCAAATCCTTCGTCATACCACTACCCCCCTCTCTCTCACTCTCTGACAGCTTTTCCTAACCCGATTGTATCTTCTCAGTGTGTGTGTGTGTGGGGGGGCGGGGGGGATGGAGAGAAGAGAGAGTGTGTGTGTGTGAGAGAGTGAGAGAGAGAGAGACTTCAGACTTCAGATTTTTATTCAGTAAGGCCATTGGCCCATTTGAAGGGGAATGAGCATAATCATTGACATTAAATGTAAGAAACTGTCACTGTATAAGACAGTAGACAGGGATATATGTATTAATATATCCCCCGTTATAACCACACCCCTTTCCCCCTTTTACTAAGTATGAACGCCACACACAAAACACACAAAAGAAAATACAGTGCACAAACAGAAGGCTTTATTTGCATTCACACACGCACTCTCACCCACAGAATGGCAGATGAAACACCAATACCTTTATATATCCGACACAGGCAGTTTTCCCCACACATACACACACACAAAAAAACAAACAAACCCCAAAAGAATCCAACAATACTATCAATACTCGACCATCAACACATGGCCCCTTATGCATACCCGTGCACGCATGTGCTGCACGTTTACATATAACAACCCTTCCCTCAGGAGGCACAAATCACCTCAGCCCACCAAAGGCTAATACCCGAAGGAACAAGGGTGACTCATCACATCCCTGGTAACCCAGGCTGAAATACCAAACAAGGTTGATACCTCATAAACCTGAGATGCCCACGCGATGTCTCTTTTCAAAATGTATTCTTTCTGCTAATTTTTATATGCCGGTGTCAAACCACCCGGACACAAAAGCTTAACCCCAAATGTTCAACACCAATTGTTCAAGTAACCCGCACCCACTGTTGTACTTTCAATACTTCATCCGAAGTCCCTGGCGGGTACTTGACACAGGCAAAAACAAAACTTCTTCTTCAAAAAAAAAAAAAAACCACACACAAAAAAAAACACACGGCAACACAGCGTTTCCCGATATGGTTATGAAACCGTCGGTCTGCTTGACGGCGCTCTCACTAATGCACCGCCAAAACACAAAACCTTCACTGAAGCGCTTGATACGTAAATAGGAGAGGAACGTTGTGACACGTCGAAGAACGCGGTTCCCTCCCTACGGCACCAACCACACCGCGAGTCACACGCTGATGTAATACGCGTGGCGCGCTGAAGAGCAGCCCACC
>CM031598.1:64757050-64779356 GCA_018398815.1 Conus ventricosus | reverse complement strand
ACACACTCACACACACACACACACGCACGCACGCACGCACGCACGCACGCACGCACGCACGCACGCACACACACACACACACACACACACACACATGTGCGCCCATGCACACACTTGTATATATATATATATATATATATATATATATATATATATATATATATAATATATATATATATATATTATATATATCTTCAATCTAAGACATAAGAGCAAGCTTTGTTTATAATGAATATTTCTTGCAGTCATTGCAACACCAAGCTGCTCTGTAAGTTGCTGGAATGGTGCTCGGTACTTATCCTTGGAATCTATTAGTTTTTGTCATTTAGTCCCTGTGGATTCATTCCAAGAACTGGCCCTCAGCACTTGTGTCTTAAGAGGTTATCTTTTCATATTTTCTACTTTTCACAAGAAAATGCAGCTTGCTTTGCTCTTTCATGATTTTCTTTTGCTTCTTAGGTGGTTCCTTTGGTTGGGTTTTTGAAAACTCAAACAAAACATACTGCGGTATTGCACACCAGCCTTTTCTGGGATAGCATTCTTCTTAAAATCGAAAAGGCAGAGAAGTCAAATTACCACTTTCCGCGGTCACTGAGGAGAAACAATTTAGGTTTCGAAATATCGGTATCTGACCAGAAGTTATATGTTAGTGAGTTTCCTCACCATTGGAGATTGTCCCCAGAGAAATGATAAATGCCAATCCATAGGCCAGCTGCTCCTCAACCAGTTTCGGCGCAGCTGACCATAGGAATTGGCATTTATTCACGTCTCTCATACTCAGTGGACTTGATTCCACTGGGAATGAGCATTAACGAGGTAAAACCTTCCTGGCATTACCCGGTTCACCAGTTTCGTAACGGTTGGACTTCAATAACCAAAATAACGACCTACCAAACAAAACATACTGTGTAGGGTTATCGTTTTCAATACTAATTTACTAATTGTTCAGATTTTAGTTTTTGCTTTAATCCTGATGGTTTTTCCTGATCATTTTCTATAAATCATTTTCTTCGCATACAGTCATCAAAATTGAGTCTTCGGTCTTTCATGTGAAATAAAACTACAGTCTTTAACTGTTCTCTAAAGTCTTTTAAACGGAGTTATATTTTGTGACATAAAAATCCACACACCTTATCCCTCATGTCTTCGATGAAAGCCAGCTTTGACAAAAGTGTTTCTCTTTTTTACTATATTTTTTCTGCCGAACAGTCTTCTATTTATAATGTGTGCTTGCGTTCTTCAAATCACTTGTATAAACGTATTCTAAACACTCAATCAGTTTTGTGCTAGGATTAACTAAATATACGTCATTGTCTGTCCATATAAACTTCTTATCATGATTGCTTTGTTCCTTTTAAGTGTTGGACAGAATTATACATTATGATCAAATTTAGCGATAATAAACTGTTTGTCGTAATATGTCTAGGAATAATATTGTTTTCCACAACCAGTTGCCCACAAATCATTGAACAATGAGGGGATTTTATCATAAAGTTTAAACTGCTCCATAGGTTTATAACAGAATTTAATCTATCCGTTATTATTTTTATCATACTCTCCGTCAAAACTTGTTCAGTATAATAAAATCCTATGTGGCCTAGATGTCCTGTCACGATTAAATCGCCAAATTTAGTTCCAGTAAGATTAGTTTGATATTTAAGTCAACATTGTTTTGTGCTTGTTGTTATGATCTTAATAATTCCTCGATTTGAAGTACGTCGATGGTAACGTTTAAGTCGTTTAACGTCTAAGTTTTGCCAGATAATATTTTTTTCCTTTTATAAGGTCATCACTAACGCCCACAACTTCCATCCTATCCTCATCTTTAAAGACAGATAATCTTCAAATATCATTGTGTTACGTGTCTCCTAATTTTCTGTTGGAAAGAACTGTATTTTGTAGTAGAAGCTTGTCTTTAAAACCGTTTTCTTTTCTGTGGTGGTTGTACTGTTTTTTCCCTTACGGCTTTATTGCAATCTCTTTCCGACTATTGTGTCTGGTAAGACTTACATGTAAAGGACCTGAGTTGAATGCTTTTCTGAAACTTTTTGACGGCTATTAAAAATTGTAAATGGCGTATGATTCAAATTTTATTTCCAATTCTAATTATGGGTTCTAAATGCCATTTGAGTGTCAGGTTTTCGTACTATTTTTTTAGAATACTGGCCAACATTATTTGCTTCTAGATTGCGCAAGTTGCTCTAGTTTAGGAATACTTTTTGTTGTCGCAACTCTTTGCGTTGACTAATCGCAATTTCTTTAGTTGTACTCAAAACCATACAAAGCGCATATTCACCATTCTGTTCAATTTCCGCAACATCTGCACGGTTTTTTAATTCTAAAGTTATTCACCTAACAGGCGATAATGTAACTCCGATTCTTCTGGCCCACGCGTCATTTTTTAGTACAGTTTATTATATATTTCAAAACATTGTGCAGGTTATCACATTTTACAATTTCCCCGGCTTTGTCTTCTGTTTTTTATAGTTATTGATCCGACCCTCCACAAAACTAATCTTTTTTAAAACTGTAAATTAGGAATTGTATAATTTCATAATCGCATATGCAGCTTTTCCAGATGGGAAAGAGCTCTTAAAAACTGTTGAGGGCTTCAATCTATATAAGTTTTCATCTGTGCTTAGCTCATCCAATATGAAATCATAGAGTAATGAATTTTTGTAATGCATGATCGAGCGGATTTTCTCCTCATAAGTAGTTTTGTTGGTGTATACTCTAAAATCTATAATTGTCAGCTGCCAAAGCCTAAATTTTTAGTAGCTCTTTATCATTTAGTAACCTCTTATTCTTCAGGTGAATGCTTATCATGGTTTTCAGATTCGCATTGTTAAGTTTGAGAGTATGGTTCAAGTTACTCATTGCTTCTTTTAGGAGCAAAACCCGTTAATAACCATTTCAGGTATTGTTAACTGGCTAACTTTGGCCCTGTTTTGTCAACTTTTAGAAACTTATTATTCTACTGCTTTACCTTATATTTAACCATTCGACTTTGATAAAATATTTCATGAAGTGCGTCCTGTTCTGCTTCCGCAATTTGTTATCATTTGCATGTTCTAAAAACGAAGGACGGTCTTGGGTTGTTATAGTTACAAATACATTTTTTAAACAAATTAAAATTGAGTGCATTCAAATATTCTGGCGCAAAATATGTGTTGGGCTGCATTACAATCTTTAAAATCTAACCGCCTGATACTCTGACATTTCTGTGTGACTCAGTCTGCACCTTTCAAGGTAAAGGGTAGTACTCCATTGGACAAATATTCTTAACCATCCTATTAAAAAGATACATCGCAAAAGTGTGGTTCCCCCCCCAGTCATCCGATGCGCTTTTATCAGAACCGCAGTTAAACTTTGCTTGTGTTTTGTGCATCAACTGGGTGGTGGTGTGTCGTATGCTGATATTTAAATCATCCTGTCCCTTTGGTGAGGGGTTTCAGGTGGACTTATTTCATTTTTATTACACCTTAGGGTATTTTGAATGATCTGCAAGCGCCATTACCAAATGACAAACCTTAATCTTTTAGCAAACAGAATAGAATGAAGGCTTTTGAAAGGATCTGTACACGAATTTAATATATCATCTTGGACTGGACTTTGGACAAAGTCGGTCTTAATATGGCTTAGGCCACCCTTTATTTTTTGGGGGTGACAGAAAAGATTTAAGTATGTTGGAATCTCCTTCACACCTCTTTCTCTTCAGGCACAACTGTTCACCTAGGGTCATTAGAGCAAGAGCATAAAAAGAATGGAACATTTATCTTAGACACTTCTAAGGGCTAACTACAAGCGAATAGAACGAATTAACGACTCTATTCGTACTTACGTTTGCGGGTTTGCTGGTTTCGCTAGCACAGACAAGGTCATGCATTAACCGATCTTATACTGGTTTTGATGGCCCCCAAAATATACAATACTAGCAAATTTAGAGGACGCTATTAATTTACAGTTGATTTACCTTCGAGTATAAAAAGGTACAAAATGTTTTACAATACGCAAGATCCAAAATGTAGGACTTTGCTGTTGGCGCTGGTTTATAATGCTGCCTTCGGGACCTCTTGGTCCAGATAGGTACAATTATAAACTACTAATATGAAATCCTTGTGGCAGGCAAGAAACAGAAGGGCGGAAAAAACGAAATAAATTCTGAGCCAGTTATATTGCATGCAGTTAAAAAAACAAGCATGACCCCCCCAAGAATTAGTCATCCAATCCCGTGGTCCATAAGCCAGTTGACCGTTGAAGACGCGGACTTTGTTCGCGATGACTATGATTATGAAAAGACAGCGCGTGTTCTTGGATTAAATGGCCTAGGATTGCTCGGTCTTTATTTTACTAAATATTAACCCAACTTTTAAAGAGAACTAATGTCCATAAGTGCTCGGCCATAAAGCAACTATTTGCTTGCAGTAGACAAAAGCAGCAACGTCACCCTAATATACCCGGTGTAAAGGTCTATAGCTTTACCAGCTAATTTTTTTTATAATCTCGCAAGATGTATCAAGCTGTTTTTTTACCCCTGACTTTATCAGGTTGGAGGGGTTGGCGATGGAGGCACTGGGCTTTGTCCTCCACCGCGACCTGTAATAGCCATCACCGTGTACTTATTGCAAATCCTAAGGGCCGTTATAACGCTTGCTAATGTGACTCCTTGCTTCCTCTAAACTGTGTTCGATTCGTTCTGCTAAGGTTGTGTCTTTCATATAATATTTCTTGGTTTAGTTTCTTTATTCTGCCTCACTTGATGTTCGTAATTGTTCTCGGTTAGTTTGACAACACTTTTGTCTTTGCTGATCTTTCTTGTTACAAGTTCTTTTTGTCTTTGGGTTATTTTTCTTTAATATCAGGCCTAAGTTGGCGTCATCTGCCTCAACGAGTTTTTCTTGTTTCTCTTTTTATATGTCATCTATTTTCACCACAGTTTTGCTAAATTGTTTAGTTAATTCGCCTCTATGCTTCTCAAAGCATGATCAAGGGCCGCTATTTTGCATGGGTAGCGGTGTGTCGTGTGTAGTCTTTAATGCTGTTTCTTTGAAAAACTAGGTTTCTGTTCTATTGCATTTATCTAAATTCGTTGCGATTGATTTAATTCTTTTAAGTTCCATGTTTTGCATTTGGTTACTAGTCGGAGTTTCCTGAGTGTGTTTTGAAGTTTAGCAACTGCCATCCCTATCTAATTTGGGTTTAGTAGTGCCAGGGCGATTTTTGGATGCTCACTCTGAGCTACTTTGTCTAATTGTACTTTTTTTAAAAACTTTGAATGAGTCTGGTTTAGTGTAAGCGGAACAAGTCTTGGTCGCTCCTCACAAGCAAAAATGGTCATCTTTTACCTTCAAAATCATTTAGGTCTATAAATTCGGGGAGGTTTCTTGGCCTAAACTTTGGTATAATGATCGGAACTTACTTTTGTCTATTCCACGCCGCCAAAGAGAGACCCGAGCGATGGTGTACCAATGGAGTCATTTCACTCATGTGTCTCAGGATTCAAAATCATCATAATCTACATCTCAATGCCTGCCATGTCTTCTTTAATAATTAATTTTTTTATTTTGTTTTTTAATAAAAATTGTCCAAGCATATGGCTAATTCTTGACCCTGCATAGAAGACTGATAGAGCCCTTTGCGTGAAGGGTTAAAAAATAAGCGGAATATTTACTTTCCAATTAATACATCTACTATTGATGCAAGATCAAATTCTTACTGTTAAATTTCAGATAGGAGCGGATGAAAGGGATTGTCGCCAGGCTCTGCGCGCGTTCTACTTCAAAATAAGAACTCGCTTAACACAGATCCTAAATGACAGTTGTACAGGATTCAATGGGGCGGGCAATCGTAAGAAAATTTTATAAAACTGAGGGCAAGAAATATTTCGTTACACCATTGCTGACATATTTTTTAACTATTCTGATTATGGCTAACGGGAATGAAAGGGATTATCTTGAGTTTCAAGGATTCGTAATGAAGAAGCCACTTAAAACATATAATAGGCGCCGCAGTATTAAAGACGGCAAATAGTATGCAGGCTGGAAATTTTGAGTATGGAAATAGCTTTTCCATCCCTTAGATTTTGTGTAGTTTAAAGCGCATGCACCGTACTTTACAAGGAGCATTAAAGACAGATTGTCATTGGAATAACTTTAATGAATACAAACGCGTTAGCAAATCATCACGACACCCGAAGCAAGACAGCATTTCTTACATCTCGTTAGAGTTTGACGTTGTTAGCAACCCCTAATTTAGCAAGGCTGATTGAGCCGACAATTCAGTCAAAATTAGCAAATATATTACGAAAGAGTGATTCATATACTAACCATATCCAAGAAGCAGGGCAGAACGCTATATGGAATTTTTGTTTTTAGTGTCGCAGCAGATCGCCTTAAAGGTATTTTATTGCTGTGCGAAGATGTAGAAACCGTTCAAAGAGAAGTGAAAATTTTTTTTTAATCCAAAAATAACGAAAGTACAATGTTCGATTGAGGGTGGCCTAACCAAATCTACGCTAGCGGGCTTAAACCTTATCAGCATTTTGATGAAATAAGAAATTGTTTGGAGGCGGAGGTGTGAAATCCAACAGTTGACCTTTGTGTCTAAGATTTAACATCTTCAACAAATGTTAGGCTTGATGTTTATTTAAACAACGAAATACGGTTTATGGATTGACCTATGGTCAACAGAGGATAATCAGTTTGCATGGAAAGCGGGAGAACTGTGAGAGACGTATTAACAACCATTCAAATTGATAAAGAAGAAGAGCCGATAAACCGCTTGATGTACATTGTTTTTAATATATGTGCGCAGCTGAATATTGAAGATAACAGATTAAAAGATATACAATACTAAATTATTTTATTTTTAAAAATAAAGCATGTCTGTTCAGGTTTATCCAAATGTGCCGACTGCGCCGCCAAGAGTAGAGATTGTAGGAAAACCTTAGCATTAAAACTTCAGATTAAACCATTATTACACAATGCAACAAAAACTAGAGCTGGACACTTTCAATAAATACAGCAAAACCAAACGAAGGTTATTATGCTGTCCGTAATGCTCGTTACATATGATAATACTGGAGCATCAACTATAAGTGCTGCATCGGCAGGCAAACAAGTGTAGGCCTCTTAGCAACGGGCATAGGGCACGCGCAGCTATACCTCTAGGAGGTTTGTCTTTAGCGTCGGTCTGTGTTTCATTAGCTGTAAGTGCGGCTGGCAAAAATACAAACTAAATCCAAAAGCGCACGCTATGGTTCAGACTAATAGGCTAACTTAGTTCGTTTTAAACTGCAATAAATAAAGCCCGCTTGTTGACTCAAACATCACGGATGAAGAATTTAATCGTTTACAGGCGATTTTGATGACTACAAAGACAAAAATTTTGATCTTCAAAAGAAAGGCGAGGGAAAGTTTTTTCAACAGCCAAGACCCCGAGCAGATTAAAAAAAGGATGCTTAAAAAAAGTAACGGAGACATAACTTGTTCTAAACAGTAACAGGTAAACACATCGAAGGGTTGTTTATACTTTAGTTTATGAGTCCTCCAGCAAAAAAGACGTTGATATTGATTTTGATTTAGTATTTTTTTTTTAATAATAATATGTTTGGCTTAGAAAAGAAAGACAGATGGCTATGATATATGATGGCCAGATGAATGTTGAAGAAGCTCGAGAAAGAGCGTTTGTCAAGAGACTGATTGATATTGATTTAGAAGTTATTAATCCAGAAAAACGTGCGGGCAAGCGTTGTACATGCAATTTCTGCAAGTTCAAGTAAACTAACAATAGACCGCCAGTACCTACAAATGTTAGCTGTTTTAATCGATTTGTAACAATAAATGAAGATATTCTAGAAGTCTGGGTCTCAATTAAACAGCAAACCTATTCTTTCTCATAATCGACTTAACACCCGGTTGGGCTGACGACTTGCTTTCACAGTTTGGTCGCTGACGTGAAGAAGCTAAATGAGAGTCTGGGTGGTCTGAGGGCGAAGTCTTAGAGATTAGGATTAAAAACAGGCTAAGTAGCACCGATTGTAGGCAAGGCTTACATTCCGATACCTCGAGCGTTGGTTTTAAAGAGAGCTGTTTTAATCATAAAGAATTCAGGCGACAATAGTTTTATGTGGTGTGTTCTTGCAAGGATGCATCATGTCCGCGATAAACGCAGAGAGGGTGATAATATCGCAAATACACTAAGATCTTTACTTATGGAATCTCCTTTCCTGTTAGTGTAGATTCAAATTGATCTGTTTGAAGAACCAAAACAAACAATAACTGTAATGTCTACAACATTGGGATGAGGAACAAAATCTACAGCATTAAGTGTCTAAGAAAAGCGCCCAACGGATTGGTGATCCAGACAAAATTCATGTTGACTTACTACTGTTTGTTTTCACCAGAGGGCTACAACCTCTACACATTGATCGATCAATGAGGTAAACTAATGCAGCATACTTCAATGAATGGACATAATCAAGAATTCTGTAGAAAAATGTTTAACAAGGAATTCCATTGTTCAAGCGCGAGGCGAATAAGATACACTGTTTCAGCCAGTTAACTGTAAATACAGAACTTATTACGCCCCCTCCTGGATTACAGTTAGTTTTAAGATACTGGGAAACGGATGCAAAAATCTCGATTTGTTGGTTTACGCAGACTTCGGAATCACTATTGTTCCTTATGAAGGGCCAGCGCCCACTAAACTTCCGAAAAACAGTCTTAATGAGTAATCATCAGATTTGTTCATTTGCCTTCATTGTTGTCAGGTCGGATGGCGCCCATTCAGCACCAGAATTGTATAGAGGCCAGATGCTGCAGAATACTTCTTAGAACGCATGCAGAAAGTGCGTAATGACTGTTCTAATAATCTAAACTTATCTGAAATCATAATGACGCCTGAAGACCAAGAACAGTATGATTAGCCACACATTGTTGGATTTGCGGTTTAGAATCAGTGAGGAAGCCAATCCAACAGTAAGAGACCATGATCACATTAGCGGAAAGTTCAGAGGAGCAGCGCACACAATGCAATCTTCAACTAAAGTTTGAACCAAAGACATGGAAGCTGCCTGTATTCTTTCATAACTTGCGAGGTTACGACTCTCATCTTATAATGAAAGCAGTGGACGATGCCTTCAGGGTGTCATGCATTGCACAGTCATCAGAAAAGTACATGTGTTTCACTTTAAATAACATGTCTTTTTATGACTCTATGCAGCACATGATGGGTTCGTTAGAGTCACTGGCTATGTCCTTAAAGTCCTGCCCAATAACGGAAGAATATTTTGACCCAACCTTGTTAGAAAGGGTGTTTACCCTTATGAGTACATGAACAGTTGGGAAAGGTTTGAGAAGATACACTTCCCCTAAAGGCGCGTTCTTTTCTAGTCTTAGAGGAAGGACATCAGTGATTCTGATTACCAGACATGCTCAAGATGCGTGGCAGAAGTTAGAGTGTTAAAACGATGGGAGACTATCATGACTCATACTTGATGGCTGATTACATGTTTGTTGGCGGACGTCTTTGAAAATTAAGAAAGACCTGCATGAAACATTATAGCTGGATCCTGCGCATTACATTTCTGCGCCCGGGATGAGTTGGGACGCTTTCTTAAAGTTTACTGGAGTACAGATTGATTTATTGTCTGACCTACCAATGATTCAGATGATTGAAAACGGATTGCGTGGGAGGAATTAGTATGGCGTCGCACCATTACTGTAAAGCAAACAACAAATACTTGGACGACTATGATCCAAGTAAAAGGTCTAACTATCTCATGTATTTAGACGCAAACAATCTGTATGGATGGGCAATGGCGCAATCACTTCCATTACGTAACTTTAAAATGTTCACAGGCGGCGATCCGAATAATATTCAAAAGGCATTAACGGGTTGGGCATTTTTTAAGCCTGATAACAGCGTGGTTTCATTCAGAAGTTTGATTTAGAATATCCGCAGAACTCCTTGTCTGCATAATGACTATCTTTAGCAGCAGAAAAGCCTCTTAAAGATGAATCCAACAGAACCTCCTAAACTTGTGCCTAACCTTCGGGGCAAAAAAAAAATATGTTTGTCATTACAGACTTTACAATTTTATTTAGACATGGTTTGAGTTGAAGCTGTTCATCGTATAATTGCTTTTGATCAAGAACAGTTCATGAAACCTACAGCATGAAGAACATGTTCTCAGAACTAAATCCACAGACTGCTTAGAAAAAGACTTTTCAAGTTGATGAAAAACAGTGTTTTTTTGGAAAGACTATGGAGAATCCCACAACGTAAAAGATGTCAGCTTAGTCCACCAAAGAGAAACGATGCACTTAAGCTGACTTCAAACCTAATTATAGGACTTCAGATGATTTCATTGATAGCTTTTTGGCATAATGATGAAAAAAGAAAGTCAAAATTGGACAAGCCCGTTTTTTATTGGGTTTTACTGTTTTAGGAATTATCAAAGCTATTGATGAGATTTTCTTTATGAGACTTTAAGCCCCTGTATCCTGAGTCAGAGTGCACTTTAACAGAAACAGTAGTTTTGTTATAGATATCCCTACTGAAGACATTATATAGACATGGAAATTAGAAGTAGTAAAGGGCCATGCAGGATGGTATGACACGTCGATTATCCTAAAAGATTCGCCTTTGCATTCAATTGCTAATAAGATGGTTTTAGGAAAGATGTAACGGATGAATTATTGGAAAAGGTTGATCAGGAGTTTGTTGGGTTAAGGTCGAAAAGTACAGTATTTCTAGACGGAGAAAAACCATCAAAAAAGCAAAGGGAATATCTCGCTAGTGTTGTGCTAGTCGAGCATAACGCATGACAACTTACAAAGAGCATTGTTCAATAAACATACTTTTCATCAAGACAACGTAAAACTACGATTAGTCTATGAATAGATCAACACAACGTGTGTAACAAGAAGTCGTTAGATAGGAACAAACACAAAAGAGTATTTGTTAATCAGAGTTTTCATATTGCAATTGGGCACTGGAGAACAGCATAATTATATATCTTCTTGGGTTTATATTCGGGTCCTTATTTTTCTCAACTTTTATCTGAAAATCATAATATCAACCTGCCAATTCAGACAAATTTTTTCTATGTTTGCTTGATGCCTTCGGAATTTTTTTTTATTATATAAAGACTTCTTTTTCCATAATTTTTTGATAGTTCAAAATTTGGGATTTTAGGGCTGTAGGCGATCTGGAATGCAGTGCCATGTGCCAATGAATCCTTTGTAATTGTTTCTTTAACAGCAGAATACGCACCATGTGATTCTGTATTATTCAACGGTATTTCTATATTATCATTCTTTGCTACTCTTTTGATTCCATTTGGTTCCAGTTCTTTCTTTTGGCCTTCCCATTTTTAAACCAAAATATATTTACGTAATTAAGTAAGCAGGAAACTGTGTTCTGGCGAATTATCTGCAGTTCTTCCTTCACAAAAGATCTTTAGGAAGCTGGTGTTTTGTTGTGTCTGTTTCTCGTAAATCAATATCTCGGGCGGAATCATTTTTACAATTCTTTTTATTTCATATGGATCGACACTCAAACGGATCGGTTGCCCTGATGCGAGTGTCCCTTATGCTTCCCCGGGGTAAATAAGGTACCTTACTTTCAAGCCAAATGGCAATAGTTTGCGGATGAAGACTCTCCATTCAGCAACATTATTGTTTTTCTTTTGATTGCTTGTATGGTTTAGACTTTAAAATTCTGTCATTTTTCATTGGCGCACAAAACTGAGGGCAGTCTTCTAACCCATTCTGTGTTGCGAGAATTGTCAACAGCTCTCGTGTGATACTGGTAGGAAAAAAAGTCTTTCAAGTAATCCTGTTTGTTAAAGTTTTAACTAAAGCTCTGTGATCTGTGAACGCCGGGAAATGCTATTTTAATGGTAACTCTATGTTTTACAATAATTGATTCACTTGGTTTAAATTCTTTTCCATCATCGACTTGAATCATGCGAGGATAGTTAGCGGGCCTGGCCTCGTTGGTATATAGTTGTATGGCAACAGCAACTAGCAGAAGCACTCTTTTGTGTTTAATGGTTGCATCTTTATATCTTTGAAGCTATGTCACTGACTTGGAGCGCGTACTTAACCTTTTTCGTCTAATCGTACGGAGGGTAAATATAGAAGGTCTTTGATGGGTGTCGTTCGGTATTGGATCACAAAGTGTGGTCTCGGGTTTTCGTTGGGGTGCAGGGTAAATAAAATTTGCCAAAGCGCTTGTTTAGATAACCATTTTTTGTGTTTGTTCACTTACTCCCGCCTGCTTGGCTTAGCTTTTTAATTGCGGATTCCCTTCCAATATCCATTTGGTGATTAATAGATTTAGTTCATTTTTTATTCATCCAATATTAATGCGAACAGACTCAATAAGCGGCACAACAAACTACACAGGTCATGCCCAAAGACAATAAAACCGATCTCTTGCATCTTTTGTTTTTCTGATGGTTGATAAAAATCACTGAATTTGGTGGGGCAATGCTCGATTGGTTTGCCTGTTAAAGTTAATATTCTTTTATTGCCTGATCAACGTCTTTAAATGTGTAAGCTGCATGGCCCTGTTTTTTCAGTTTGGTATTAATAAAATCTAACTGCTCAATTCTCTGCTTTTCATTAGCCGATCTTGTGCGGGCTGCTAGTTGATTCCCTGCTTTGTTATGTCATTTTCTCTCGCGTCATCTCGCGTTTCTAAATGCGTTAATTTCTTCGCTAAAAGCAAGCCGCATTCCACCACAGCGACATATCATCATTACAGAGTGAAGCCATTTTTTATAAAAATGTTTTTTTATTTACATATTTATACTGTCTGGTTTTATTCCTTGCTTGGACTAGAAAATCTTTTATTTCGTGGCAAACGAAGCTGCTATGATAGCAATTAGCTTTGCTGAATCCTCAAAGGTTAGTTTGCCAAGATCTGTGGTTTAATTTCTTACACGATTTACAAGCATTGAGTATCCTACACTTAGACCTATCCATGAACTGCTGGATGGTATACAAGTTAGCAAACAGTTTTTTGGGTGCTCATTTTTAGAAAATAAAATAATTATAATTAATAAAAAACATGAACAGTGATGATCTACTACAGCTACAAGGCAGCCAAAACCCTTCCTGAACTTATGAATGACCAGTTGATGACCAAGCTATTATGCCCAAAAAGGAGAGGCTGTATTCTTTGGCAGCATGTGGAAAAAAAAACAGTTCCTCGGAACTGAATTCAGCATTGAACAGATTCAACAGATGTGCCACAAGACATTATAAGTATCATAACAGGTATAGGCGCGTTTGGGGTCGAGAAGGGTAAAAAGCGTTTGGGCAAGGTTCTTAGTTTGTACACTAAACTAGTCTTAGATTTGCTCCCTTTGATTCTGAACAAGATCTTACGTATGATTTAACGCAAGATCCAGTTTAACAAAGTCATTAGAGTCTCTAGGTGTGATCTGTATTACAGTTTTGGAAACATTGTTATCGCCATTAACATGGGATTAATACTTTTAATCATATAGACTTTATTTCCCTTCAAAATGACCGACCCGGAAAATCAGCAGAATCAGAAAAACACTAAATTTCAGGTGGAGAAAGTTAACCAAGCCAGAAAATCAGCAGAAAACACGAATTGGTGAGACCTTTAAAAAAGGGCATCCTCATCCTGGGCGTGTAAAGCAGGAAGAAAATTAGCAGAGTGAACAGACAAAAAAAATTAATGTTACAGAAATAACTCATCATGAAAACATAACACCGCCAACGCCAGAACAATTTGATTCAATGCCAGCTATAAAAACTCCATGTGATTCAGACCTACAGCGCCAAAGTCTTCATGAATATTGAACTTAAAACTGTTGCCATTTTTGGCGCCCTTGCTGCTGTGGGGGCGGTTTTATTACTGTTATAAAATATATAAACAATGGCAGCCGAAAAAAAGCAATCAAAAAAATCTGAACCGCTAAATACAAAAAACAACAGCACGCCAGCACCGCCAATAACAAAAGATCATTTGATCCATTTCAGATGGAATAATATTTTAAGAACTTAAATTTAAATTTTTTTTAAATAAAAATAGAACATGGGTATTATAAAAATGATGGTGTCATAAATAAAGACTGGAGTCTATAAAAGACATTTCCATAGACCAGAATTGTAATAAATGCGGTTGCTTCGGATGTAAAAACTTCATTAAGATCTATGCTGACCGATCTCGCGCAGAAACGCCGAGCAAGATATTCTCAGCGATGACGCGTTTTTTGAGGGTGGTGTACTATATTAGGCTTTCTACTTTTTAAAGCCCAAAAACATAGATTGTATTTTTTGAAAATTTTAAGATAATTAAATAAGAATAAGGGTGGGGTGGGTGGGGGGTGTGCATGCGTGGGGTGGGACAAAACACCAAACACCAACAAACAAACAAACAAGAAGGGGAAACTACTAGGACCTTCTTGGGGTGACTTGGGGTTTGAGGGCTCAAGTGTCTCAATGTGGAAGGTTGCCAAAAAAGTGGAACTACTAGGACCACTTCTAAAAATAGTAACAGTTGGCGAAACCCAAACTCAAACAGCGGTAGGCTGTTAAGGCCACAGGGAGAGGGGGGAATTTGGGTACTCTGCCAAGCCGGCGCTCCTGGTAAGATTTGCTATCGATCATGATATTCATTTCACGCGGTCTACCCTAGCCGCGACCGTCTTCTTTGAAATATCATGATCGTTACTATATTTAGATGCTTACACACACAGTCCAAACATAAAGTAGGTCGCCCCAAAGCCTGTAGCGCTCAAATTAGGTCAGCCAGTGTCAAGCTGGACTGTGTTGAGACGCGTTTGGCTTCAAGACCGGTTTTGGAGTGCGGCAAATAAACGTTTCCTTTCGAAAACTCCAGCTTTTTAAATAAAACAGCCCCCTTTTTTTTAAAATAAAATTTCATTTCTTTAAAAAGTTAAAAGCTTTTTCAAAGTTAAAAACATCTCTTTAAAATATATCAGCTAAATCTCTTTTCTTGAATCAAAAAGTTTTCAAGGCGCTTGTGTAGTTTATCAGTAGTAGGTTCTCGTTTTTCTTTCTCCTCCCCTTTCCCAAAAAAAGCAATACTTCTTTTTAACTTAGGAAGTAAAGAACTGGGCCCGCCTGTTTTTCTTTTGTTTAGTTTACTCCGTCATACACTTGTAATAAAACACAGATCATCTAGCAAGAAGCAGTTCCTCTGTGAACAAAAAACGACCGTCTGCATTGAGAGCCATTGCTAAAATGAAAAGGCGTTGGTTTGGGGATCGTCTGTCCGGTCACGTGGTATTGCCCCTTGCCAGGTCATAAAAACCAACACCGCAAATTAAGTGATCAGGCGCCAGCATAATGACGGGGGCTCTGTATTTCCATGCATAGGTCGACCCCGGAGAAAAGAAAACCCAATCCCCACTTAACTAATTAAGCTCTCTGGTTTAAAACCGCGTCATTCAATCGCCAGTAGTTCACAAAACTTCCCAGCATTAACCGTTGCTTTACGAGCTGCTTCAATCATTTTTCAAAGTATTTATTTTTTCATGTAAAGTAATTCTTTTCTTCCTCTGTCCACAATTTCCGTTGGTGTTGGCGGCGGTAATGGGAGTTTTTGGCTTTTTGGGAAAAGTTGTAGCTGATTCCTTGCCTTCCACACCCAAAAAATTTTAAATCTATAAAGTTGTTGAAAGGTATTTGTGATTCAAGAACTTTTTAACTCAGAATCCACACTGTCTTCTGAAACTGCAGTTTATATTTGTGCCATATGCAACACTTTCTCTCGCAGAAAAAGCACCGTCTTCACACCACCACAGCACTGGGAGAAATGAACAACACAAGTGCTGGGCGGAAATGTGTCATACTAATCAGCTGATTCTATCTAGTCTTGTGATTGCCGGCCGTGACTCACCCATCGCGTGATCCGAAAATTGTCATGTCCGGCCACGTAGTAAGAAATCGGATAGTGCAGAGTCCTTAGGTAGGCCGGCAAACTAGCAATTAAAGGCTTACCTGCCCCCACGTTTGTTATATGGGCGCGTTCAGCCACGGCTGCTTTTCCCCTACGTTACTCTATGGGGCGTGTTCAGCCACGGCTGTTTTTCCCCTACGTTACTCTCTGAAAAGTTTGTAAGATAATCGTTTTTTTTTGGTATTAAAGTCTTACTTTTTTAGAGAACAGTAATATGCCGCTTCTAGAGTCAACCGGTCGAACTGGTTTGAACTGTGTAATGCAGGTTGTTTTTACCTCGTTAATGCGCTTTTTGCCCAGGGGAAATCAAGTCCACTGGTATGAGGAACTGATAAATCCCAATTCCTAGGGTCAGCTGCTCCGAAACTGGTTGAGGAGCTGCTGGCCTAGGATTGGCATTTATCAGTTCTCTCCATTCAATGTAGTCTCATGTTGTTGACATTTAATTGAAACCCATTAAAATAAATTGAATGCAACCATTGAGTTTCTGGGTTTAGTGTTTTATTGTTGGCTGAAGCAAAAGTGGTCAGTGTCATGGTGTCACGGATGAGGTCAGAGAACGAGTGTGTCCCCCACGAGCGTTGATAACAGCCTGACATTTGGCGGGCATGGAGTGGATCAGACGGTTGGACAGTGGCCATGTTGACGTTGTTCCAGATCTGCCTCAGTGCCTGCTCTAGCTGACGGGCTGGGGTTGGCCTCTGCTGAACAGCATTCAGCCCCCTTTTGAGATGGTCCCAGAAGTGTTTGATAGGGTTCACATCAGGGCTCAGCGAGGCCCACTGCAGAGCTCTGATGCCCTGTTGCTGCAGGAAGTTGTGGTGACTCTGGCAGTGTGGTGGACGACTTTGTCCTGCTGGAGAGTGAGGTGGCGTGCTGCTGAAGTGGGGGCACAAAACAGGCTCAACACCTGGTCAATGTATCGCTGTGCAGTAACGCCTTTTTCCGCAAACATGGGCCATGTCTAGGAAAACAATAGGCCCAAAAAGCTGGTTGAGGCTGTTTCCCTCCCAATCCCATGATGCTCGCACCTCCCAAGCGTTGATCTCGTGGACGTTGTTGTTCCTGAATCTGTAGTCAACCTCCCCTGAATCACTAGTTAATATATTTTTTTTTCACTTCTGGCCTTTTGTAAATTGGAAACAAAAGCTCCCGGGTTTATTCCTTTCCCCAAGACCTACATTCCTCCCCCCATTCAATTCAAATTTTGTTTGAGCCCCTCTTGCTTTTTCGACCTATAGTAGCTCTATTTTTTGTTTTGGGCTCGGCTCTGTTTTTGTACCCCCACGTCCGGGAATGCCGGCTAACGCTTTTTAACGTCTGCTTCAATCTGGACGCTTACATGCCCTTTTTAGTGGACATGCATGACTCTGCTTTCTCACAAATGTGCCGCAGATTCCGTTTAAACCCCCCAACTTCGCAGCAACGCATTATGAGCCTTTGGATGTCATTTCGACTTGTCAGGTAATTGAGGTCTACGTTTTTAGAAAAAAATGAATGTCTGTTGTGACAAGTTTTCTTTTCCCACTTTTTCCTCAAGATAATTGACTTTTTTTTCGACTACGACGTTTTGCGACAGCCTTACTGTGGAGTAGATTCTAGTTTGTTTTCGTGTAATTTTTACATATAATACATTTTAGAAAACACATGTCACATTCTTGTATGCTGCTATGGGTTTGTTGCCGTTTGTGGTGGTGGTGGTGATGGTGGTGGTGGTTTGTGTGTGTGTGTGCGGGGTATGCCCCCCCCCCCCTAGCTTTCCTTTTTCTCTCTCAGTGTGTGTGTGGTGTTGTGTGTGGTGTGTGTGTGTTTGTGTGTGTGTGTGTGTGAGTGTGTGTGTGTGTGTGTGTTGTGTGTGTGTGTGGTGTTGTGTGTGTGTGTGTGTGTGTGTGTGTGGGGTGTTTGTGTGTTGGGGTGTGTGTGTTGTGTGGTGGTGTGTGTGTGTGTGTGAGATATCACTGCCCTTTTTTTTGTTGCTAGTTGGTGTCAGTTAAAACATCCATGCCACATTGAACTTCCAATGCACAAAATTCTTCGTTCATTTATTTTGTATTCCTCTGTCACAAATTTTTGTAAACGAATCTGTTTGCTACTTGATGCTTTGATTGACAGACCAGCCTCAATCTGAACATTTCCAATACTTTCTCTTCTTGGGCTGCTGCCCTTGCTGCCCTAGCACACTCCACAGGGACAAAAGTGGGTTGAGAGCAGAGGTGAGCGGTATCATGAACCAATCATGGCGTCGTGCATAAGGTCTAACAAATGAACGCCATTGGGAAAACAGCATCCTCACCACAAACCCAATGACAACAGCAGATGGGCGTGTGTGGATGTGACTGTGCCCTCAGGTGGACTGAAGAATACCCGACTGAGGGCAGAGTCCCGCATCATTCTGTGTTGAGGTGTTCGGTGGTTGATAACAAAAGTGACCGGCGGCAATCGTGAAGTACAGAACAAAGTTTATGAAGACAATGACGGTGAACCACCTGAACGCCGTGACAGACAGATGGCGATCGTATAATGCCCGACGACACAGACAGGGTGGCCCTGGAGACCCCAGTGGGAGAGTCCTGGAAGAAAAGGAATCAACGACAGCACCATCCCCACAACCCCCGTTACCAAACACAGGGCCCACACGTGTTGAAACAGGACCCCGTTTCCTTGAATCACCGGGCAAACAAAGAATGATCACGTGATTCAGCGTGATGAACCAATAACGAAAACGGACAGCTCTGTGGAAAAGAAGAAAAGAAATCCCCTGGCTTGCAAAACCACACTGCCAGTCCACCTCTTTTCAAAATAAATGTAATTTCCGCGAAATGTTCATTAGCTACCGTAGCAATCGTGACATGGCTTCCCATAAAACGCGCCCCCAAACTGCAAAATAGAAAGAATCATCACAAAATTACTTCCAACAATTTTTTTCGTGACGACGAAAACTGTCAACCAAATCAAGTTCCCTACACTGGCGAATGTGCAAACTAACCAGAGGAAAACAATGGCACAGTATTTGGTATTAGTTCTTTGCAGGAATAAAGTAAAACATGACTGCTAACGCATTTGGGTTTTACTGGATTGTTGAGGGAGTACATGCTCACAACACAGCCCGTAATTTTTACGAAAAAATATTGTTTAAATGACTGGTCGTGACAGCAGATCGAAAGGAAAATGATCCAAGGGGGTTTCCTTTGTATCCAATACACTCAACTCCGGTATGTTTTTAAGACCCACAGATTTGGAAGTGTTCAATACCCGAGAAGGAATGTTCAAATGCTTACCTGTGGTAAATATAGAATGTTAAATAACGGTAACTAGTTTTTTATACATCCACTCTCTTCAGTGCATAATGAATTTCCTTTTTAAAAAAATCACTAATCGAAAGCCTCAGAGGGTTGTTTGCTTTTCGAGATCTTTCAAATTTTCAGGTAAAGAAAAATGTTCAAGTCAAGAACTCTAAGATAGTTATTGGTAAGATCAAGAAACTGCAGGGTTTTTCAATTTCAAACCTGAACCGTTAACTAAAAAACAGTTTTGAGAGCTGAGGGTTTAATGAGATACATGTTTTTTTCTGAATTCAGGTCACAGTCATTTCAGAGCCTGACCCCTCTAGATAACGAAGTTTTGGGAAGAGATCTACACGGAAAGACTGACCACACATAAACGAGTGACCTTGACACAGACATCCTTCAGGACAGGTCCTGTCACACTTTAGCTCATCATCCTGCAGTGGGCACTGACCCCAGCCATCACACAGGTGATCCCATGGATACACCCCTGGGAAAAGTCGGCAGCGATAGAACCGGGCATGTAGATCTATCACAGTCTTGTTCATCTTCTCCATAAACACAGTCCGAAAAAAACCCTTGCAAAGGGTGTAAGGGAGACATACAGCCATTCAGATGTACACCCATAATGGGTGCGGACACGACTCACCATCTTTCATCTTCTTTTGTCTGAAATACCCAGCACCTCCAGATTGATGTGATAAACGTTGTTTTCTGGGGGTTTTTGTCAACGCTTCCCGGTAGCTGGTGTCTTCAGTGCAGCCAGCTTCATCTGAATCATCCTGACAGTCTGAGTACTCATTGCAGCGCTGGGTTTCCTTTAGACACATTGACAGTTCGTGCACAGAAAGCCGTCACATGTTTGGGTGTTCACAAAACGATTCATCCTGTTGTCTGGGCAGTCTTGTCTAAAATCACAAACTAGAGTGTGGTGGACTAGTGTGTTGTCGTCGTCACATTGCATCATTACATGGGGTAAATTTTGTGTGCTCTTTCACGATTTAAGTGTTTTCCCTTCTGCTTGTTAGTTAAGTTCAGGAATTCAGAAAGCTGCGCACATGTATTTTTTCCGAAATGGGATGTCCTGACTGTGTGATAAAAATAAGTGTGTAAATAAAACCCTGAGAGCAACTAGACAAAACTGTTTTGTGTTTGTAAAGATCGACTGAGATGAAGCAAAATAAGCCAGCACATGTTTCGAAGAAATTACATCAAGTGATCGTGGTTTAACTTCACACAGAATTCGGGAAGACGAACGAATGTTCCTTCCCCCACCAAAAGAAACCCATCGTTTTCGAGGCTTAAAGAAAGTTTAGGTTCTCTTTGAAAAATAGACAGGACGCAATGTTCTGAAAAAATTGTAGTTCACTGTGTTGTCTTGCCATGTACGAACGTTGCTGTACATGGGAAAGGTTTACGATCCACTCTTCTGAAAGACGCAAGGGGAGTGATAAACGGTGGTATTTATTGAAAATATGGGGGGAATCATTCAGTTCTGCCTTTGCTTTTATTGCGGCATTTATCCACCTCTGCGACGACATTCATTAATCATGAAATCAAAGGCTTTGCTTCTGTTTAAAATGACCAAGAAAAACATTTCCACGTGATGCCACCCGTTCCAGGACAGTGCGGATACTGAAGGGGCAGTGTTCTGTTTCATCACGCCCATCTTCACACTCTCGCTTTAAATTGCAGTCCAGGTGTTGCTGAAACAAGGAGTAATGCTTCACAGAAACAGTTGAATAAACCATTGGACGGAGCATGCATCGATAGATGTCAGAGGTTAGAGAAAAAGTAGAAAAAGCTATTTTTAAACCCAGCTTAATGACATAGCTCGGGAAATTTTCATGGAAATATACCTTGCAAATAACATTTTAGCTGGGGTTATAAGTGGATCACATATGTTGTGACACACATGCGAGTTGTGTTTGTCTTTTTGTAAAATCAGTTTTATCAGTGGCACTTTTATCAGTGGATGGGAATCCCGGGGACCACAAACATGGCCCAGGCTTAAACAACTGATGAATTTCTGACAATGGTCGCTGATTGTGTGGGGACTTCAAATATGTTTCTGAAATAGTTTGAATGATACACTTTCGATTTCGGCACAAGGAAATATCCAGAATATTTTGAATTATATTTGAATAAAAGACTACGGTGTTTTACAGTCTCAACATCGATTTTAATTGACGGATAATGTTTATGTCGAACATAAAAATTGTTATCATCTGTTACAAGGCATAATTCTTCAAGTGAATGAACATTGCATTTGATAGATGCTCTAGGATTATTTCTGATCATGGTTTCCCATTCTCGTGACTCACACCAGTACGCCAGCCGTAGAAGATGAACACGTATGTTCAAACCCATCAGCACCTTAACGTGCAGATGACAAAAAGCAGTTAGTTCATCACACACACCGTACACTGCTCCCTGATGTGCAGTGAACCCTGGCAAGTTATTCTCACAGTCTGACCTGTTGACCTGCAGGATAGTGTTATCTGTGTGGTTCTGGTTGAGTAAATGTTCAACACCTGGACACACTTCAGTGACCTTCAATCCTATGGAATGAAGCATGGTGCTGGTTATGGCCCTTTGGTTCAATAACGCTCCTCCCATCCCGCTCCCATCGCCATCCCCCCCCCCCTCCCCACCTTCACACCTTTCCCCTTTAGTTTTACTATTCCTCAAAGGCATGCTTAGTGAAGGAAGGGCAGACTGGACGAACAGATTGTGACTAAAATTTCAATCTTTGATTATTTTGTCTGACTTCCAAGCTCTCTCTCTCTCTCTCTCTCTCTCTCTCTCTCTCTCTCTCTCTCTCTCTCTCTCTCTCTCTCATTCAACTGCTTTTACACCAATGTTTTATTAGTATTGAATTCGGCTCTATCCTAACTGAAGCTGGACGGTGATATTCATTATCGTGTTTAAACAGGATAATAGGAATGTGGTTGTGCATTGACTTTTTCATCTACTTAATTACGTTTGAGATAATGACTTAATTTACGGGTTGCTTTTTTGATATTGTTTGTTAATTGTTAAGAATGATTTAG
>CM031598.1:64682220-64756050 GCA_018398815.1 Conus ventricosus | reverse complement strand
GATCGTGGAACGCACAGGCCAAGGGCATCTTTGTTACCAGCTCTGCCCTGCGGCTAATGAAAACAGAAGGAAATGAGGAAGGAAGGAATGAAGATTTCATACATGCGATAGGTTCGTTACTGTGTGCATATCCCCATGTTACTGTTTTTGTCATTTGTGTCACGTCAAGAACAGTCACATTTATCATGTGTATCACAGTGCTCCAACTAAATCAATCACTGCAGTCTTCTCCAAGATCGAAACTTCATCTGTTACATAGTTCTCTTTATGACAGGAATTTTAAGTTTATGACCATAGAGATTTACAATGTACGTTTCAATGAGCAGGATGCAAAATGAATTATAAAACACCTACCTCACAAGTTGAATAGCGAGATCAGCCAAATGGCGGAAGGTCCACTCGATCAGAAGCACGTGGAGGAGGCGGCTCCACTTTAAGGATGTACGGCTCATGCGCAACACTCACAAGTTTGCAAGCGTTATGCCAGTATCACAGAATGATATTAACAGGGGATATGTTCACACACACACACACACACACACACACACACTACGCCTCGATTCTGAACCACAGGACTGTAAATGAAGAATAACGGTCATTGCTGCTGCCCATGGACAAACGTTGGAGCTTAAAGCGTCCCGATAATTAAGGCCTGCGATCACTTCTAACTGTCCCACAATCGGCGAGACAGCATGTCCCACAGTTCAATGGGTGGAAACACCTCCAACCTTCCATAATCTCTCCTCCCCCACCTCCACCCCAACCCAGGTAAACGACACTGGTCAGCCAACAGTTCTACCATAACACATGTAAACACCATCAACGTGTCCCAGGGTGGATAGGTCCAGCATTTCTCCTCCTCCAGCTCCAAAAGTCAGAAGCATCAAAACATGTTATTCCATCGATCAGTAGGGTTATTCAACATAAATCCAGTCACAAGCTATATCTTCTTCTTCTGCGTACGCAGGCTGATACTCCTGTGGACATTCCCTGTATAGACAGGCAGGTATTAATCCCATCTGCTCAACAGAGGCAGTGGAGTTTTGTGTGTATGACCGTTTTTTTTCCCGCCATTAAGGCACCCATATTCCGTCTTCAGGGAAACAAGCTATATTATTCTTATATAGTGGGACATTCAGGCTCTCTCAAATCCCTGGCATCTTCTGATTCGGGGAGGGTGTTGCTAGGCCTCTTGGCCTTTGGGCCTGGCCATAGTGATTCTAGGAAAACGCGGCTTCTTTTTTGTGTTTTTGTTTTCATTAGTGTAGATAGGGAAGGTCTTAGTTAAAAATCATAATTCTTTGGAACATCTTTTAAATTTGTAGTCAAAATAAATACATTTGTGAATTCTAATGCCTGTTCACTGACAGAATGTTGTAGCATATTCTGCCCAGCTCTATGTTCTGTCTAGTATATTTGTGAACGTGTATGAAAAGCTTTCTCTAACGTCTCACACTATCATATTACCTTCACACTGGTTCATTTTCAGCCTCAACTCTCTGTTCGAGTGAACGATATGCTCTCTCTGCCCCTGTCTCTTCTTCTTCTCTTCTTCTGCTGCTGCTGCTGCTGCTGCTGCTGTCGATTTGTCTTTGGGTGACTTCAGTGTGGTAACAGCCCCAATATGGCTACAATGGCCCTTTCCGGCTGGCTGGGCTGTAAGCAACATCACAAACTTAATTATTTCTTCTCGTTTCGTCTTCTTCTTCTTCTTCTTCTTCTTCTCTTTTCTTCTTCTCTTCTTCTTCTTCTTCAGCAGTTACTTGCCTATTCTGGGCTATCACCTCAGAATGTATATGTCGCTGTGTTGGCTGAATTAGATATATACACGGTACATATAAATCTAAGCTACCGAGTGTATTTAGTGTAGTCAAGGGGTCAGTTGCTCATTCACTCAATGGAACAGTTCAGTGACTAGAAGGTGATAGGTGTTTATTCATCTTCACTACAACACACACAGCAGGGAGCAAGCCTGTATAGACACATGCAAAGAAAACAAGAGAATGTAAATATCTATGTTCAAGACCACCCATGTGATTCTGCCCGAAAACCCCCCTTTTCACATACAAATCACGTCCATCACATGTCAGTTTTGGCCAAATTTAACACCTGTTTTCCAAAAAATATTAACACACAAAAACTCTAAAATTGACGTAATTAGCACATTAAAACGGGGCTTGCGTGTAAGATAATATGGGTGGTCTTGAACGAAGATATTTACATTTTCTCCGGGGGCAATAAAATTAAGGGTTTGCAGTACGCTCTTCACTTCCAGCACCATTAATAAATCAGAACAAACAACTGCTCTCCATTTTGGTTAGTTATTTTTACATCTAATGAGTTTATAGGCCATTAATTAATTCTTTAATTGACTGTTTTTTCAACTGAGATTAATCGATAATCGCAAAACCCTGCCTTAATTGACGGCAAACCTTTAGAACTGTAGATGGATTGCCATCAATACAAATTAGCTTCTGTTTTTAACTGTTGTAAATGAACATACAACATTGGGTTTATGAGAAAATCAGAAGGTTTTTTACCTTCAAATTTTATAAACACCTTCTCTTGTACTAAATCTATAAGCTCTGTCACTACTGTGAAAGCCTAAGATTTTAGCCAGGTCCTTAGGGAAAGTGTAATCTCTTCTTTTCTAGTGGAAAATGTATAGTAATTCTGAGGTTTGCTTCGTTAATTTTTAACAATATACCAAATTCGCTAAGTTACTTCTTTTAAAGAACAAAAGTTGTAGTAACCATCAGGTATTTGCACATGAGTTTACTTGATTGCCCACCTTGTTACTAATATTGATCCAGTTATTTTGAGCCCCCTCATATATGTTAGCCCACATAACTTTAAAGCCAATTTCTTTAAGGGCAATCCTACAACTCCCGCGCCAATTGACAATTGGATACGTTAAGAACACACGCTCGTTTTGCTTGGTTATATAGATGAAATCCTTTTTATAACTATTTAAAAAAACTAATTTAAAAAATGGAACCTTTTAAATATAACGAAAGTGCTACTTACAATATAGGAGCGTTTTATAACCCCAAATCTTTAGACTTCAGCAATTTAACCATTGCAGTAGATGAATATAATAACTTCCAAGTCAGACTTGTAACCCACTAACTAAATATTTAAATCCGCCAATAAAGAATGATAGAGTGCCATCAGCATGGTCGTCCCGCCTATGGCTTTTTTTCCAGAATCAGTTAAATTTTGCCATTTACTGCACAACTACTGGCTGTGGTGTTTCATATGCAAACCATTTAAACACCCCAATCTCTTAGTAAGGTCAGTATATAACTTTTCATGTTTATTACCAGTACAGACGAATACTAACTGAACTACAAGTAGTCCCTCCCAAACGACAGCGCGTTTAACCCATTCAACAGCCCAATGGACAATAATGCATATGAAAGAATCTGCAACGAATTTAACATAATCCTTCAACTGATTTTAGACAAAAGTTAGACCGCAATCATGGGATGGGCACATTGTATTTGTGGGGTGCAAAAAGAGATATACTTATGACTACTGGCCTGGCCACACTCTTTTCAACCAGACAAACAAGTTCGATTAGGATCCATAGAACAAAAACATCCTAATGCTTGGGCAACATTTATTTTAGATGAAAGTAAAGGCCTAACAATGCCAGGAGTGCAAAGACTCAATGACACCATCGAACATACGTTTGGTGCCTATTAGGAGCACAAGCACAGACTAAGTCTAGCATACTAGATCAGTCTACAGGCTTTGATGCCAGAAAACAATTTCTAGCTATTTAGAAGATGCTATTAACTCGCTGTTAATTTGCCTGCCAGCATACAAAGGTATCAAGAGGTTCTTGCACATGCTAGGTCAATGGTTGACTTTGTTGTAGGCCACGGATTATACATGCTGCCCTCTGACCTTAGACAGCAGATTGGCATGATACAGAATTATAACAATGAAATCTCTCATAGCTGGAGACGATCAAAACTTAGGGCACAATCAAGGCTTAAACACAAGACCCGCCCATCATTTTAAAGAAAGTACCTAGCCCTGAAAAAAAGCGACCCAGTTATAAGCCCCCCCACAGCCAGAAAAGCACCCCAGAAAGCACCCCCCTGTTAATCTACCTACACTGCAGTCACCTAGCAAAAAAGACACCCCTGTTGTTTTTTTAAACTTTTATGGATTGCTATACTTTATTTCCTAAAATTAATCCAGCAGCTAGCACCCCTAACGCCCACGAGGTCACCCTAAAAACCACCCAATTTTGCCTCAGTAGACAAAACCCAACTAACCACGCCTTTTTGCCGCAAGCATCAAGCGCTTTGGCGCAAAATTTTTTAATAGGTTTGTAGATGATGCAATTGTTTTTAACCCAAATTTTTTCCCAAGGCTGAGGCTTGGGGAGCTTGGCCGTTGGTCACTGCCGGTTTTAAAGCAAAAAACGAGTTTTGGAGGGAAAAACCCAACAGCCGTTAATATGCAACTATTTTTCCCCCTTTCCCCGAACAGAGCCCTTATTCTTTCTCCCAGGTAGTTTTTTCATAAAGTTTCTGTTTTTTTTTCTCGATTTGGGCTGTTTGTGTGCTACTGCGCTCTTTAGTAATAGCACTTCAAACCTGGCCGCCCTTTGTAGAAATTAAATTTGTATTTTTGCGTATGTAGCTTTTTTTTCTCGCCCAAAATTTGTTGTCTCGCATCAGCCGCTTATTTTTTTCTTTTCTATTCTCTATCCAACCCCCCAAGTTTTGCTAAATTTTTTGTTATTTTCCCCCCTTATTGCCCGTAAACCCCCTCTTTAAAGCCCCGGATTTCACGATAGGAAGGGGAGAATCTTCAATTGTTTTTAATTGTGTCTTTCAAAAAAAACTCGTTTCAATTTTCTGCTTTTGTTCATTCTGCTGTTTGATTTAATTCTTGAAGAGGTTTTTTTTTGTATTTTAGATTTTTTTTGGAACTCTTCCCCCAAGTTCTGTAAACGCTAAGGGTTTTGGGTTTAAAGCTTAGAAGGTTTAATTTGTTCTCCCTTAGCAAAGGGAGTTTTCCCCTTTTTGGCTTAGTTTTAAAACCTGCTTGGTTTTGCTTGAAGTGCTTTAACGACCTCCGCACCAATTTTTTTATACAAATCCCCGCCATTTCTTCAAAATTTTTGGGATCAATCCTTTCTGGCAGCTCTGCCTTGCTTCTAAGAAGTTAATTCGCGTCGCAGTAGTTCTTGGGTTTTTTGGGGGAGTAAAGAACCCGCTCCTTCAAGTCTTTTGCAATGAAGGCCCAGTTCTGTTTCATCTTTTCTTCTTAAAACCCGGATCAATCGGGCAAAATCTTCACCCATATTTTTTATTTTTATTTTTTTTTTGTTTATAAAAAATAAACTCAACGGTTGTGCCCCTCGATCCATACAGAAAGAAAAGGAACCTCATGGCGTAAAAGGCATAAGGCAGACTGTAATTAGTGTAAATACTCCAAAAACAGTTCAGCCTGGGAAAGCATTTAAAGTTTTTTTCCCCTCTTGCGCTGTGAGTTATAATGCCGGCACCGCTAAATATCATTCAAAAAAGATATTACATCGGCAGATCCTAAAGTCGTTGTTGCTAAATTTTGGCAGGGCTAACGTTAATCAAAAGAAATTAGACTGGGGGGAAAAAAAGTTTTTCGTTTTACAAGAGAGGCAGACATTTTGCCCCCTATTCTATCTATGGCTGCCTAAAAAAGAAAAAAAAAGAGAAAGTTTAAAGGGGAAAACAAAAAACCCAAAAGGCCTCAAGCACAGGTTTAAAACGGAGGTGCAAAAAGAAGTTTTAAAAATGAGGGAGTAGCAGAACATTTGGCAACAGATTCTGCTCCCTTGATTTTGATTGTTAAAGACCATATGCCATTTACCAAGGCGCACTAAAAAAAAACTTACTTATGATCTGACATTTAATCCTAGCGGTTCTGTCGTTCTGTTTTGAAATCCTTTAGCTAAAAAAACAGTCACGAGATCCTTTTTGAGTTTGATGTTGTTACTCACCCTGGACTGGCTGAACAATCTTAACCCAGTATAAAAATAAAAAGGGTTTTTTATTTGAAAAAGTTTTGCACGCCCTTACGAAAATAAAAACAAGCGAGACACTTCTGGAACTACACTAAATCGTCTTGAATCTTTAAAAGAATTTTTTTTTTTATTTTCAAGAAAAAAATCCTTTTCAGAAGAATCAGAAAAGGGTTTTAAAACAAAAAATTTAGAAGGTTGTGTGTAAAAAAAGGCAAGTTGATCGTTTTATTTGGGGGTGCGGACTTTACCCACCTATTTCGATGAAAAAAGAAAGTTGTTCGCTAGGGAGGGAAAGGGGTCCACAGTTATCGGTAGTAAAAAACTTCGCCCTTTTTGATGAAAAACTGAAGACTATAATACCAATGTGGGCTGTGGCGGATTTTTGATCCCATTTGACAACAATTGTTTTGGGAAGTGGAAAGGGTGGGAAGGGGTGGTATAAAATAAATTTCACAAGAAAGCAGAGGGGGCGGCCAATAAAAAAGACATTTTTATGGTTTGTGATGTCAGTTTAAAAATTGAAGAAAAAAAGGCTAAAAGACGTGGCTTTTTAAAAAAAGTAGAAGAAATATTCCAAAAAAACAGATGGATAGTTTGAAAATTTCTGCCCAAAATCCGCATGTTCTCTTACTGCGGGGTTATGGGGGTGGGGGAAAACTGTCTTTGTACTTTATTTTTTACAAAAAATCACAGGTTTCATTACAAGTCATTTTTATTTCGCACAACCATTAAGCAAACAAGTCTTACAAGAAGGAAGTTCATTTGGGACAGACGAGATATATTTTTATTTTGACCTAGTGACAAATGAGCGACTTTTTTAGAACATACTATAGCTTTTGGGGGAAAAACTAAACACTGTTTATTATTGATGATGTTCAGCTGAAAAAGGACATTGAAAAAAAAAGAAAAGCTTGCAAAGCTAGCCTTTAGGGGCCCGCCACCCCTTAGTTTCTGTTGGCTCTTAACTCAAAAATATAATCGGTCAAAAGACTTTAGATCGCAGTTAAAATCGGTTGTATTTTTTTTAAACTAAGGACAAAGATAGTTTTGAAGAATCTTAAGGGAAAAATTATTTAATAAGGGACAAAAAGAGCAAAAAAAAAAAAAAAAGAGCAGTTAGAAAAAATCTAAGCACCTAAGCTATGCTTGAGGACTGACCCCCCAGTTTTAATACGTTTGTTTATTTAATTTTTTTTATTATTTATTGTTATAACAATTTATTTATTTTTTTTTATTTATAAAAAAAAATTCTCGGGGAAAACAAAAGCGGATAGCCCCTAAATGCATTGCAGTAGAGTTTAAAAAACCTAGCAAAACAACGGTTTGATTAAAAAAGGAGGCCAGGAAATGTTTTGTTTGGTTCACAGATGATTGGGTTTAAAAAACAATGAAATTGAAACAAAAAACGACAGCAGCATCCTACCCTGAAGAGATAAAAAATTTTTAAAGGGGAAAACGATTTTGGCAAACATGAATACAAACTTCATAAAAAAGGAAAGTTGGGCGTTGCTTCCGAAAAATTTCTTGGGAAATTTTAAATTTGAAAATACGAAGCCCCAATGTTTTTCTTTGATAAGAAGAACAATTTTAGAAAAGCCTTTAAAGCAGGACCCTTTGTTAGCCTGTTTCCCGGAAACAACAAAAAAAAAATTGAAAAAAACTTGCGGGGGGCTGAATATAGCTACAGAGAAAAAAGTCCTGAAGTGGGGAATGACATGTCGGCTTAGAATTTACCCCCCGCTATCGTCCCCCTACCCAGGCAAATGCGATGCTTTTCGCTTATTTATTTTCCCCAGGGGGGGCGATACAGTTTGCCAAACAACTTTTAACAGAGGTAACAAATAAAGGGTGAAAACTTGGTTTCTCCTTTAAGCAATATTGCAATTACTAAAAAAAAGGAGGGAAAAAAAACACCCATGTAATCGGGCGGTTTCTGTTTTGGTTTACAAAGACAAACAACAGTAATTGACTTTTTCTTATTACGTATGTTGATTGATATTGCGTTTTAAACTCTGTTAATGAAGTGGCTGGAGCCAGAAGGTATTAAATAGAAATATGGTACCAAGATTAATAAATAAAATAATCTATTTTAAAATGGATGTTCCAGCTTCAGTTAAGATTAAGCCAAATAACTGAACTATCAAAGACAATAGAAAGCGACTTAAATAAGTATAGAGATACTAGAAAAGGAAATATGCTAAAGCATTAAATACTCTTTCTTATGTAATTACTGGCTCATCGGCCTTAGCTAGCATAAGTGCTGGATCCTAGTGTTGGCGTTAAAAACCACTGGGGTGGGGCGCCACCGCTTAGCATTAGGAGGTCTTGGTTTAGGCTTAGGGCGCTATCTCTATGATTGTAAGTGGGTTTAAAAAAAATTAACTCCTAAAATTACAAAACACACTGCCATATTGTAGCCCTAGCATCAGGCAAAACTTTGTCATTAAGATTAAGAATAATCAAAATCATTACAGGAGAAAACATTTACGGAGCGAAGAATTTCAGAAGCTTAGGCTGACGGTGAGGATTACAGATACAGAAAATTGAACTTCAAAAGGAATTGGAGAAAGACTTTACTTCACGACAGGTAGACACTGGGGGGGGGGGGGGGGGGGGGGGGAGTGCAATTAAACAGAACATTGAAAAACAAACACAAACGATCAGCCTAACCCATAAATAGGCCAAAAAAAATAAGTTTAGCAAAATAAAGCACTATTTTTTTTGTTAACCCTCACTGGATGATTGGGTGGTACAACTTGCAGCTCTTCGCGAAACAAACGATCTTTTAAAGGGCAGGTTTTTTAAAAGAGAGTCCTCTTAAATAATATACGGGGGAGGGTCTGTTTTCATAATTCTTTCAACTTCATATACATCTACACATCCAAAATGGGATCTGAGGCCCTACATCTAACAACGCCTTCTGCCTCTCCAGGATCATACAAGTATCTTACTTATTAGTCCAAACGTCAAGAGTTTTTTGAGTCCCGCCCTGCACATCTCATAATGCTAATTTTTTTAATTTACATTGCAATTACCTGGCTTTATAAGGATCCTGATGGCTTTAAAATTCTTCATTGTTCATGGCGCGTAAGACTGCTGGCAATCTCCTAACCCAATCTGTGTTAAACTCGTTTGCTGTCATAAATCTCTGTGATACTGAAAGTAAACAGGCGTTCAAGAACACAGTATTCTTATTAAAGTTTTCTACTAGAGCTTGTGAATCGATGGTCTGTGCCTGGGATCCCTCTCCAAAACTGTAACCTGAAGTTTTAAAAACACCTGGTTTACCGACAGAGCCTTTAAACTCTTTTCCATCGTCAACTATGCATCAGCTAGGATACTTAACTGGGCCCTCTCATGTATATTAGTTGTAAAGCCACAGCCACAGGCAGTTGAGCTTTTATCTGTTAAAGGTTCAGCGTCGTTTGGTATCTTGAAGCCATGTCAACACCTGTCAGAGCTACTTAAACTTTTTTCTCTTCTAACTTTGACATGTGGAAATACAGCAAATCCAACTGGGTGGGTGTCAAAATGGAAACTGAGTTAACAAATTAAGGCCTTATAATTCTTTTGGGGCAGGTAAATATAATTTCCAAAATGCCTGTTTTGAAAGCCAGTCTTTCGCATCCGATTCGACACTCTAGCAGCTTTACTTTTTTTCAATAGCAGTCTTTCCTTTTCCAATACGCCTTTATGAGGAATAATATATTTTGTACTTCGTATGTCCAAAGAAGGACTAATTTAAATGTATTTTATTACATTTTAACAATAATTTTAGATTGGAATATGCGAGAAGAATGATTGCTGCTCCATAGCACCCACAATAAAACCATATTTCTGCTATTACTGTTCTTCTGATGGTTCACTTAAAAGTCAGACAAATCTGCGGTGGGTGATGTAAGAAACTTCTTTCCTGTCACTAAAGTAATACTCATATCATTGCCTCATCAACGTCTTTAAATGTGTGCTACTGCATGTATCCCAGTTTCCCTTAACGTTTTATATAATAAAGTCTAAGTTGCAAATCCCTCCTTTCCTCGTAAGCGTCCACTTCCTTGAGCTAAATCTTCCATTGCCAGCCTTGTTATGACGTTCTCTTTCTTCATCGGACCGCAATTTAGCTAAACATATAGATTTGCTTCCAGGAAGGCTAAAGCGTTAACAAAAGCCCCTCCTACCATCATAACTACTCCTCGCCAGTCTTTTTATAAATCAATATTTTCCAATGAAAGAATCTTTTCTATGAACTAATATTTATCTGGATAATCCCCGTGCGTACAAGGAAAGTCTTTTGACGCAATCCCTGCAGTAATTACAACTAAAAACCTTAAACAACGACCTCAATGTCTAACCTTCTAGGTTCCGCTGGGCTTCAATCTAAACATTTATTTTTGCTAACACGCAATAGTCCTATACCAAAGGCCGCTAATTAACAGCAGAGTGGTAAATCGTATGATAATCTTTTTTCACCAACTTTTTATTAACTAAAAAAAGAATTAAAATAATCATAAAACGAAAGTGTCTGTCTAATGTGCTTTTTAAAATCCAGAAAATCTTTTGGTTGTTAAAGCTAAAAAATAAAGTTGCAACTAGTTTAGGCGGAATCTTCTAAAACTTTCCCATGTGGCGGTTTTTATGATTCCCTAACAACATTTTGCAAGGGTTGAATAAACTATAAACGCCAACGATAGCACTGCATAATTAACCAACTTTAAACTCATGGTATTAAAGTAATACTATAATTTTTTATTGTTTTACAAAATGGATTGTGACTGAACAATTAAAGTGTGAGGAGCAAGCAGACTACTCACCGCAGACACTGCCAATACAGAAGATTATACTCTCTTCTCTGGCTGCGTGTGGAAAAACTAGACAGTATTTTAGGTGTTGAACTAATATGAACAAATCCAACAATTGTCTACTTCAGAGCGCAGAGAAGTACAACGCTAAGGTCCGAATCACACTAGGGTAAAAAATGGTTTAATCGGTAGGGCAGGACAATGATTAGTTATTATATTCCTACTTAGTATAAGATAATGTGTGCCGAGATTGATTCAGAAGAAGATTTAAAATTTGACTTACACTAGATCCGGTTATAAAACAGTCCTAGAAACGGGACAGGGGCTAGCATGTTGACATTGTAATTAACAGATTTGGGACGATTTTGTGCCCAATCATCATGGGAATTAATTTACTTTTAAGCCATAATGAATTTTGATCAAATTAACTATAATCGCAATAAAAAAAACAGAGCGAACAGGAGAAGAAGACGCTACAGGACAATCCGCAGGAGCCACAAGTGAATGTGCCACAAGTGAATGTACCACAAGTGAGTAATGTTACTAAGGCTAAAAATCCTGGGCGTGTTGAGGCTGGGCTAAACTAGCTGAATGGAACAGACTGAGAAAATCAAAACCAATCAGCAAAACAAAAATTATTAGATAGTAATACACATCTCCACCAACAACAACACAATTAACAATCAACACAATCACAAACAAACGATAAGATGAAATTATTATGTATTTGCCGCTGTTGTTGTTGGTGGGGAGTTTTAGCATACAAATACTTAACACCATACCTAACAACAAAGCCACAAGCCCCCACAGTAAAAGAAGAACCGCCTTCTGCAAAAAAAGAGCAACCTCCTGCAGTAGACCCATTTCCTATGGAATAGTTTTTAAGAACTAGATAAAGTAAAAAGTAAGAACTAAATAAAATACAAGTTAAGTTAGTTATGAAAGTACTTATTTAAGTGACGTGCAAGTAAATTACAAGTTAAGTGTAAGTAAATTATAAGTTATATAAAGAACTAGTTAGGTTCTTAAGTTAAGTTCTTGTTAGGTTCTTAAATAAGTACTAGTTAGGTTCTTAAGTTAAGTACAAGTCAAGTCAGTCAAGTTAATCTTTTAAAGTTCTCCAAATGTCCTACAGTATATGAGAACTCAGGATTGACGTAAGTTCTCTTGTTATTTTTAGAGACTAGTGATTTCTTGTTAACAGCAGTTGTGTTTACTTGAAGAGTAGAGCGCCGATTAACATTTGTGTGATAAAATACTTTGTTTTCAAAGAGGGCTTGCTTGTAGTTATCGTGAGTTATATTTTTTTGACAACTTCTTTACTTATGTCCCTTAGCTTTTTTCATTACAGAAGTCTGGCTAGCAACGCTGTACATCTTTGACCGCAAACCAACATATTCTTTTATAACTGTCCCATTAAGTTCATCCTTCATCTTTCCAATTACTTTCTTGTTCACAGTTGAATGTAAAAGGACTATCTTTAGGATAGTCCATGTGTCGTACCACCCATCAGTTCCTTTAGCTACTTCTGTTTCTAAGTCTTTATAGAAGTCTTCTGTGGGAACGTCTAGAATAAAAGAGTCAGTGTCTGTGTAAAGTACTCTTGCTTCTGGGTACCGCGGTTTAAAGTAGTCATACAGAAATTCTAACATCAATAACTTTGACAACTCTAATACGGTAAAGCCGATAAACCACTGGGTTGTCCAACTTAACATCCTTTTTCTTCATCATAATGTCAACCAAGCTGTCGTTAAATCTTCTAAAGTCTTGATAGTTGGGTTTAGAGGCAAACTTAATTGCTTGGTTTTCTTTGTAACAAACTTAACCATCTATACGGTTGTGTATCGTTCGCCATGTGGTTTTAAACCAAAACAAGCTGTTGTACATCAGTTTAAAGAAGTCTTTTTCTGAAGCAAATCAGTGGCTTTTGGCTATTAAGATCAGTATTCTCTTGAATGTATGGCCTCACAAAGGCCTACTTGGTTCACAGATACAATAATAGGTATCCTATGAACTAAACTGTCTAGTTACAACCCTGTTGTGTAAATGACTCGGAATACTACGAAATTCTTCTCTCGCGAGCATGTTTAAGGTCCAAATTCACAGGGTAGTCTTTCTTTGCTGGATGTTAGATCAAGTCTTTGGTTCTTCAAGTGTGCGAATTTCAGGCATACCAGAGGGGAATACCCCGAGTCGCTGATACTGACAAGGAGGGCGAGTTACATCTGGGAAGATGTAATATTCGCATTTCCGAGGAGAAGGGACAATAGTTGCGACCTGGCCGGTCGCTATGGTATAGGAGTGTCCAGTCCGACACTGGCCGACTAATCACTGTTCTCCAGGGGCCTGAAGGGAAGGCGAACGTGTCCGGTGACCGTTCAATCACGTAGGGTGACGCGTCAGCCTTGCAGCAGAGGTACAGCGAACCATTGTCAGTCGTCCTTGTTCTAGGAATGAATGGAAGGCTGCGGTCCCCCTGCCCCCCCCGCCATTGAGTGGTTTTTGACCTTGTTGTCTATAGAGGTAGTAAATACTTGAAGCATCATCATGGCTGGTAGAGAGTCCAGCATGTAGTTCAATGGGTAGCTTGGGGGAATCGAACAGAGTTTGAAATAGGGAGGTTAGCATTAACCACGGTTCACAAGTCTTTGTTGAGCGCTAGCAGCTGGTTGTGTCTGTGTATGTGTCGGTGACTAAGTGATTCATAGGTTGAAATAAAAATAAACTTGGGATTTATTGGACAAATTCGTGTGATGTGGTGTGTGCCAGTGATTTCCATGATGGTTGAGCCAGTTAAAACTCGGGTTCGCTCTTTCTTGAGAACGAATAAAGGTGCTTGGAAAACCAGGAAGTGTGTTGACTCACTAAGAGAAAGTGAACTGCCCGTACCTTGCCCTTTTTTTGAGGGCTCAAGAAAATACAGCGTGAAGCAAGGTTAGCTGTCGCCTTGTTGTCTCCTGGGTGGGAACGTAAGACAGTGGAGTTGCTGTATGTCCTCGGAGCCGACGAGAGAAGAATAGTCCATCCCGGTGGGGACGGTCGACAGCATAGACGTGCAGCCTGTTGGACCTCGACAGGGAGCTGCCCTACAGCCGTAAGGCGGGTGGCTAATTTTGCAGCCAGAGAAGACCTGTGCGGGAGAGGCCGCCCGGAGCCCGTTTCCGTGGAGAGGCGAAGAGTGCAGTGGAGTCCGGGAACTCGGTGCGAGGGTAGCAAACTCAAGCTACATGGCCAGTGTCCCCCAACTGGGATTTGGCCCAATCGGGAGGACACAACAGTGTGGCAGCTTCATACTCGTGTCGCACAGTGAGAATGAGAGAAAACTGTCAACCAAGAATGCTGGCAAGTTATGGATGCTTTCTTAGCTCTTAAGTTATAAGTTGTGCAAAACTGAATAGTGAATCTTGTCTTTCCTGGCTAAGTATAGAAATAACTGAGAACAGGGGATGCTATTTAGAAATTGTCTGTATGCTGTTAACCATTGTTGTATGATACAATAGTTGTGTTGTGTAGTGACGGTGGGGGTCTCGGAGATACAAGTTTGAATAAAAGTTGATTATTATCATGGAAATGTTATTGTTTCCCGTCACCTTGTGCGCCCGATTTATGGAGTGACCAGAGTGCGTGTGCCTATGCGAGAGCGCATTTTGGTTTTGTGAAGCGTAAATACTTCTTCCTATAAAAACCCCCTGCATCCCAGAATAGGAACTCAAATTTTAAAACGAAGGGGGAAGCGTTCGGAGACCCATCAAAAATGGGGGACTGTCGTCCGGGATGAACTATAAATGAGCACATAAAGGTGATTTGTGATTACTGGTTTGGTTCAATTGCAAGGGATTTGGGGAAATTTGTCGTAAATGTGGAAACCTAGATCTGTTTTCTTAACCTGGAAAGACGTTAGGTCATGTGTTGATTGTTTTGATCTTCTTTTTTTTTTGGACTTGGCCTTGTATTTGAACTTGCTTGATTTTGGTTGCTGTTGAAGTTGATTGTTGGTAGCACAACTAGTGATCGCTTATTTACAAGTGATCGTGGTGGATTATCTCGCTTGTTACTGTGGTTGTGTTAACTAGCTGATCGAGGGTTAGGATAGCTTCAAAATGTCGACTGAAGAGGGTGCGGAGACAATGGTCCACTGAAAAAGATGGACCCTCATAGAAGAAGAAAAAAGCTTTAGCCCAAGGTCCGGAACTGAAGGCATATGTAGATGAGAACTGGCCCCGTGTAATCGAGCCAGAAAATACAAAGGCGGGAACGGGAGAAGGAAAGTAAAAAGAGGAGAGAGAAGAAACGGGAAAAAGAGGAGAGAGAAAGAGAACGGGAAAAAGAGGAGAGAGAACGGGAAAAGAGGAGAGAGAAAGGAAACGGGAAAAAAGAAGAGAGAGAAAGAGAACGGGAAAAAGAGGAGAGAAAAGAGAACGGGAAAAAGAGGAGAAGAAAAAGAAACGGAAAAAGAGGACGAGAGAAAGAAGAACGGGAAAAAGAGGAAGTATAAAGGACCGGGAAAGAGAGGAGAGAGAAAGGAACGTGGGAAAAAAGAGGAAGAGAAAGAGAGAATCTGGAAAAGAGAGAGAGAAAGAGACCGGAGAAAAAGAGGAGAGAGAACGGGAAAAGGAGGAGAAGAGATACGAAAGAGAGGAGAGAGAAAGAGAAACGGAAAGAGAGAAAGAGAAAAAGGGAGATAAGCAGTTTTGAGTTAGAAACACAAAAATTGGAGAAAGAACGGGACGGGGAACGCAAAACTCAAGTGAACTTTCACCACATGTCGTCCCTTGATCTATATGGCCAAGGTTCGATGATAACCCGGACCATTTAGAGATTTGATGGCATTTCGCAATTTGAAAGGATTGCCAAAGATCAGGGCTTAACCACGAAAAGAACGGTGGGCCACAAATATGTCTGCCGCTGCTGACACCCAAAGCTAGGGATGCTTGTCTGCTTACCCACGGAAAAACAACAATTTATAGTCGGTGCGCGATCTTTGTTGAGAGGTATCAAGTAACCGGCCGAGAATAGAAAAATTTATAGGAAATTGTTCAGAGAAACACGTTTCGTAAATCAGTGAGACGCACGTCAGTTCCTTTATTCGGCTTAGGCACTCGTGACACATGGATAAGGTTCTAGGAAACATTGAACAAACAGTTGAAATCTTGAGGAGGAAGATCGTTAAGGAGCAAATTCTCATCCACTTGTTTCGGGAAGGATCTCACAGTATTCTTGCAGAAACGAGAATAGGAGTTTAGAGGTTTTAGTGAAAGTTGCAGACAGTATGAATCCTGCCCATGACAGCGTAATGGGATGAAGGGAACGAGACCAGTCGACCCGTAATGCCCAGACCACACCGTCAGGAGTGATTTCGCCGACTTCCCTACAAACAGGGGGCGAGACCCGCAGTAGGAAAACGATTTCTAAGTCCGTGCAACAGTGGGACTCAAGAGAAGTATAGAGTGAAACGACACATGTTTCAAATTGGGCGAGAGGGTCAAATCGCGCCAAGGACTGTATCTGACTGCAGAATACATTCCGTTGTTGCCGTTATTACAATTCAACAGCAAGGCAGAGTACCACCACCAACTACTAGGGCATAGTAACGGGACGCCGGTACCTGCTTATTTAGATACAGGACGAACTCTAGACGGCAATGGAGAGCCGTTTTGTGAGAGAGACAGACACATACCGGGGAAACCACCGTACCTGCGAGCGATATGCCGATGGAACAGAATTAATCGGCTACCTTTGGCCCGTTCACATAGAGTCAGAGTATGTCAGGAGTACTCTCACCGCAGCATGCAAAACAATCTTATCCCTATCCAAGGCCTTGTTAGGGGGTAGGTACATCCGCCTCCTGCGAACTATCTAGGCGGCCAGTCAAAATATGGAAAAGCAAGGCAGTGCAGGGGTAGAAAGTAAAAAAAACCTAAAGCGGTGGAGTGCACAGGCGCCGCTAGCAGAAGCGCTAGTGTAGGCCATGAAGGTGGCCGTGGGTGGGGTGCAGTGGACATGAAAAGTCGTAGTGGCGTGCCGTGGGCCAGGTGGCCTAGTGGGGATGAGGTTCAAAGGTTTGTTGGCGTTGCCTTGGGCAGTCAGAAATGTAGGTGCCACGGTGCGGACCTCAGGGTCCGTGGCCAGAGGGACCACATAGTAACTGAACCAGCAGCTGGGCTGGAATCTTGGAGGCTGTAATAACGCATGGCAAGAAGTCGAGGAGACCAGCTTTCGTTAGGAAATGCCAAGAATATCATCTCACGGAGAGCCAGCCAGTGTCGTAAAAAGGAGACGAAAAATAAGGCTCATCAAGTAGTGGGCATAGGCCATGAAGCGGATTCGAACCAAAGGAATTTTCCTCAGAGAGAAGGAAAATTGGTCGATAAGAGGAGTAGGAGTCTTCTGCCTGGCATATTGGAAAGGGGGAGATGATCGTCGTCGCAGTGAATGGGTGCGACAGCCCATGTCACTAGACCCCTGGAAATTACAGACCTGAGCAAAGGAACCCAGTGGGACTGAACGCCATGTGGGTTTTGCTTGAAACAGGCTAAAATGGGGTACGGCAGATTTTCACGCGCTCCTTAAGACTAAAATAGTGTGAAAGGTGCCCCCCTGACTCTCACATGTAAAAGCCTTGAGACTTTCGCAAACTATCTGCCCCAGGTACTTATTGGCGAGCCACAACCGGCGTCAAGATTGAGAGGGGAGCAGGAGTAGGTCAGGGTCAGAGTGATACCTCACAAGGGGCGTTGCTTGTTGTAGTGGAACAACAGAAGCAGGACAATGGTAGGAGCAATGCCTACGGGGCTGCTTGTGATGTGGTGGTGGTGTGAGCCAGTCCATCTGTTACGACAGCGACTGTGTAAATAATGAGCTGGCGCAGTTATGTTATTGATTTGATTGCCCAGTATAGGGCGAGGGTTTAAGCTATGTTCATGTGTTATTTTTCATTTTTTGATATATGTTTACCTGTATGTGTTGCATTTTGTTCATTGCCCATTATGGGCGGGGTTTTGAGTACAGCTCACGGTGTTATGATTTTTTCATTTTTCTGTTGAGTATCTATTTGTAAATTGCTTGTTCACTGTATCAGTAAAGTGTGGAATGACCTATGTTGTGAAATCAGGATAAAATGCTTGATTTCATATTTGGTGTGAGTCCGTGTGAGCAGTTTGTTGCCCACACGCCCTAATTTGATTTTGATGTTATGTAGGTTGGTCCACAACACCTGAATTTGAATCTTGATTAGCAGAATAGGATTTGATTTGAATCTTGTGTTTAATCAATGGATGTGCTGTATTATCAGTGAATGTAATATTAACTAACATGTATGGACAAGCTGATAGCTATCGTTATAGAGAGATTCTTGATTATATGTGAGCCAGTTTATGACTGAGTGATTTCAATGGACTATCCTGACTGATTTATTATTTTTAATTGGGTACATTATCCAAGTTAGAGATGTTTGATGGAAGTGATTGTCTTGAAGCATAGGGTCCACTGTTTATATCGACCCATGCAGTTGAGTTTTGTTTTATTCCAATCTGAAACGCAATTCGTCTGGAGGAGATGTTGATTGGAACAACATTCTTGGTACGGGGTGAGATAGTTGGCCGAATGTTCTCGAGCATTTAGTAAATTAAGGGTAGTTTTGTGCTGTTGAGAAGCCAAGTCTTTGGGTTCTGTCAAGTGTGCGAATTCAGGCATCACCAAGGGTAATACCCCGAGTCGCATACTGGAAGGAGGGAGAGTTGACTGTGAATGTTTCCGCAAGTCCAGGATAGTGGACAAGTAGTTGCGACCTGCCGTCCAGGGGTAAATAGGAGATGTCCAGTCCGCCACTGGCCGACTATTCACTGGTTTTCTCCAGTGGCCTGAAAGGAGGCGATCGTGTCAGGGTGACCGTCACGGTAGGTGACCATCACCTGCAGGCAGAGAAACAGCGACCATTCAGCGTCCCTTGTCTGAGAATGAATGGAAGGCTGCGGGCCAATTTGAGTGGTTTGCGCCTTGTTGTACTATAGAGTAGTAAATACATGAAGCAATCAGTCATGCTGGTAGAGCAAGGTCCAGCTGTTTAGTTCAATGGGTATCTTGGGGGAATCGAACTGATTTGAATAGGAGGTTATGCATTAACGCATTCGTGGGTGCCCAAGTCCTTGTGGCGCTTAGCAGCTGTGGTTGTGTGTATGTGTATGTGACAATGATTCCTTGGTGGAATAAAAATAACTTGGGGATTTATTGTACAAAATCGGTGATGTGTGTGTGCCAGTGTTACCATGTTTAGCCAGTTTAAACTTCGGGTTCTCTCTTTTCTTTGAGAACGAATATAATGTGCATGGAAACCAGGAAGTGTGTGACTCACTTAAGGGCAAGTGAACTCGCCCGTCTTTGCTGATGGCTCAAGAAAATACTGCGTGTAGCAGAGGTTACTGTCGCCTTGATGTTCCTGGGTGGGGACTAAACAGTGGAGGTTGCTGTAGCCCTCGACCGACGTCGAAAGAAATGTCTCCCGTGTGGGGACGGTCGACAGCAAGAACGTGACAGCCTGTTTGGAGGCCTAGACAGGGAGCTGCCAGACAACTGGGGTGTTTGCAGCCAGAGACGACCTGTGGGAGAGCCGACAGGAGCCCCTTTCCGTGGAGAGGGCGATTGCAGTGGAGTCCGGGAGACTCGGTTGCGAGGGTGCAACTCATAGCTACGTTGCCAGTGTCCCCAACATGGGATTTGGCCCCATCGGAGGACACAACAGTGTGGCAGCTTCAGCTCGTGGATCGCCATCAGTGTGATGAGAGAAAACTGGTCAACAAGGAATGCAGGCAAGTTAGGTCGCTTTCTTAGCTCTTAAGGTTTATAAGTGTGCAAACTGAATAGTGGAATTTGTCCTTTCTTGGCTAAGTAAGAATAACTGAAGAACAGGGGATGCGATTTATGAAATTTGTCTGTTATGCTGTTACATTGTTGTATGATTACAGTAGTTTGTGTTGTGTGTGGACGGGTTGGGGGCTCGGAGTCAAGTTGAATAAAAGTTGAATATTTCTATGAAATGTTTATTGGTTTCCCCGTCACCTTTGTGCGGGCCCGATTGAGTGACAGAGTGCGTGAGCCTATGCCGATAGCCGCATTTTGGTTGTGAAAAGCGTAAAAAACTCGCTATAACCCCCTCATACCCTAAATATGAAAATCATATTTAATAACGAGGGGGAGCGTCGGAGGAACCCGTCACACCGTGTCTTAAGTAAACTGTAAAGTCTGTAATGACACACATACTTAGTCTGTGCCTAAGATTGGGACCTATTTATGGTGTTCGATTGGGGTCACATCTTTAATCTTTCTTCTGGCGGCTAGGGGGTAATCCGTTTTGGAGATCGTGTAATTCTTTAGAATTATTCTAAGTCTACTTCCAAGATTAATCTGCTTGAATTATCAGGCGTAAGCTGATGACAACATAACCTAACAACGGTGTTAACATCATGAAGGGCCTTTTAATCTTTAAAGTTTCTTCTCAGTGGGAGCGGTTGACCTCAGGCCCATCCATACAGATTTTTGGCGTCTAAGTTACTTTAATAGTTGATGGTTTAGTTTAGGGTCATAGTCGACAAATATTTGTTGTTGGCTTTGCCGTAAGGATGCGAGGCATGCTAATACCTCCCCTCAACCCGTCTATCAATCATCTGGAGTGTAGGTAGAATCAGATATTAGGTCAATCTGAATGGTTGTAGACTTTAAGAATGCGTCCCATAGAAAGGCCAGGCGAGAGATGTAATGTGACGGATCTAAGTTGTAATGTTTCATGCAAGTAAATCTAAACTCTGTAATTCTGAAGACGACTGCCATAAACACACGTCAGAAGCCAATAAATAATGATCATGATAGTCGCCCCCATTCGTTTCAACAGTGGTAATTCTGTCCAGGCTTTCTGAGCGTATTCATATTCAGAGTCAGTTATGTCTTTTGCCTCTAAGACTAAGAAAGAAAGCGCCTTGGGGGAAGTGAGACTCATCAACCTTCCCACGAGTTCATGTATTCATAAGATAGACCCTTTATCCCGCACGAAAGATGGAATCAAAGTAGTGTTTAGCTGGATTGGAAATCTTGTTAACGATCCGCTAACTTATCTAAACTAGCATCAGATGTTGTCAAGTCATATAAAGGCTAAAGAAATCAAGAGTAAAGTCATGGTACTTTCTGAAGACTGTGCATGCAAGTCACCCTCTTATATTCAGATGTCACTGCTGCTTGCATGATAAAAATAAATCGTAGCCTCGTAGTTATGAAAAAATAGGCATTTCCATTTTTTGGGGTCAGCCCTTAAGTAAATTAACAATTGTTTGCGCGTGGCCCATCCCCCCCCCCCCCCGGGGGGGGCTGTTGCCCCCCCACATGGGGTCCCCCGCGCCCGTAGGGAAAAAATTTTGTTAAAAAAAAAAAAATTATAAATTGAATTATTTGAGTGGGAAGAGTAATGTAAATATGTTATATTTAGTGTTAGAGCCGAAGCCCAAATCCAACTGTGTTAATAGTCAGAACTTCTGGTCTTCAGGAGTTTTTTATAACAATGTCTGAAAGATTTAGTTTGGTTGGAGTAGTGATTACGAATTTGTTTCATATGATCTAAAATCTGCTGCATGCGTTGGGCCCTCTGTAAAATCTTCGGGTGTTTTGTGTTTGCCCGTCTGACCTAACAACAATAAACGGCATAAGAGCAGATCTGATGTGGTTAATAAGGTTGTTTTTCCTGTTCTGCTGTTTGGTCCGTAGTACGTGGTAAGATTATTCAAAGTCAGCATAAACCACGTATGGACTCATCTGCATTTGTGAATATTCTTAAAAATAACTTTAACCAGTTTAGGCGTGAGGAGTTTGTTTCAACAGTCTACAATAACTTTTACAATGATTCTATGACGGGTGACGGCAGCTGCTTCTATAGTAGGGATTCTGACCAAACATCCTTCTACAAAGCCCTTGTTTAAAATTGACTCCTTTTGATGTAAAACCATAAGACTGCTTATTGTTCAGATTAATACATAATGACTCTTTGTACTATCAGCATAACAGTATCAAGTTTTCCTACATGTTTGTTGAGCGGTTCGCCTAAGTAGAGCCATTGGGAGAAAACACTTAGAGGTACTAGATTTGGCTTCTACAGACCGATGTGTCTACGTTTACAATAATAGGTTTTGTTTTTGCTCTTCACAGAGATAACTGTTATACTTACTGAAGGGTTATGTATCAAAGATCAGCTCTTGTTTGTATTGTTCATAATTGAAACTCTGTTTGCATGATTTTTAACAGGAATTAAATGGTGCTAAAGACACACCACTTAAAACACATGTTGTCAGAATTATGTATGTTTAAGACTAGCACGGTTTAAACTCTAAATCTTTTGGGAGAGGAAGGTAAGACTTGCCAATATAGGATAAACTTTGGTTTGTCTCAATTTGAATTTCAAGGACTGTCCCCTTCAGACCAGACAGAACCCCTTAAACTTTGCCTCCTCACGTTGCCTGGTTAAACTGTGGAAGCATGTAAGTCAAGCCCAGTTAAAGTCATGATAGCTACTTACTCTTTCTTTATAGTTTTTGAAACCCAGACATCCATTATAGTATCATCAGGCGTTATAAATAATCAATCAGAACAGCCAATAGCACTCATTACTGGCGGCTCATCTGAAGAACTCTGGGATTTTAGAGATAGCGTTGTGCTACAACTTTCATGAACGTTTTGTAGGTAAATGATATTCATGTCTACTCACTGACCATAATCTTAATTGTTTGTCACTATCAAATATTTTCTTCCCATCGTATATGTTTCTTCCTGCCCTCAAATTTACTTTGTAGTCGTCCATTTTTAAAGCGCACATATTTACGTAAATCAAAAAAAAAAAAAAAATGTAAATAAAAGTAAGTTAAAACAGGGGTTTTTAATTCTCGCCCAAGTGCTGGCACTGCAACATTCAAGACACGTTAACCTTACAATAAAAAACAAAACATAATCAACCCTCCAATATTTTAGCTTTTTCTCTGAATCACTACAGTCAATGTTTATCACTTTGATTGCTTCTTTAAATAGTTTCACTATTATCATTTTATTATATGTCTGAATCATCTCAAACCAAATTTCACTAACAAGCAATGTTTTAATAATTTTCATTGTTTCATCAAATATTTCATACAATTCTTTAAATCAAATTCACGTAAGATCGGCAGCCAATTTTTATATAAAACATAAAAAATTAATTGTAAATTCAGCTCTTATTCATAAGTCCTTTTCTAATCGTAAAACAGAATCTCATTAAAGAAATCGAATAGCTACTCCTTCGGGGGGTATTTAGTAGAAACCGTCACCTCCACTTTCCATGACTTTCCAACCTGGTCCTCAATGTGGTGTTGGTAAATTAGCTCGATTCTCTCAAGATCATTACTCAATGGAATGCCTTGCAATAGTGTGAAAAAAACCCTCAAATCAAAATTTCCCAAAAGGAATTTACAAAATTAGGTCTCCTGCTAACCACAGGATTAGACCAATTCCCCCCAAGCAGAAATTACTAACACTACTAACAAAAAGAGAATTTAATTATTTATCCACAGTTATTAACATAACTGAGCCATGTATCCAGTTAAATCGAGGCTGTATACCTTTGTACTAACTCATTTAGAATATTAAATTTAGGCACAACCAACCTCAAAAGACCTGTGACAGAATTCTTGTTTGGTGTGACTTTGTAATTATGGCCGAAGTATCACCCTAATCATTAGTTTGAGACCAGTCAAACAAAATACACAAGAATGAAAGGATAAAAAAAACATAGTAAATTTCAATGTTCAAAGGTTGACTGGAACATAGACAGAAAAATTAATTAAGGCTTTGGTAAGAACCGCCCTTATGCTACGTTTACACGGCCGAGCAACAGCCGTGCACCCCCTTGCGTTGCGCACGGCACCTAATACACTAAGCATGACTAATAGCAGACGGACGGCACCTGCTCGCGCAAGTCCCCTCTGGTGCAACGACGAGCAACTACTTAACTGCACGAAAGAAGCCCCCGTGTAAACGCGAACGTGAAAGTAACCGTGCTGCAAGTAGACCACCGACAGAAATTAAGCCCCCCCCCGCCCCCGCTGCTTTTTTTTTCCAGGAACAGTCCGCGATTTTCCACGAACTGCACGGACTTTTTTCGGCTTGGGCGGAAGAAACATCCGGTTGTACGCGGGCAACTGTGTAAATACGATGCAATTCACGCACCTACTGCAACTCTGCATCTGCCGAAAAAAAAAAGCGCTCTGGACCGATTATTTTTGCGACTTGCCTCGTGCAAGTCCTAATCGGTATTGCCGAATATTTTTGACTATTTTGAGGACATGCTGCAACTGTTGGTCTGCTATTATTCATGCTTAGGTATTAGTTTGCCGTGCGAACGCAAAGGGGGTTGCACCTAGTGTGCACGTCCGTGTAAACGTAGAATTAAGACACTGCGTGCAGCCTCTTCGAGTGTACGGCGGTCTACGCCAGGCTTTAAAATTGCCCGGTTTCCGCTTCGGCAATCCATTTTGTTCTTTCATTCCACGTACCCGACTTCCGTTTTGGTGGCTATACGCACGGACGAAATGTTAAACTTACACAGGTTTAGTACAGAGTCCTGGAGTATGGAAAAAGGATGAAAAATGAAAAAACAATTTCCAGGGCGGAAAAGCCTTTTGTGGCCATGGGTCTGGAAAAGACCTGGAAATTTTGTTAAAGATGTGCAAACATTTTCAGATGTCGAATTTTGCTTTAAAAGTTTCTTCCATCAAACATTGAAATTTGGAATAAAAACAGAAATTAAATCACACACAAAATGATCGCGGATTTCAGACTTCCTCCTCCTGGCCGGAGGTTAGCAGACGATTACCAAGGAGGTAATTTGGTAACTTCATCAATTTTGATTAAAAAAATCAAATTATCTCCCTTAGTAATTAACTCTCGCGACGACGATTGAAAACTTTTTTTTAACTAGTTTAAAAAAAAATAATAATAATAATATTTTTCCATCCAACCAACCATCTCTTACACACAGCAAAGTCTGTATGTTTTCTTACAAATGGACAATATTTATTGCTGAATTTAGTGTTTTGGGCGAAAGGCCTCGGAGCATGCAATACAAATATATTCTGCCTTCAAAAGGGATTGCGATGGTTTCCCTTAAGCAGCTGGAGAAGAGTTTCATATCTTTAACATTTTTTTTTTTTTTTTTTTTAAAATTTTCATTTTCCTCCCAGTTTCTTCCATCCCATCAAACACTCCTCCCCCTCCCCTCAAGTCCAAATCTTTGCCAGACACTTCAGTTGTTGGCCTGCGCTTGTTTTTTCCCCACTATTAGATTGTTCGTCTATGTATTTGTCTGACTTTATTCAAGTTTAAAAGGCTGTGCCAGTCTTGAATAAAAGTTACTCTGTGTTAGGTTTCCTTGTGGGAGCAAGACATACCCCACTTGTTTACTGTTTATCGTTTACTGTTCCCTACCTCATTTCATTTCCGATTTTGCTTTGATTAAATTGAGGGTATTTGTTTCTGTCCGTCTGTGTGTTTGTCTTTTGATCTCCTTGCATCTTTGGGTGGATCCTCAGGCGTAGGCTCAAAGACTGTCCCCTACATTTTATATTATTTGCATAATGTCTTTAGTTTTACAGCAACTTTTTTTCCTCCCCACACTTTCGTTTGGTTGCATTTACTACTCTTCGCTGGCTGCTCTGGGGGTGCTATTGGATTCTTTTTTGCACCCATGGTGGTGAGAACACCACAGTATTATGGACTGTGGTGTGTCTCTATTTGACGCCGGGAGCGCAGACACAACCAGCCGTGTCTCCCTGATGAGTCCCGATCCAGCGGGCGAAAGGTCTCGGAGCAGGCAATACAAATATATCTGCCTTCAAAAGGGATTGCGATGGTTCCCTTATGCAGCTGGAGAAGAGTTTTCATATCTGTAACTTTTTTTTTTTTTTTTTTTTTTAAATTTCATTTTCCCAGTTTCTCTATCTTCAAACTCTTCTCCCCTCCCCTCAAGTCCAAATCTTTGCCAGACACTTCAGTTGTTGGCCTGCGCTTGTTTTTTCCCCACTATTAGATTGTTCGTCTATGTATTTGTCTGACTTTATTCAAGTTTAAAAGGCTGTGCCAGTCTTGAATAAAAGTTACTCTGTGTTAGGTTTCCTTGTGGGAGCAAGACATACCCCACTTGTTTACTGTTTATCGTTTACTGTTCCCTACCTCATTTCATTTCCGATTTTGCTTTGATTAAATTGAGGGTATTTGTTTCTGTCCGTCTGTGTGTTTGTCTTTTGATCTCCCTTGCATCTTTGGGTGGATCCTCAGGCGTTGGCTCAAAGACTGTCCCCAACATTTTATATTATTTGCATAATGTCTTTAGTTTTACAGCAACTTTTTTTCCTCCCCACACTTTCGTTTGGTTGTATTTACTACTCTTCGCTGGCTGCTCTGGGGGTGCTATTGGATTCTTTTTGCACCCATGGTGGTGAGAACGCCACAGTATTATGGACTGTGGTGTGTCTCTATTTGACGCCGGGAGCGCAGACACAACCAGCCGTGTCTCCCTGATGAGTCCCGATCCAGCGGGCGAAAGGCCTCGGAGCAGGCAATACAAATATATCTGCCTTCAAAAGGGATTGCGATGGTTCCCTTATGCAGCTGGAGAAGAGTTTTCATATCTGTAACTTTTTTTTTTTTTTTTTTTTTAAATTTCATTTTCCCAGATTCTCCATCTTCAAACTCCTCTCCCCTCCCCTCAAGTCCAAATCTTTGCCAGACACTTCAGTTGTTGGCCTGCGCTTGTTTTTTCCCCCACTATTAGATTGTTCGTCTATGTATTTGTCTGACTTTATTCAAGTTTAAAAGGCTGTGCCAGTCTTGAATAAAAGTTACTCTGTGTTAGGTTTCCTTGTGGGAGCAAGACATACCCCACTTGTTTACTGTTTATCATTTAATACAAAGAGTTTTGAGTTTGTTAATGTTCTAATGTGTGGTGTACTGGCACACTCACTCTGATAAAAACTGAAAAAAAGAAATGGCAATTTGATTTTTCTCTGTTCAGGTTGATGAAAAAATTATTTTAAAACAAAGTTTTTTGTTTTCTTTGTACAAAAAAGAATTTTAAGTAATTTTTTTTTCATCAACCTTAACACAGAAAAATCAAACTGCCATTTCTGTTTTCAATTTTTACGCAAGTATTGTAACCTTGAAATAGAAAAGGCACTCCTCGAAAACTCCTTGAATTTTGTTCTTGGGAGTCTGTAGGAACCCTGTATACACACACACACACACACACACACACACACACACATGCTGTTTCTAACGCACTCGCTCTCTGTCTCTTATCCAAAAATGTCAAAATTTAAATACGGAATTGAATAGAGAGCACATTGGCTTGTAAGTACTCAGCCATTTTGAACATCCAAATTAAAATGAAAGGACAGTTGAGAGGCCGCGAGGCCTAGTGTCCTAATTACCTGATCTGACCTGACCTGACCATATCTCTCTCACACACACACACACACACACACATTCCCACAAACACACACTGTCTGTCTCTCACACACCTACACCCACACATGCGCGCGCACACTCACAGTCACACTTACACACACACCGTCTCTTTCTCTCTCACATAAATAGACACATACAGTCTCTCTCTCTCTCTCTCACACACACTGTGTCTCTGACTTTTTCACGCATGTACGCACACGCACACACACACACACTAAATTTTTTGGTAAGTATTGAATGCCCTGCTATCATTAAAGCAGTTCTTTTCTGGTGTGTTTAGCTTGGTAATCACATACAGAGGTGCACGCACACACACATTCTGGGGTCTGGAAAAATTATGAAAAGCCCTGGAAAAAGTCTGGAAAAAGTATGGAATTTTGTTTAGTCACATCTGTATGAACCCTGTTTACATCTGTATGCACCCTATAACATTAGTAACATCCCACAATTAATCAAATAAATCCAAAACATCCCCAAATACTTCTCAGTAACATCCCAAACAACCCCAACCAAATACGAACACAAAACACTTGTGTGATAGTGTAAACACACGTAAAAATACAAATCTACTATAGAGTTGGCGGGAAACGGCGGTGTAGATTAGGTTCATAGTCTGCACCTTTTGAATGCATGGTAAAGCTGGCTAATAAAGCAGTAATTATGTAAGTAACCGTGATTCTCAGAGGATCACGTTGCCTAGCTCCTAAGATCATCCAGAAGAGAAAGAGGTGCACGCGGCAAGCAAATAAGACGAAAAACTCAAGAAGAGTAGACAACTGGATTTAGTTTCCCAGCCTGCTTGAATATTGAACAGCACATGCCTAAATTCCAAAATGTTTCCCTTCTCTTTTCAGTGTTTTGCTTCCTGACAACAATGATGAAAATACATTGATATGCCATACAAGTAACAAAATAAAAAAGCACAAACATATCTTTTGAATCATCGTTGACATTGTTTCAACAATGACGCCCCCGACGCCATAATTTACTTCTGTTCACAGAAAGCATGCGCATAAAAGACGTCATCTCATTATCCCCTGCCTGGCAGAGAACGAGAGCAAGCTGATCTCTCTCTCTCTCCTCTCTCTCTCTCTCTCTCCTCTCTATCCTCTTCTCTCCTCTCTCTCTCTCTCTCTCTCTCTCTCTCTCTCTCTCTCTCTGTGTGTGTGTGTGTGGTGTGTGTGTGTGTGTGTGTGTGTTCGGTTACCTGGGGTTGTGAGGTAGTGTGTCATAGCTTTTGCAGGGGTTGTGCGGTAGCGACAATTTGTGGGGTAGCCTACTATTTCCCTACACCCCACAACTTTGACCCTACAAACTGTTGCCAAATGCTATGGGGATGTTGCTGATGTATCTATTTCATCTACTGTAGAAAGAACGTTTTCCTGCTAGGATCAACACACACACACACACACACACACACACACACACACACACCACACACACACACACACACACACACACACACACACACACATAACACACACACTCACCATTCATCACTTACCTACCTACCTAATTTACGATAAAAGCAAGTATTGGGGCAAAAGGCCCAATGAACGGGCAAAAAGCCCACCCTAGCGTCTGCCCCGGTGAAGGTGTGGGCGTTTGACCCCCAGACTGACCTACTGTGAAAAGAACGGCAGACAGCGGGAAGGAGGGGAAACAAACTGGCGCCTGCATCACTACATGGAGTTGAAATATTCTTATCAGTATGAATACAAAGCTTTTCCATTTCATTTGTTACATGTATAGAATATACTTAAAATGAATAATATAAGGAAATTACTGAATACAAGCCCAAAAGAAACCAATAAGTGCTGTAAACTGACCGTTTAGTTGGGAGTTTCTTTCTCCTGTCAGAAGCGTCTTCTTCGTTCAGGATTCAGGTCAAGTATCACATGGTTTGCTTCATCACATGTTCTCCGAAATACGGGGGATGGCGTTTGATCCCACCTAGGCGTTTTGCCCCCATGCTACCCTATCTAAGAGCGTGCAAAAAAAGTATCACCGGTCGTGCCATCACGCGTGCGAACGGCTTTGTTTCATTCTTAGTGTACTATTTGATGTCTGTTTTTAAAATCAAGTTTACAGCGCATTTGGAGCGGCTTTCAGCATAATGCAGCTATCTGACTGTGACTAAACACCTTTTCACGCTGTGAGTTTACATACATATTTTCAATCCAGTTTTATTTCCATTTTAACTTTTAATGATTAAAAATCGGTTTTTAGATTCAGAAATAGTTCGTTGTTGCTGTGTGTTGAAGATAAAGAACTGCATTCAGCCAGAATTCCAAAGGTCGATTCTTGTTTTTTTTTTGTTTGTTTGGGTTTTGGTTTTGTGTATGTTACTAGTCGTGACTGAGCACAATGCCACAGTTCTTATTTACAAGAACAATATCAATTATAAAGCTCGCATCACAAAAAATTTAATTCTATTGATGATAAATGCTCAAATAAAAAACAAAAAATAAAAATCATTCGTGAACTTGCTAAGTTGGTTGTCAATTATAGCGGAATCAAATTGATCAGTGCAAATTGTATGGTCATCCATGGCGTAAAACTCCAGGTATGTTTTTGTCTTTGTGCAGTTCCGAGTCGTAGCAGTCAGAAAAGTGGCGAGTCTCGTGACTATAAGAGATAAACGACCCATGTACAATTTCTCTGAAGAATTGATGACTTGACAGTTGACTGGAATCTGTGCGCTCGGGCCAGAACCCATTAAGCGAGGCACCTTTGATATGCCAGCAAAGGGAGCAAGAGAGATGGAGCAGGGTATACCTACGTTGCATTACAATTTGACAGCTTTTCAGGAGTTGGTGAGTCCCCACTTTCTATCCCTTGTCTAAACTGGATGAAGGAACGGTTTTGAGGAGACCTTGAGGAAGCACAAAGCTTCTGGCACAAATCCTGCGTGCAAAAATAAGCGAACCACTGTTTTAAACAGGAAAAGAAAGCCAGCAAGTGATAAAACCCAGTCCTGTGAAAACACGGAAACTTGCAGATGAATCTAGCTGTGAGACAAATGAGATGGGCACAGGACCAACATGCTTTTTCTGCAATGGATCTCCCGGTGCAGCAGGGCTTCATCAAGCTCTTACTTTGCCCCTGGATGATAAAGTTCCTGCACATGCTCAGCAACTGAACGATCAAGAGCTACTCACAAAACTTGCTGTCAAAGACATGGTGGTAATGGATTGTTATTATCACATTAAATGCCTGTCTGCCTTCTACAGACGTGTACCAGCAAACCAGCACAAAAATCAGAAGAAACAACAAACGAGATCAACAGCACATGCTATTGCACTTGCTGAGGTTGTGGCTTATATTGAAAGCTTCCGAGATAATCCCCAAACAGCCCCTGTCTTTGGCATGACATTTCTACTTCTATTCCGCTAGTGTGATGGCAGTATTCCACCAGGAACAGTATGAAACATTCATCGAAGAGCGCTTTGAAAAGAGAATTAAGCCACTTTCTGAACCCATGAAAAGAAACGGATTCCCTTTTGTTCCAAACCAAGTTTGCAGACTGCCGTCCAGTGTGAAGAGTAATCTGGCAATGTTGAAAAATGACTGTTCTCTGTTTTCTAAGCTCTACATCGCATGCCAGTTTCCGAAATGGAAATCTTGAAGAGTTCTTTAGCATGAAAACCACCCATGGCCGCCATCACTCTCAAGATTGGTCAACTGAGAGCAGGATCCAAAGCAGATCTACTTGCGACTTTAACTCGAAGTAAGGCTGTGACGATTCCGGCACCAAACGAGGACATGAAGATACACATGAAGATTTCTCTCCAAACCATGGCTGATATTCCACCTGATGTGTTTGACAACATTACTGACATCATTGAAACAGAAGATCCTTTTGAAGAGGCTGGATGTCTGCTGGATGCTGAAGCTGTTCTGATCCCTCTGTCTCCCCCTGAAGTTGACGCAAAATTGCTTGACGGAGCTGCAGTGGTCCAGATGCTGTCGCCCAAACTAAATAAGACATTGCAGGAGTATGTTGACAACATGTTTGTGCCATACGTCTTACAGAATCTGGAATCGACATCAAGAGTTGACGTCGTTTTTGACGTGTACAACTCTAGCAGTCTGAAGGCAGGTGCAAGACAGCACATGGGATGTGGTGTTCGAGAGAGTTTTGCCAACCGCACTGCTACCTGGTATCTGGCACAGCTTTCTCCAGTGGATGACAACAAAACAGAACTGTTTCAGTACATCGCTGAAAGAACGATTGAAACAGTCAACACGCAGGGAAGGTGGTGGTAATTACCTGTGGTGAGAAGGTGCTCTGCATCCCTGCTAACAAACAAACAAGTTGTCTGCAAGCCTGCACACACGAGTAGGCCGATACTAGGATCTACTTCACCTTGCAGATTATGTGCAGAGGGTTTGGGCAAGATCTTAGTACGAACCACGGACACAGATGTTCTTGTCCTTGCAGTAGCTAATTTTCAGGTCACCGCTGCACAAGAAATCTGGTTAGCTCGGGCACTGGAAAACGCTTCAAATGTGTCCCAGCTCATCATATAGCCAGACAGCTTGGACCAAGAAAATCGTAGTCCTTCGAGCACTTCATGCCTTTACTGGATGTGACACAGTGTCTTTTTCAGCAGCAGGGGCAAGACAACAGCGTGGAATACATGGACTATCTTTCCTGAAGTGACAGACCCCTTCTTGGCCATCGTGGACAGACCATGTTCACTGACAGATGCTTTGTTGGAAACCTTCAAGAGGTTTGTTGTAACTCATGTACGAACGTACGAGTGCACTCCATAAAGTTGACCAGGCTAGGAAGAAACTGTTTGCCCAGCAAGGAAGGCTCCTTGAGAACATTCCCCCAACTTCAGCAGCTCTTAGACAACATCTTCTCCGTACCAAGCTGGATATGTCTGGGGTCAGTGTCTAGCGAAACAACCTGTGCTCCCATCTCCTGCAGACTGGGGTTGGAAAAAAGAGGGCAAATGTGGCAGCCCGTGTGAACAACTCTTCAGCAGGCACAGGATTCATGTCGTGAACTGGTTCACTGTGGATGCCAGCAAGGCTGCAAAGGACGTTGCAAAGTGTGTGAAGGCCAACCTGCAATGTACCGCCCTCTGCGCATGTGGTGGAGACTGCTTACCAGGACAAGTGAGCTGATTGAATGTGACGTGAGGTAAAGCAAACTTTCTTCTTTAGAAGAAAAAGGTGTGTGTGTGTGTGTGTGTGTGTGTGTGTGTGTGTGTGTGTGTGTGTGTGTGTGTGTGTGGTGTGGTGTGTGCGTGCGTGTGTGTGTGTGTGTGTGTTGTGTGTGTGTGTGTGTGTGTGTGTGTGTGTGTGTGTGGTGTGTGTGTGTGTGTGTGTGTGTGTTCTTCTTTCTTTCTTTCTGCGTACGCAGGTTGATACTCCTGCGGACACTCCCTGTAAGCCAGGCAGTGGAGTTTTGTGTGTATGACCCTTTTTTTTATGTGTGTGTGTGTGATTTATGTGATTTGCTTGGCACTGACAATTCACAAACTGTTTTCCTTTAATGTTAATCGGAATATATGGTGCTTTAGTGTTATATGACATAATTATGTAACAAACCACATAGTATATTGATAGCAAATGAGTCCTAAATAGGTCAACTCTTGCGATATAAAAGGCAACTCAACAGTCTGTCAACTTATGCAATAGGTAATAGAGACAATCAAGTACTTGAAACCCCATCTTTCCCTTCTAGAAGCAGCCGAATTGGTAAAATCATGATTCCAAAACATGTAAAGATAAGCCATTAAGTAGTCAAGAATACTTGACCTACTTGTTTTTAAAGAGACAAAATGCTTGTTTTCATTTTCAAAAATAAGTTTACATCATTTTTTTCTGCTATAAAGGTAATCACTGTTAGTTATGAACTTTGCAAACTACTTGGAGCCAAAAACAAATGTAAAAAATAAAAACAATAAGATTTTATGGACTTTGACCTACTTTTAAAGACCTACTTTATTTGAGTCTTACAAGTTAGCTTCAATATAGGCTTGTCTTCATATGTCCTCATCAAATACATACTCAGGGTTTTCTGAAGCAGTTTTTTGTTGTTGCAAGAATGCATGTTTTGTGCAAAAAAACGAAAAAGAAAGAACATGACACACTGACCTAATTAAATGTATGGCCACGCCCTCCTGTGGTCACGCCCATTGTGTTCCCTCTCATATCATTCAGAAAGGGTCTAGGTACCCACATGCCAAATGGCATCTTCTACTATGAAGTGCACGATTCACTGAGTATTTACTACTTGACTGCCCCACTATTGTGGATTCGAAGTAAAGCTTATTATAGGACCTACGTGTTGCCTGGGGGCAAACGCTTGTGAAATCACGCAGGAAATCAGGAAACAGATCAACTATTGAAATAGAAGACCAGGGTTGAAATATTGTCTACTATAGAATTGTTAGTCATAGGTAAAGCGCAAAGTAGAGGGAATGAAAAATTTGGTCGAATGTTCAGTAATCTTGAGCGAGAAATGAACACACACACACGCACGCACGCACGCGCGCACGCGCGCGCACACACACACACACACACACACGCGCGCGCGCGCGCGCGCGTACAAATTACGTGCTGAACAAACACACCACTATTACGAGACAGTAGGTGTTGTTATCTATTGTGCACATGTTCAACAGGTTTCGGATAAAAATAAAAAAACCTCTACCCCCCCCCCCCCCCCCCCCCCACCGCGAAAACAGAAAAACGAAAAAAGAACAAAATAAACGACTGGCGGGGGAGGGGGGGGGGGGGGGATTTGGAAGAAGGAGAAAGTGCGTTTCAGCCTGACTTTTGCCACTTTTATCGAACCATAATGTTCTGGACTGGCACACATGTAAATGTGTGTGTATGTGTGTGTGGTGTGTGTGTGTGTGTGTGTGTGGATTTAGTAGAATTAATCAACAGATAGACATCACATTTATCTATTGATAATGATCATATGAATTACGTATTCTGTGTGCTAAACAAACTGAACACTGACCAGTTCGCTTAAAATGACTTCGTAATGAAAACATATTTAGTACTTTCAGTTGAGATGCTCGTGTAATGAATATAAAGTGAGTTGTAAAGTTTTGGGTTTTGGGTTTTTCTCCTTTTTTTCCATTTCTTTTTTTTTCAACGTCAGAATAGAACATGCGTGTTGAACACCTTTCAAACGGACATGACATGACCTTTGTATGTGTTAGCGACAACGGCAAGAAGGTCATCAGTTGAAGGGAAACAACTGTAGCTTGGTATAAACTTTATATGTTGTAGGATTACCTTCCCTATTACCTTTGCTGCTGTTATTTATCACTCCTAGCATAACATTATCAGTCTCCCAAATCCCCCGAAGTCGGAGTGTGGGTGCCCACGTGGCGGGGTAGTCAAAAACGGTCACACGCGTAATGTTCTCATCCCCAGCTGATGCATTTGTACCATAGTGTTCAAGTACGTCGGCTGTTCGGATGATCCCTGGAGTCTTTTAGCCAGGGTACGACAACAACAACAACAACTTCTTCGTTTTGATGTTGTGTTTCTAGCATTGATTCTGTCTGATTTTAAACATTGAACCAGAAGTGCAATGCTGTTATCCTGAAGTTTAGTAACAACAACCCCCCCCACCTCCCTCTTCAAGTATTATGCTTGTTAGATCCGAGCTGCGGGATCTAGAAGTCGGAAAAACATTGCCACATTGTGCCGACATGACCTGTAAGGTGAAATGAGGCGAGGGAGAGGCTTACACTGTTAGTTCGTTTTAAGATAACTTTGGATTAAGTGTATTTCCGCAATTGAAAGAAGAAGGCTAGCAGGCCTACCACACGTGACTTTTATGCTTCTTCTTCTCATTCTTCTTGTTCTTCTCCTCTTAACTCAACGAATAGTTAACTGGGGCGCCACCGAGACTGAAGAACACAACGCCCCTAGTCTAGGTTCACCAGCTATGTCGATTATGCCACAAGGCCTGGGCTCTGCAAATGTTTTCTCTGTCCTTTTTGCAATGTTGTCAATTCATTTATCTTCATTTCCCCCGCTGTCTCCCCCCCCCCCCCCTCCGTTCCTCCCGCCATCCTCTTTCTCCTCCCATCCCACGTTCCGTCTCCCTGTTGACTCCTCAGTTCCTCGGATGACTGTTTTTGCAATACCATTAGATCTTTGTTACATGGCCATATTAACGCATTTTCTTTTGCGTTAACTGATTTTAACAGATCATTATATATCCAGTGTGCTGCTTCATGGTTTGACGCAATTGTTCATCGGTAATGTTTATATTTAGTAGGCTATCTTGACAGCTGAATTCCATGATTCAAGCTCTTTGTTTTTCTAGATCCATGTTCCAGTTTTGTTCTTCTTACAAACATGCGAAAGCAAAGACTTGTTGAAGGTGTCTCCGCAACAAACGAGAACCTGTGGAAAACGAGTTCACATCTGTTCCGAACACACAGAGCTGCGTCCTCACTTCGGATTTTCCCGTTAGTTATTGGAAACGGGGAAAGCAGTACATCACATCAGCAACTGGAACAGAGGAGGGATGTTAGGGGTGTGGGAGAAGGGGAGGGCAGTGTGCGAGGTGGGTAGGGAAGGATGTTATTGGTGATGGCTGAAAAGCTTTGGGAATTCCACATTGATCTTCATGGTGTCGGTGGTGTTAGAAGTAAACTGAGAGAGAGAGAGAGAGAGAGAGAGAGAGAGAGAGAGAGAGAGAGAGAGAGAGAGAGAGAGAGAGAGAGAGAGAGAGAGAGAAGTCGAAGCTTTAGTGTTTACAAATACATTGATCCTTAATACAAGGGTGAGAACACGGGGTAAAGAACATTAAGATAAAACAGGTAAAACAAAACGCAAATTGTTAACATATGGCACACTAATTTGCAGAGAGAGAGAGAGAGAGAGAGAGAGAGAGAGAGAGAGAGAGAGAGAGAGAGAGAGAGAGAGAGATACAAAATGTGCGTGATGTTGAATGACTAGACAGGTCGAGTCAAAGGTATTGCCGATTTTACATGACGAATTACGACTTCAGGGCGGATGCTGGCCTGACAGCATCTACGCAATAACTCTAACCTCAACTTCAGATGCGACAAACATACGACTTTGCGGCCAGGAATGGTGCTGACATAGTTCGAGGTATACATGTAATGCTTGCTCTCTGTGATGGAATTCCTTCTGACCTTAGTCAAAAAACAACCACCTTGTCATTTTAGAACAGAAAACAAATCAGTTTTGATATATATGATTTTAAATTTCGCCGTGTTGACAGCTGAAGCTAGTATTTGCGAACATGCAATTTTGCCATCAGGAGAGAGAGAGAGAGAGAGAGAGAGAGAGAGAGAGAGAGAGAGAGAGAGAGAGAGAGAGAGAGAGAGAGAGAGAGAGAGAGAGAGAGAGAGAGAACATCCGAAAATTAAGGCACTATTTTTACTGAGGAGTGAGGATGGGGTCGGATGGCATTCGCACCAGCTCATCGTCTTCGTTTCTCACTGAATGTTTGTCAGGTTTTGTCATAGGCCTACTGTGACGATCTGCGGCGTTTCTTTTTCGTTAAATATCCATTATCTTGCCATTAAATACAACATCACAGAAAACATTCATACACAAATCGAACAGGGATAACGTATGTTTAGGGCATGTTCAAAATACATCAGTTTATGTAGGCTATGTGACAAAGGCAGTAGGTAGGCCTAACAGATGACCAATCAAAGTTCACAATTCAAAATAGTGAAACAGAGAAGAAAAGCAGGGCTATTAGACATAGCCTAGTAAGAATTAAAACTAACAACAAACATGCGAAGAGAGTATTCGAATTATCAAACTTATGAGAGAGAGAGAGAGAGAGAGAGAGAGAGAGAGAGAGAGAGAGAGAGAGAGAGGAGAGAGAGAGAGATCTGCTTCAACCAACAGTTTCATTTTCAAAACTTTGGGACCAGTTAATGACCGTTTAAATTGTTGGATTACATGTGATCCAGAACAATTTTAAGCATCATATTGTTATCTTTGCGTGTCAGAGGACTTATTTTCCACAGATACGAATATCTTTGTGTTGCTTTTCTGTCGTATTGTACTTTGGGCCAGAATTGTATTGTATCAAAGGCTGCTTTCATTCATGTGCTTTAGCGGCTGCTCACCCTCGAAATACAGTGCGGGCGGTCATAGCAGCAGCTGCAGCAACAGCAGTAGCAACAGCAGTAGCAGTAGTAGTAGCAGTAGAAGGAGCAGCAGCGGTAGTAGTAGTAGTAGTAGTAGTAGTAGTAGTAGTAGTAGTAGTAATAGTAGCAGAAGAAGTAGTAGCAGCAGCAGCAGCAGCAACAGCAGCAGTAGTGGTAGTAGTTACACCGAAATTTTGTTCAGCCCACGTGCTAGAAACCTACTTACTGCATTCAGCAAAGTCACATTTAGACTAACTCGCAATATGCGCAAGCTTTACACATGCAGCGGGCACACATACAGCTTAACACACACAGTGTTACCCCTATCCATACACGCATAATCAGCATCCAGGAAGAATATGTCACATAATGACAAAAGAGATGTGTTTGTGTAAATCTGTGTTGAACAGAGTATCAGAATCCTGAGTGTCTGAAAGCTGGGGCTTGGAAACGAACAACAACAAAAAAAAGAACCCTTCTGCAGTTGATGTTTGTTTTCAAAGTGGGCAATTGCAGAAGGCGAGTATTAGACAGAGGTATGTAGAAATGATGTGATGCAGACAGACAGTCGGAGGCAGAACCAGAGATGACGGCAAAGGACAGGGTGGGAAGATTCCAGTGGGCTGCCTGTGCAGACAGCACTGGAGAGGAGCTACAGGCCACACTCCACAATTAGGATTTAGTGGCTGATGCTTCTTGTTAGGTCCCATGGCAATTGATAACTGTTCTCTTTCATCCTCTCACCCATCTTCCTTCACCCCTGATCAACATGCTTTCTCTTTCACACTTTTCCCGCATACATGCAACACATGACACAAAGATGTTATATTGCGCTTAGGTCCACTCCACGAGGAGTGAAAATATAATGCGTCAGTTCTTCATATACAAGCATTATACCCAGTGGGTATATGGACAGGTACATATAATAGTGAACCTGTAAACAGCAGATTTCTTTTTATCCAGTAATTTCTTGACTTTACGTCCCATTCTTTCAAGTGCTTTTCTTTGATCACTTTGTTAAGTGAGGAATTCAACGCATAAATTCAACCTTAGCTTCAATTGGACAATACCTTTTGTTTGTCAGGTAACGGAATTCATCGATTAAACTCACCCATAGCTTCAAAAGGACAATACATTTGTTTGCCAGGTAACTGAATTCAACATTTACGTCACAACAGTTTCAAAAGGACAATACCATTTATTTGCCAGGTAACGGCTAATAATCCAGTATTTCTTTCGATTTCTGACCAGCGCTTTGCGCCGATTTCTTTCCAACACTGCTGAAGGGGGTTAAAAACATCAATTCCCCTGAACTTTGAGTTTGACTGAAAGGGGGAAAGCGCCATGAGACACTTCTTGCTCATTTTGAGCATGAAGTGTTGACCCCCCGAGTCATAACCGAAAGGTAGTGGACCTAAGGGCATTGACCGTCTAAATTAGGATTACGAAATTATAAAATTAATAATAATAATGACAATTACTATAGCACCCATCCTAACCACGTAGGCTGGCGGGCGCTTTACAAGTTTTAACAATCCAACATCTAGAATTATAAGCAAGAAACACACACACACACGCACCAAATTCTGCGTTCCCAGGTCATCAGCATACGTACACCCACACACACTTGCCCGCACCAGCATGCTCGCGCGCGCACACACACCTGGAACATAATGTTGCCTACAAAAACATACTATATAATCAGTGAACAGCTCCTTTGTGCATGAGCAGCTTGTACACATACATAATGTCTTGTGGGGGTTGCAGTGAACAGCTCCTTTGTACACGAGCAACTTGTACACATACATAATGTCTTGTGGGGGGTTGCCGTCTTTCTTGTTGCTTTTGCTGCGCCATTGTCCGCCGGCATTGTCTGTTAGCATCCACACAGGTCCGGGAGCCCCCAGGACCTGTAACCAATAGAAACCAAAAACGAGGAGGCAGTATCTCCACTCTCTATCGAGTCATACTGACTGAAACATGTCTGGGTAAGAGCAAGATTGTCCAAGTATTTAGAGTGATATGATGAAGAACGGTTACTGTTCCAAATGTATCTTTTGAATGCGTCTGACTTCCATCTCCCTAGTTGCCGTATCTGTGCATCTGACATGCCCCGAGCTGCCGCTGCTGTTGCTGCTCCTATCCTAAAGCTATGTGATGTGAACTGTGATACTGGGTAGCGGCAAAATGCCAGTGTGAGGCGCAGCTGAGTGTTAAACACTGATCTGGTGACAGGGACTCCTGGGGCCTTGAGGAATAGTGGTCCAGGAGCTCGGCCCCTGTCTGCTAAAATAATCTTTCACGGCCTGTATAGGACCCCCCCCCCCCCCCCCCCTTCTGTCCCCTTCTGTATGTCTAAAGAGAAAGTCTGACCTTTACTGTGTTTGTAATGGTGACATGTCACTGTCATATGCGACTGCTCAATTGTGACTTGATGTACCCCAAGAAGGTTGGGTTTTCGTCCGTAGTGGTATGAAGCGATCATCTTCTGTATGAAAAAGGCTGCTGTTGGGTCTGGTAGGGATCTAATCTTGTGGAAGTAACTAATTGCCGAGATGTGTGCCGACACAGTTGCCGGTTTGAAACTTTTTTGTTCCAGGTCTGCAATGAATAGCGCAACTGTACCTGCTTCTAAGGGGAGACTAGCAGATAACCGGGATTCTGTAGCGAAATCTATAAAGCGGTCCCAGCTACGCCTGTATGCATTCTGGGTTGATGGTGCGAGGGATGTTTGTAAGAGATCTTGAGCTGTCGCTATGAGTGTGGCAACTCGGGCAGTGGCGGCACTGGCGTGGGAAGCTTGTTGGCAGAAGGTGTCAGCCTTCTGAATTCCTCTACCTGCAACCGAGACAGCGAGTCTGCTATATATTTTTGTCACCGGGTACATGATATGCTTTGAACAGGATATTGAACCGAAGACATGTTAATACTAATCTACGTACTAGCACCATTATCTTCCCGTCCTTCGATGTTTGTTTGTTCACAATCTCTGTTACTGCAATGTTGTCTGTGTGGAATTCTACGCAGGAATTGGCCATTGCTTGTGCCCAGGTTTCTACCGCTAACACTGTGGGGTAAAGTTCTAATAATGCTATCGACTGTGCTACACATTGTCCTTCCCATGTACCGTAGAACCATTCATTACCCATTATGGCGCCATAACCTACTGAACCGGCTGCATCTGTGAATAGGCGAAGATGTTGCGAAGATGACCACCTGGTTGGGAGCATGATTGACTTCCCGTTGAACTCTTGTAGAAATAGCTCCCAAGTCTGGAGATCGTCTCTTGCAGATTTTGTAATCCGTAGGTAATGAAAAGGTTTGTGTATGCCAACTGTTAGGTTGATCAGTTCCGTAAGAATGGTCGGCCCGGTACAATGGCTCCGCACGCAAAGTTGAGAAAACCTATAACTGACTGTAAAAATCGCAGCTGTACTTTGTTTTTTGTCAGGCATTCCGCTACTAGTGCCTTCCCTTTGGCGAGCTTATCCGCGGGAAGTCTGATTTCCATCTGTCGCGTATCGAGCTCGTAACCCAAGAAAGTCAGTACTTGTGCCTCTACTATTAAGATTCAGCTTTGCACTGGCCATCCAGTGCAGCGCGTTACTGAGCGTTTCGAATATACGACAGCTGGATCTACAACCCATGGGGAGGCATTTGTCGTAGTAATATTGCCCTTTCCAACACAAACCAAAGAGGGGGTACTGTGATGGCTGTAGGGGAACGATCCTGAAAGCGTCTGCAATATCCGTCTTTGCTAGGTAACCATGTTTTCCTATGCGTGTGATTGCTGCTACGGCTTCGTCTATAGATTGGTACTGAACCATAGCTTCTGTGTCTGGTATTCGTCATTGATCGATTCCCCTTGGGGACATGAGAGATGGTGTATAAGACGAAATTACCTGTCTCCTTCTTGGGCACCAGATCTATCGGTGAAATGGTAAGGTTTGTAAATGGGTTTTCCTTAAATGGGCCTGCTAAACGTCCTAATCTACATTCTTTGTCTAGTTTACTATCCACTATTTTAGGGTGGTCTTCTGTGGAGGCTAAGTTAGGGGCTTCCTTGTGGGTTAAAGAGCCCTTTTAACCTACTCGGAAGCCCCATCTGAAACCTTCGCTAAGGAATACTGCTAATTCCTGTCATAACCTATCAGGTAACGTTCTAGCACTTCACTGGGCTTGACTGGGCTTGGTAGGACTCTACTGTCGCCCTCTTCTAAGGGTCGTGGGATTGGGTTGGCTTCCATCTGTGCTGGGTGTGGCTCAGCTGTTTTGTGCTGCTCGTGGACGAAAGGGCGACTGTGCTGCATTGTAGCTTTGTGTGAATCTGTTCATCATTGTTCACTTTAAAAGGTTTGTTGACCGGGTGTTGGCAGTCTGTGAATGGGTGGTGCCCATACAGTTGTAGCAGTTGTGCTGAAACTTGCACTCTGCTCCAGATGCACAGTAGCCTGTGGTGTGATATTTGTAGCATTCTCCTCTTGGTATGTCTTTTTGTGCCACTGACTGAGATGAGACTGTCCAGTCCTTCGAGTTTGCCTCCAGGTGTGCTTTGAGATAGTTCCCAAATGAGCTGCTCCCATTTCGCTTCACCCCAGGCTATCATCTTGCGGAATTGTTCGTCGTAGAACCTCCAACCTGCTCCTTTGTTGGCAAGGTTCAGGACGGTATCCAAGTGATGTGCTAAAACTGGCCCTAGAGCTGGCGTTTGTTCTGTGAGGATGGCACAGAAGCGGTTCCATGCTCTCACCCATTGAATGAGGGGTAGCGGGTGGCCCTTTGTTTTGTCTGGGGCACCAGCTGGAGTGCTGGGGACTTCCCTCCATTTTCTACCTGGAGTGTGTAGCATTCTTCTGTCTGCTCCGTCTTATCAATCATGGAACTAAGTTCTATGTATACCCCAGCCATATTTTTCTTTTATTTTTGCCGGAACCTGACTTGTTATCGACTGCGATAGCATATTTGAAGGTTTACCTTGTAGTGCGTCTTGGACTGGGCCCACGATGCTGGTCTGCCAGTCCGCAGCAGCCTGCTGAGCTGGTGGTGCCTGAAGGCCGTTGTGGGTGTGTGGTGGCCACCTGTTGTGCCATGTCGGCCATCGTCGATGTGCTGGCCGCTGGTTGTGCTGGTGGCACAGGGGGGGGGGGGGGGGGGGGGGGGGGGGCATTGCGGGTGTGGCGGTCGCCTTTTGTGCTGGCAGGGAAGGTGGCGTGATGGCAGGCGTGTTGGGGATGCGTTCCAAAGCCTGTTGAATCTTCGTGTCGATCTGGGCCGTAATGTTGCTCATGAGTGTGTTGAGCCATGGGGGCGGCGTGTCCTGGTTGTCCTGCGACAGGCCTGGATGGGGATGTGCAGCTTCCTCACTGTTTAGCTGCACGACTGCTGGATCTCCCGGGGTGCGTGTGTCGCTGGGTCTGGCCGCTATGGCCTCACTCGCCTTCAATGTAGGCCGTCGGCGTCTCTGCGGTCTTGTCTTTGGCATCTGTAAAATACCAATTCCTCCGACACGAAAAGGGGCTTACCCTGTGTGTACTTGTATTGCCCTGTTTAGGCAGAATGGGATCAATCGACATGATAGTGTGGGGAAACAGTCATAGTCGCGGCTAAAATAACCTGCGAACACACACGTGATATCGCTGCCTTGCTGAAAAATTTGCCGAGGAACATGCGACACATAGTCACGGCTAACGCAGCAGAGCGTCCCGGCTGATGTAGCCGCACTGCTGAAAAACATGCAAAAATAAAAATATATATAAAAACATGCCAACACACAGCTGATGTAGCCACCTTGAGGAAAAATTGTTGAGAACATGCAAAACATATTCACGGTTAATTGACAGTCACGGGTGATGAGGAGGTCACGGCTAATATAGCCGCATTGCTGAGAAACATGCAAGATCACAGCTGATGTAGCTGCATTGAGTAGAAAACATGGGTCACGGCTAATATAGCCGCATTGCTGAGAAACATGCAAGATCACAGCTGATGTAGCTGCATTGTATAGAAAACATAGTCACGGCTAATGTAGCCGCATTGCTAAGAAACATAGCCGCATTGCTGAGAAAAAAAAATGATGAGAAACATGCATAACATAGTCACGGCTAATGGAGTCGCATTGCTGAGAAACGTCTTAAGTTATGGCTGGTGTAGCTGCATTGTGGGCCAACAGTCACAGTCACGGGTAATATCATGGCCACATAGCTGAGAAACATGCACAGTCGCAGGTGAAGAGCTGCATTGTGACAGAAAAGAAGCAACGAACAAAACAAGAGGGACATGAAATAGCTACTTCTTGTAATCTGTAGTGATAGGACGTCATGGTCTGACAGCTGAAGAACATGGTAAAAAGGTAACCAAAATCAAAAACCAGATTCTGCCGTGACAGTTCTAAAAGGCACAAAAAAATGGTCTGCCGGGTTAACAGATGAAGCAGCCACCCGTAATACAATTTTTTTTTTGTTTTTGTTTTTGTTTTGAATAATGATGATCTTTCTCAGGTTGTTGCAGTCTGATTCCACTGTATCTTGAGTAAGCAGACTAGTAAATGAATGACCGAAAAGAGTAACAACAAGCAAAGCAACATCAAATAGGTACTTGTGGAAATGTTTAGTGTTAAAACGTCACTGCCCTATGTAACTTATTCTTTGTGTGCATTCAATTTTTACCCTGCAATTTGTTGCATGCTACGATCAAGGCTCCTCTGATTGATTTGTAGAACTTGAATTGCTCCTGGTTTGAAAGATGCACGCCGTCACTCAGGAACAAGTGTCTTTTGGATCTTCTGAGAGAAAAAAATATTCGTGGTGGTTCCATGATGTGATGTATGGGATTCCTTCAAATGCCGCGCGTTGCTGGTGGAGTACTTGTTGTGCCCATGTGTTGTATTTTGTTTCTTCTTGTTTTGATAAAAAAAACCCGCCATTTTCCGGATCGTTCAGCTTTGAATCTTGGCAACAACTGTCCAAACATGACATGTTCACTCCGAATCTGCCTTTCAATAAAGAGGCCAAGGCCAACATACCCATAGCTAAGTCCACATGTGTTGTCCCAAGCCTGAAATTGTTGCGTCCTATCTGAAGTAAGATGATGTTGGGTTGGTGTTTAAGACTATTCATTATGCCTGGGAGAGTTTTGTTATCGCGCAGAAGACCGTGCACCGTGAGTCCGGCTCTGCCGACTTCGGACTATCTCCACAGAGCAAGTGTCTTGCAACTTAACATTTGTGTTCAAACGCACATAATCTGCATAATAAATATGCTCAGCAAAACGTTTGATGATGGAATGACCAAGTAACAAGGCATGAGGCATGTTAGACACCGTATAGGCTTCGATGGATGAGGATCTTACCTTGCAACTTTTCAGATTTTTTTCGGAGACCAGAGAGTGCGTCTTCACTGCTAGCCTATTACTTCGAAAAGGAAGCGCTTTTACGCATGCCTGACCTGCATTAAGAATTTTGTCTTACCGGAAAATACCGGAATGCTTTTATGCATGCCTGACCTGTCTTAAGAATTTTGTCTTACCGGAAAATACCGGAATAATCGCACTCCGCCACAAATTCCCTTATGTTCCATAAGAACTTTTACACCAAAACCCCCATAATTATAATCCATCTCAGCGTTTTGAGGCCTACCATAAATTTGAGCCAGCATTTAATGTTAAACTGATAATTTAATCAAAAGAACAACTCTACCAATCATTTCCCTTGTTTGGTGGTGGTGGTGGTGGGGGGGTGTCCACGGATGAAATAATAAACAATCTTCAAATACATGACCTTCCCCTTAGTTGACGTCTCATTTGAGGCCTTTGCACACACCCCTCTCCCTCCCCCGTGACCTTATCTTTGTGCAAGCTGGAAATCCCCAAATAGTCCCATTCCTTTGATTTTAATCTGTCCGCTTGGAACCACCTGGCTAGTACCTTGATAGCCGTATGAAAGAAATGAAGAGAATCAACTTCCAGACACAATAACAGTTCTCAAAACAATCTGATAGCGCCAGTCTATAAATACTCGACTCTCTAAGCAAGGCCTTGGCGCATTAATTTTTGGTGTGCGGCCACATGTTGGAAGCTCTTAGGACCAGTCGAACAACATTCTTTTGGATTCTTTGAAGTCTGAAAAGGTACTTGGGAAGGCCGGAAAGATAATTATTACCAAAAATTTGTTTTAACTCCCTTCAACCTCGATTCCATTCCAAAGCCCTTTTGCACCCAGTTCGAAGAGATAAGTGATTGTTCGCTCTTCGTTTTCATTGTCCTGAATGTTACTTGTTTTGCAGGAAGAAGACCAAAATGGACTGGAAAAAAACCCAAATCGCCTCGTCTTTGTTTGTCTGTTTTAATTTGCTTAATCTTTCGTTTGGCGGCGCAGTAGGTGTATGTGTGTGTGTGTGTGTGTGTGTGTGTGTGTGTGTGTGTGTGTGTGTGTGTGTGTGTGTGTGTGTTTTAAACTTTCGTTTCAGGATCCGCTTGCAGTCACCCTATCATGAAACCTATTTTAGAAAAGACGAAGGTACAAGCCGACATCAGTTGAGAGATAGTGATAAACAGAGCTTATCTGGCGAAGTGCAGATCTAAAGATGTTGCAGAGATGGTTCGAGTGTGCGGTGTTCACCTACTTTCGTTCTTTCCTATCTTTGCGCAGATTTTGTTCACCTATCTGAGTAATTAACAAGATGCGAAGCATATAAACGTACTCCCAGTTTTCCAAACCGCTTATAAATCGGCCAAGTGCTTTGTGAGATAAGAAATAAAGGCAAAATGACGGTTTTAACGGTTATTTAACCGATGTACACTTTTGAAACTGGTATTTTAGTCCTCACTGGGCTAAAGCCTGTGTACATACCAAATTTCATCCAAATCGGACAATATGTCAAGAATAACGGTTTTTAACGGTCAGATTTTGAAACACTGCATAGAAGTGCCATTTGTGTGTGATAACCTTTCTATATACCAAATCTCATTAAAATCCACCTATATATAAGAAATAACGGCAGAATAACGGTTTTTAACGGTTGTTTAATCCATTTTCAGCATTACATCACTTACATATGGCCAGAGGATCCGATTTGTCACAAGATCATCCAAACCGCTTATAAATTGGCCAAGTACATTCTGAGATATTCCATAAAGAAGAAAAACCGTTACAGGCCGTTACAACCGTTAGTAACGGCTATAACAGGGCAAACTAAAACATCAGGCATCATCCGTGACCCATAATGAACATACCTGCTAATTTTCATAAAGGTCGGCCAAGTACTTTCTGAGATATTCCATAAAGAAGAAAAACCGTTACAGGCCGTTACAGCCGTTAGTAACGGTTATAACGGTAAACTAAAACATCGGGCATTATTCGTGACCCATAATGAACATACCTACAAATTTTCAGAAAGATCGGCCAAGTACTTTCTGAGATATTCCATAAAGAAGAAAAAGCGTTACAGGCCGTTACAACCGTTAGTAACGGCTGTAACGGTAAACTAAAACGTCGGGCATCATCCTTGACCCATCATGAACATACCTACAAATTTTCAGAAAGATCGACCCAGTAGTTTTGTCTTGAACGAGTGGAACACATTTTGACCACGGACACACACACAGACAGACAGACACACAGACAGCATTTCTTCGTTCCCATTCTAAAGTACTCCCTGGACTTTAAGAACTGGGAGTACAAAAACAAAATTCTACAGAACTTAAGTTGACAGGAACAATATGAGTTTCTTGGTGTGTGTGTGTGTATGTGTGTGTGTGTGTGTGTGTGTGTGTGTGTGTGTGTGTGTGTGTGTGTGTGTATGCGTGCGTGCGTGCGTGCGTGCGTGTGAACTTCTGGAAGCAAACAAAAATTAAAAGGCATTGACATTTTTAACGAAAATGATTATTTCACCAGGTGTCCGGGAAGTGAAACAGACAACATTGTTGGAAAACTTAAACAAAGCATGAATGTCAAAGTTTGGTTGATGATATTCATTTCATTGTGTTATAGATGTGTTTACCTATAGCCTGATTCATTCCCTTTTGTTGTACTCCCAGTTCTTAAAGAACAGCGAGTACTTTAGAATGGGAACGAAGAAATGCTGTGTGTGTGTGTGTGTGTGTGTGTGTGTGTGTGTGTGTGTGTGTGTGTGTGTGTGTCCGTGGTCAAAATGTGTTCCACTCGCTCCAGAAAAAACTACTGGGTCGATCTTTCTGAAAATTTGTAGTTATGTTCATTATGGGTCAAGGATGATGCCCGACGTTTTAGTTTACCGTTACAGCCGTTACTAACGGCTGTAACGGCCTGTAACGGTTTTTCTTCTTTATGGAATATCTCAGAAAGTACTTGGCCGACCTTTATGAAAATGAGCAGGTATGTTCATTATGGGTCACGGATGATGCCTGATGTTTTAGTTTGCCCCGTTATAGCCGTTACTAACGGTTGTAACGGCCTGTAACGGTTTTTCTTCTTTATGGAATATCTCAAAAAGTACTTGGCCGATCTTTCTGAAATTTGTGGTTATGTTCATTATGGGTCACGAATAATGCCCGATGTTTTAGTTTACCGTTATAACCGTTACTAACGGCTGTAACGGCTGGAACGGTTTTTCTTCTTTATGGAATATCTCAGAAAGTACTTGGCCGACCTTTATGAAAATGAGCAGGTATGTTCATTATGGGTCACGGATGATGCCTGATGTTTTAGTTTGCCCCGTTATAGCCGTTACTTCTTATATATAGGTGGATTTTAATGAAATTTGGTGTATAGAAAGGTTATCACACACAAATGGCACTTCTATATAGTGTTCCAAAATTTGACCGTTAAAAACCGTTATTCTTGACATATTGTCCGATTTGGATGAAATTTGATATGTACACAGGCCCAGTGAGGACTAAAATACCGGTTTCAAAAGTGCATATCAGTTATATAACCGTTAAACTGTTATTTTGCCGTTATTTTTTTAAATATTGGTGGGTTTTCATGAAATTTTGTATTTTGAAAGGTCATCACACACAAATGGCACTTCCATGCAGTGTTTCAAAATCTGACCGTTAAAAACCGTTATTCTTGACATATTGTCCGATTTGGATGAAATTTAGTATGTACACAGGCTTTAGCCCAGTGAGGACTAAAATACCGGTTTCAAAGTGTATATCGGTTATATAACCGATAAACCGTTATTTTGCCGTTATTTTTTATATATTGATGGATTTTAATGCAATTTTGTATATAGAAAGGTCATCACACACAAATGGCACTTCCATGCAGTGTTTCAAAATCTGACCGTTAAAAACCGTTATTCTTGACATATTGTCCGATTTGGATGAAATTTGGTATGTACACAGGCTTTAGCCCAGTGAGGACTAAAATACCGGTTTCGAAAGTGTATATCGGTTATATAACCGATAAACCGTTATTTTGCCGTTACTTTTTTATATATTGATGGATTTTAATGCAATTTTGTATATAGAAAGGTCATCACACACAAATGGCACTTTCATACAGTGTTTCAAAATCTGACCGTTAAAAACCGTTATTCTTGACATATTGTCCGATTTGGATGAAATTTGGTATGTACACAGGCTTTAGCCCAGTGAGGACTAAAATACCAGTTTCAAAAGTGTACATCGGTTAAATAACCGTTAAAACCGTTATTTTGCCTTTTAGTTCTTATCTCATAAAGCACTTGGCCGATTTATAAGCGGTTTGGAAAACTGGGAGTACGTTTATATGCTTCGCATCTTGTTCTTTTTTCTCTCTCTTCTTTTTTCTTTTTGTTTTATCCTTTATCGTTTCAGTGTTTTGGGTTGTTTTTCACAAGTAAACTTAAAGTAGAATGGAAGTTGGCATTGTTCGAGAAACAGAACAGAATTTAGAGAAAAGAATGCAAGAAACCCACTGTATTCAATGTAATGCACCAACAAACTACAGCCACACCAGCAACGATGTGAGGGTCATAATCAGTGATCCATGCCACTGCTTACCCGACATCAGAGGAGATCAGAGTTTCACTGGTGGAGAAAGCAATTCTTCCTTATGAATATGATATGCATATTTATGTTTCCTTGGTCTTGTCACGCAACTTGTCACAGCTGCACTTGAAAGCCCAAACAAAGCCTTCATAAAAGTGATATAAGCATCACATTTCATTTTACAATATCTGTTAACTCTGGAACTATGAAACTGAAAAAGAGTTAAAGAGAACCTTTTCAGTCTCATGGAACAAAGGTGTGTACCGACGCAGCTCTGGCAAGATGATGGGGAATCCATATATCAAAGTGACTCGTGTAAGTTTGCATATAAGACATATAGAAACACATGCCGCATTCTGGTATGCTGTTACGGCTTTGTTGCCGTTGGTATTGGTGGTGATGGTGGTGGTGGTGGTGGTGTGTGTGTGTGTGCCCTTCTTTCTCTCTCATATACGCCGAGAGAGAGAGAGAGAGAGAGAGGAGAGAGAGAGAGAGAGAGAGAGAGAGAGAGAGAGAGAGAGAGAAAGAGAGAGAGAGAGAGAGAGAGAGAGAGAGAGAGAGTGCATGGACGCGCGCGCGCGCGTGTGTGTGTGTGTGCGTGCGCGCGCGCTCGTGCGTATATTTCAGTCATGGTCACTGCCTTAGTTTCGTTGCATGTTGGTGTCGGGTAACACACCATGCCACCTTATGTTTACAGTACACAACATTCTTCGTTTATTTATTTCTTTATACCTCCGTCATGGTTGTTTTGAACGTATCTGTGTGTTACTTGATGCTTTGATTGACAGACCATGCCTTAATCTGAACATTTCCAATACTTTCTCTTCTTGGGCCTGCTGCCGTTGCTGCCATAGCACACTCCTCAGGTACAAAAGTGGGTTGAGAGCAGAGGTGAGCGGTATCATGAACACAATCATGGCGTCGTGCATAAGGTCTAACAAATGAACGCCATTGGAAGACAGCATCCTCACCACACCGAATGACAACCAGCAGATGGCGTGTGTGGATGTGACTGTGCCCATCAGGTGGACTGAAGAATACACCGACCTGAGGGCAGAGTCCAGCATCATTCTGTGTTGAGGTGTTCGGTGGTTGATAACTACGTGACCGGCGGCAATCGTGAAGTACAGAACAAAGTTGATGAAGACAATGACGGTGAACCACCTGAACTCCGTGACAGACAGATGGCGATCGTATAATGCCAGACGACACAGACCAGATTGACCCTGGAGACCCCAGTGGGAGAGTCCTGGAAGAAAAGGAATCAACGACAGCACCATCCCGACAACCCACGTTACCAAACACACTGGGCCCACACGTGTTGAAACAGGACCACGTTTCCTTGAATCACCGGGCAAACAAAGAATGATCACGTGATTCAGCGTGATGAACCAGATAACGAAAACGGACAGCTCTGTGGAAAAGAAGAAAGAAATCCACTGGCCTTGCAAATCACACTGCTAGTCCACCTCTTTTCAAAATAAATGTAATTTCCGCGAAATATTTCATTAGCTACCATAGCAATCGTGACATGGCTTCCCATACACACGCCACTAAGTAGCAAATTAGCGAGAATCATCACAAAATTACTTCCAAACATTTTTTGCGTGACGACGAAAGCTGTCAACCAAATCAAGTTCCCTACACTGGCGAATGTGCAAACCAGCCAAAGGAAAACAATGTGCACAGTATTTGGTATCAGTTCTTTGCAGGAATAAAGTAAAACATGACTGCTAACGCATTTAGTTTCACTAGATTGTTGAGGGAGTACATGCTCACAACAAAGCCTGTAATTTGACGAAAATACATTGTTTAAATGACTGGATCGTGACAGCAGATCGAAAGGAAAGTGATCCAAGGGGTTTCCTCTTGTATCCAATACACTCAACTCCGGTATGTTTTTAAGACCTACAGATGGAAAGTGTTCAATACCAGAAAAGGATATGTTCAAATGCTTCACTTGTGGTAAATATAGAATGTTGAATATATGGTAACTAGTTTTTGACACATCCACTCTCTTCAGTGTATAATGAATTTGCTTTTTGTTTAAATCATTTATCGAATGCTTTATAGGGTTGTTCGCTATTCGTAGTTCTCTCAAATTTTTGGAGTAAAGGAAAATGTCTGAATTAAGAGCACTAAGATAGTTATTGGTAAGATCAAGAATCTGCAGGTTTTTCAATTTCACACCTGAACCGTTAACTAAAGAACAGTGTGAGAGGCTGAGCTGAATGAGATACATGTTTTTACTGAATTCAGTCACAGTCATTTCAGAGCCTGACCCGTCCAGATAACGAAGTTGTGGGAAGAGATTTACACGGAAAGGCTGACCACACATAAGCGAGTGACCTTGACACAGGCATCCTTCAGGACAGGTTCTGTCACACATCAGCTCATCATCCTGCAGTGGGCACTGACCCCAGCCATCACACAGGTGATCTCCGTGGACACACACGGGAGAATTTCGGCAGCGATAGAAACCGGGACATGTAGATCTATCACAGTCTTGTTCATCTTCTCCATAAACACAGTCCGAGAATCCATTGCAACGGGTGTAGACAGGGAGACAGTACAGCCATTCAGATGTACACCCATAATGGGTGTCAGGACACGACTGATCATCTTTCATCTTCTTTTGTCTGAAATACCAGCACCATCCAGATTGATGTGATATCGTCGTTTTCTGGTTTCTTTTGTCAGCACTTCCAGGTAGCTGGTGTCTTCAGTGCAGCCAGCTTCATCTGAATCATCCTGACAGTCTGAGTACTCATTGCAGCGCTGGTTCCTAGAGGCACATTGACAGTTCGTGCACAGAAAGCCGTCACATGTTGGGTGTTCACAAAACAATTCATCACTGTTATCTGGACAGTCTTGTCTGAAATCACATACTAGAGTGTGGTGGACTAGTGTGTTGTCATCGTCACATTGCAGCATTACATATGTAAATGTATGCGCTCTCTCACGATGAACGTGTTTTCCCTTCTGCTTGTTAGTTAAGTTCAGGAATTCAGAAAGCTGCACAGATGTATTTTTTCCGAAATGGATGTCCTGACTGTGTGATAAAAATAAGTGTGTAGCATAACCATGAGAGCAACTAGACAAAAACTGTTTTGTGTTTGTAAAGATCGACTGAGATAAAGCAAAATAAGCCAGCACATTTTTTGAGGAAAATACAAGTGCTCGTGGTTTCACTTCACACAGAATATAAGAAGACGAACGAATTTCCCTTCCCTGTACCAAACGAAACCCATCGTTCTCGAGTCTTAACATAAAGTCAGGTTCTCTTTGATAATAGAACAGACGCAATGTTCTGAAAAGATTGTAGATCACTGTGTTGTCTTGCCATGTACGAACATTGCTGTACATGAATGGTTTACGATCCACTCTTCTGAAATGACGCAAGGGTAGTGATAAACGGTGGTATTTATTGAAAATATGGAGGGAATCATTCAGTTCTGCTTTTGCTTTTATTGCGGCATTTATCCCACCTCTGCTACGACATTCATTAATCATGAAATCAAAGGCATATGCTTCTGTTAAAATGACCAAGAAGAAGCATTTCCCACGTGATGCCACCCGTCCAGGACAGTGCGGACTACTGAAGGGACAGTGTTCTGTTTCATCACGCCCATCTTCACACTCTCGCTTTAAATTGCAGTCCAGGTGTTGTTGAATCAAGGAGTAATGCTTTGCAGAACAGTTGAATAAAACCATTGGACAGAGGATGTGTCTGATGGATGTCAGAGGTTAGAGAAAAAAGTAGAAAATGCTATTTTTGCACCAACCAGCTGGCCATAGTTTCGAACTTGAATGGAAAGATATGATGCAAAAAACAATTTTGCTGGTGTTAAAAGTGGATCACATACTGTTGTGATACAGAGGCGAGATGTGTTTGTTCTTTTGTACTTCACTTCGATCAATGGCAGCCTTCTGTCCATTGACAAACATGACCCAGGTCCAAACAACTGATGAATGCTAATAATGGCCGCTGACTTGGAGGGGACTACAAAAATGTCTTTGAAAACCGACGATCTCCTGAGTGGCACTAACAAATACCCAGAATACTTTGAATTATATTTAACCAAAAGACCACGGTGTTTTACAGTCTCAACATCGATTTTAACTGACGGATAATGTTTATGTTGAACACAAAAATGGTTATGATCTGTTTCAGGACATGATTCTTCAAGTGAATGAACATTGCATTTGACAGATGCTTCAGGATTATTTCTGATCATAGTTTCCCATTCTCGTGACTCACACCAGTACTCCAGCCGTAGAAGATGAACACGTATGTACAAACCCATCAGCACCTCAACGTGCAGATGACAAAAAGCAGTTAGTTCACCACACACACCGTACACTGCTCCCTGATGTGCAGTGAACCCTGGCAAGTTATTCTCACAGTCTGACCTGTTGACCTGCAGGATAGTGTTATCTGTGTGGTTCTGGTTGAGTAAATGTTCGACACCTGGACACACTTCAGTGACCTTCAATGCTGTGGAGTGAACCATGGTGCTTGTTATGGTCCTTTGGCTCAATAAAGTTCCCCCAATCCCGTTCCATCGCAACTCCCCCCCCCCCCCCCCCCCCCCCCGCTCCCCGCCTTCACAATTTTCCCCTTTAGTTTTGCTATTCCTCAGAGGCATGCTTAGTGAAGGAAGGGCAGACTGGTCGAACAGATTGTGACTAAAATTTCAATCTTTGATTATTTTGTCTGATCTCCAAGCTCTCTCTCTCTCTCTCTCTCTCTCTTACAGCAAAGTTTTATAAGTATTGAAGACGGCTGTATCCTAACTGAAGCTAGAGACTGATATTCATTATTGTGTTTAAACAGGATCGTGGGAATGTGCTTGTGCATTGGCTTTTTCATCTACTTAATCACGTTTTGGGATAATGTGAATATGGAGGAAGATTTGGCTTCATTTACTCTGCTTGCTTGTTTACTTTCCGAGCTACGCTTTGATTCATTCTGTTAAATGCTAAAGAATCAGAAAATACGCCGGATAATATGTTAGATCACTGTATCCTTTTTCAAACGATAGAATCAGACTTGGTCATGTTAGCAGCATGCCGAATAGTTTTGCCCCTCTCTCTATGCTTTCTACAAGAAAATCTCTCTCTCTCTCTCTCTCTCTCTCTCTCTCTCTCTCTCTCTCTCTCTCTCTCTCTCTCTCTATATATATATATATATATATATATATTGTGGTGTACTATTTATTGATTTCAAAAAAGCATTCGATGTGATAGACCATAACCTTCTACTTAGAAAACTAAAATTGTATGGCTTATCCACAAAAACACTTACGCTTTTTCACTCATATCTCACAAATAGGCAACAATGTGTAAAAATTAATACAACTTTCTCTTCATTTCAAACACTTTCCTATGGCGTCCCACAAGGCTCTATCCTGGGTCCTTACTGTTCACAATTTACATCAATGATTTACTTCTCCATATCACATCCACCTGTGAACTCTTTGCTGATGATACAACAATGCATACAAATCATTCTGATGTTACTGTTCTTGCACACACTTTACAAGAAAGTGCGAATGACCTCGTCAAATGGACTGAACTAAATCACATGTCGCTTCACCCTCAAAAAACTAAATCCATGCTTATCACAACCAGGCAAAAAAGACAAAATCTCACTCTTAAGTTTCCTCCTGTACATCTTAAAAATGAACCCGTTGAACAGGTTACATGCCTCAAAGTGCTAGGAATAACAATTGATAACAATATGAGTTGGCAAGCTCACATAACCTCACTATGCAAAAAAGTTTCACAGAAAGTTTATCAACTCTCCAAAATCAAACGCTTCCTCGACCTGCATTCACGCAAGCTCTTTTTTCAGTCTCATATTCAATCATACATAGACTATGGATCTACTCTATGGGACTGTGCTAGAGCTAACACTCTCAAACCATTGTTAAGCCTACACAAGCGAGCACTCAAATTAGTCCTCCTAAAAAGCAGTAGTCTTCTGGACTCGGACTATAAAAAGATTCAAGTTCTCCCATTAAGTCTGAGATTAGAATACAACAAAGGGATCATAATGCACAAGATTGTGTCTGGGAAGGCACCCTCAACATTAGTTCACAGATTCTCAATAAATTCCTCAAGGACTCTACCCAAACTTCATGTCCCTGTTCCTAGAATTGACTTATTCAAATCCAGTTTAACATATTCAGGTTCCTGTCAATGGAACTCGCTCCCTGAATCAACCAAACAACGCCAATGCATATCAACCTTCAAACACCATTACTTCAACCATCTTATGTGCCAGTACTTGCATACTCCGCCATAAATCCACCACCAATCACCACCACCCTCTTTGCCTTATGTATGTACCTGACTATTTAGAAAGTGTTTTTGTACTTGAAATGCACATGTATGTTATTTTGTTTAGTAAGTATGTGTTATATGAGTACATGTATGTGTGTGTGTGTGTGTGTGTGTGTGTGTGTGTGTGTGTGTGTGTGTGTGTGTGTGTGTGTGTGTGTGTGTGTGCGTGTGTTTCTTACTACCTCCTGCCCTCTTGTCATTCTGTCGATACGCTTGTATTCTTATGTGACATTCTCTCTCTCTCTCTCTCTCTCTCTCTCTCTCTCTCTCTCTCTCTCTCTCTCTCTCTCTTCACGGTTCTGCTGGAATGATTTGATTTATTATCCCTATGACATCCCCTCCTACCCGTGGCGACTGGGCTATCATTATGCATTTCCCACCTCCATTTGTGCTTTATTTCTACCCCCCCTCCCCCGGTGCTTCAAAATCGATTGTCTTGTATCTCTTTGGAATTTTTTGATTGTCAGATTGTTCTAAACATGCTCTCTTATCGCACCCACTCTCGCCTCTTTCTCCCCAACCCTCTCTCTCTCTCTCTCTCTCTCTCTGCAGACTTACCCCGCACTCCCTTCGCTCCTGCGTCTCTCTCTCTCTCTCTCTCTCTCTCTTTAAAATTTTAATCCCGTATTGTATTGTAGTTCTAGTCACTTTTGCATGCTTCCTTTGTTACCTTTTATTTTATATTGTTGACCCTACTCAGGGCGAAGACTGAATGTAAAAAAGCACATCAGTGCTTATCTACTGAGAGGCAATGAAAACGCAATCCCCATTTCGTCCCCGAAAAATGTCACCTCAGCCAAAATAATGTGAATTATGCACGAGGCATGCAACCTAGCACGCGTATGTTGTATTGCGACGATCTGTATTGACAGGCACAGTTGGGTTCATGACGTCATGAGTAAACCACTCCAACACATCTTTTACTGATAACTGCAAAACACGTGCAACACAGGCATACTGTGATTGCATGCAAACAGCCCATGACTGTCCCCTATAAAAACACACATTGGCGTTTTACTGACACTCGTGCGCACCATGCCGCGGTTAACTACAGACCAGAGAAATCAAGCCATTGGCATGCTGAGGGCAGGCACTGCTCACATCAGGGCCGCACAACATTTCAATGTACACCCATCAACCATAACCCGTCTTGCGACTCGGCACCAAAACACTGGAAGTGTAAACGACCGTCCACGCCCAGGCGTCCAACGTGTGACGACGGCACGACAGGACCGCTACATTGTCACGCAGCACCTCCGGAATCGTTTCCAGCCAGCTGCACAAACAGCCCGCAACACTATTGGGACTAGAGAAAGACCAATCAGCAGCCGTACCGTGCGTCGGCGTCTGGCAGCAGCAGGGCTACGGGCACGTCGACCATACCAAGGTCAGATCTTAACCCATCGCCATCGACTAGCACGCCAGCGATGGGCTGCCGCAGGTGGCTTTCTGGGGAACAGGGTTTGGGGGAATGTTGTTTTTTCTGATGAATCCCGGTTCAATGTCTCTTTCCCGGATGGCCGTGATCGTGTGTATCGACGTCAGGGTGAACGTTTTGCGCAACCCTGTGTCATTGAGCGAGATCGTTATGGGGGTGGAGGGGTAATGGTCTGGGGTGCCATAAATGCTCAATTTCGATCGGAGCTTGTGTTTGTGCCAGGCAACTTGACGGCAAGGCGTTATATTGACACTGTTCTTGAGCCAGTTCTTCTTCCTCTCTGGAGACAGCATGGTGGCAACAGACTAGTGTTTCAGCAGGACAATGCTCGACCCCACACAGCCGTTCTCACACGAAATTTCCTTCGGGACAGCAATGTGGATGTCATGCAGTGGCCCTCCGTGTCCCCAGACATGAATCCCATTGAACATTTGTGGGACGAACTTGGACGACGTGTGCAAGGTCAGCAGAATCCCCCAACTACCGTTGCTGAGCTCACCCAAGCATTGCAGCATCACTGGAACGTGATACCGATCCGTATCATCCGTCGTTTGTGCGCTTCAATGCCCCGACGTTTGTAAGCTTGCGTTCGTGCTCAAGGGGGACACACCAGATATTGACAGTGTATTCCTTCTGTCGCGCCTAAATGGGCTTCACTTCAGGCGAATGTGCACCTGTTATGGGCAAACTAATGTACAGTGGTCGCACTTTTGTCACACGTATTTGCTTTGATGTGTGTTTGTTTCATTTTAATAAAATTGTCAGTTGACAATGGAATTGCGTTTTCTTTGCCTCTCAGTATATTATCCTCGTAAATAAAGAATTTTGTCTTGTCTTGTCTTGTCTTGTCTCGTCTCTCTCTCTCTCTCTCTCTCTCTCTCTCTCTCTCTCTCTCTCTCTCTCTCTCTCTCTCTCTCTCTGTCCGTGAGTACGTGCACGCCTGCACCCTTGTGTGTGTGTGTGTGTGTGTGTGTGTGTGTGTGTGTGTGTGTGTGTGTGTGTGTGTGTGTGTGTGTGTGCGTGCGTGCGCGCGCACGTTCGTGTGTGTGTGCATGCGTGCAAATGTGCGTAAATGCGCGAGCGCGCTCGTGTGTGTGTGTGTGTGTGTGTGTGTGTGTGTGTGTGTGTGTGTGTGTGTGTGTGTGTGTGTGTGTGTCTGCTGTACAAGTCAAATAAATCACTTTGGAGAAAATATTTGCTGCTAGACTGACAGCTTTTTTATTTGTTTTCATACACACACACACACACACACACACACACACACACACACACACACACACACACACACACTATATATATATATATCTGTCAGCCTCTCTCTCTCTCTCTCTCTCTCTCCCCTCTCTCTCTCTCTCTCTCTCTCTCTCTCTCTCTCTCTCTCTCTCTCTCTCTCTCTCTCTCTCTCTCTCTCTCTCTCTCTCACGTGAATGACAATGGTTTGATTTACTGCAATGGCTTGTCAACAGACATGAACTCTGAAAAGTACATAGAGTTTATTTGTAACAGGAGTCTGCATGGAGGGAAAAGTCTCATAAAACAACGACAGAAAAGTTTTCACATTGACGTTCTTCACTGCTGTGGTTTACACATGTCGTTATTTCAGAACATTTAAATGTTCGCAGAAGGAAAACTAACTGGATATAAAGGGTTCATTGGGGTAGAAGTAATAAAAGATGTATTTAACTTAAATATTCGGTGATGTTTTTCCCAATCCGTGAAGAACGCCATCTTTGTGAATTCGTGTGAATCCTTCAAATACATATGGTTAATTTGAAAATGTCAACAATACACAAACTGGTGCAGTCTTTTGTTTTTCTTTTCTTTTCTTTTGTTGTTGTTTTTTGTTGGCTTTTTTTTTGGGGGGGGGGGGGGGGGGAGGGGGGGGGGGGGACCCCGGTGCCAAAAACGAATAACTTGGGAACAGAGACAGACAGCCAGCTCTGGACTTGACTAACATTCGGTCACTTTCTAATGTCAGATAGTATTAACGGTTATATGCTCACACTGAAATCGGCTTATGCTGAGTCTAACATGCGTCATCCTTTGTTGTTGTTGTTGTTGTTGTTGTTGTCTTACCTGGCACCTGCTCTGTGGTATGGTCTGCCTTCTTCTCTGCGTAACACGGACTCTTTAAAGACTTTTAAAACCTTCCTAAAGACATCTTCCCCCCCCCCCCCCCCCCCCCCCCCCCCCCCCCCCCCCCCCCCGGACTGATTAACAATGTCCGCTTATCTCTGTGCGCGAGTCTGCTTGTTTTGACGCGCTTATGTGTCTGTCTGCGTGTGTGTGTTTTGTTTTTCTGTGTGTGTGTGTGTGTGTGTGTGTGTGTGTGTGTGTGTGTGTGTGTGTCTGTGTGTGTCTGTGTGTGGTGTGCGCGCGCGCGCGTGCGTGCGTGCGTGTGTGCGTGCGTGCGTGCGTGCGTGTGTGTGTGTTGTGTGTGTGTGTGTGTGTGTGTGTGGTGTGTGTGTGTGTGTGTGTGTGTGTGTGTGTGTGTGTGTGTGTGTGTGTGTGTGTGTGTGTGTGTGTTGTGTATGTGTGTGTGTGTGTGTGTGTGTGTGTGTTGTGTATGTGTGTGGTGTGTGTGTGTGTGTGTGTGTGTGTGTGTGTGTGTGTGCGCGCGTGCGCGCGTGTGCGTTTTGAGTTAGAATGAGTATTTTATCATGTTTCTGTAATATGCGCTTTGGGCTCTCGCGAGGTGAAGCGCTCTATAAATTCCTTTTACATTACATTACATTGTCCACGACAGTTCATCAACAGGTCGCCTTTATTAGTGCAACATGCAGGCATACGATCCCTGAAGTAGGCGAAGGAATGTACCGGTAACAGACTGAAAAAGTCCTGCACAGTTTCAGCTGCTATATTCTATTCCCTGCCACCGAACACCGAGAAAGAGCACACAGGTTTCAGAACTATGCGCGGCTGGCTTTGGCAAAATTACTGATTGCCAAGAAACAGGCTGGCCATGATGTGTGCATGCTACATAAGTCAATACCAGCTATGAGGTATTCAGTGGCGTGAGAACAGGAGGAACAGGGGGAGCAGGGAGGGGAATGGTGGACGATCACATCTGATCTTCACTCCCATCATCTCCCACCCACCTACGCCCTATGTGCTTAGAGAGAGAGAGAGGAGAGAGAGAGAGATGAGAGAGAGGAGAGAGAGAGAGAGAGAGGAGAGAGAGAGAACTCGAACTCGAACATTTAATGACTTATGGCACGATGGCCTCTGTCACAGTGTGAGTGACGTTATAAAAATCATTTCAAGAGGGAAGAAATCATGCTGAAAGCAATAATCTGACAAAATTCTTACAGGCATAAGTGGGGACGAGACAAAAACTTACCTGTTTTTCATTCTATGCGTATACATTCATCTGATAACTTCTGGAGATTTTTCCTTTAAGACATCACTATGAAGCCTTTAGCAATTGGCTCTTTTTTCATATTTCAAAACATTTGTACAAAAACCAAGCAAGCCGACAAGTAATATTAGCATTTTCACATGTTAAAATTTCTATCAGATACTGGTTTTCGAAATGAGGCGGCATAGTTTTGAAAATATTGGGGCTAATATTGTTGTACTGATGACACTCAAACAAAACATGTTTTTCATCCTTTAGTTCATCTGGACAGAAGCGACAGTCATTCATTCCCGCAGAAGTATCCCGCATGAAACGATTTCTGTGAGGGTTTATGTCGCTCACCCCTAATCTGAACCTCGTCAAGGATTCTCTGAAGCACTTTATCTTAACTTCAGAAAAAATAATTTTCTGGTAAAAGCATTGTTTTGAATGATGTATACAAGATGAAACGTTCTACTGTCCCTTATGTCTGCAAACCACTCTTGTTTAGCTACGTCTCTAATTCTTTGTTTAAAAACAGACAGAAACATTCTATCATTTTCCACACTTTGGTTAACCCAAACGAAACTGAAACCTAATGTCTGTAAAAGTATTCTAGTCTTTGTGACCCAGTTAATTTTCCCTTGGTTATATAGCCTATTTAGAAGGTCGTAAGCTTGCTTGGGTAGGCGATCTGTGTCCATCTTTATGATTACGTAGCCAGTATTTCACAGCTCTGATACAACAGTTCACTTGAAGGGGGTACCGTCCTAGTTCACCATAGACCATGAGTGATGGTGTGTGCACAGGCACATTCAAGAACTTTTTACAAGCATACAAATGGACCTTTTCTACCTGATTACTGTCCTGCAACGGTCCCCAGATTCCCAAAGCGTATAAAAGAGTCGGTTGAACCACTGTATCGAACAGCTTAAAAATCGTTTCTCTCGTCATGCTATCGATTCGTCTCAAAGATCGGATAATGTCGGTAGTTACTCGTTTGCCTTTGATCGCTAAGCGTTTTCCTGCTTGATAAGCGCTCATAGTTGTTGTGAAAGTAAACCCAAGATATACATAGCTGTTAACGACTTCGAGTTGTTCTGTTCCAACATACCATTTCTCATGTCTCCCAGGGAACCCACCCTTCCTAAAAACCAGCACTTTAGTTGTGTCGCAATTTATTTCAATTTTGAGATCAAAACAGGCCTTAACTAAACAATTAATCTGGTTCTGTAAGCCAGATGGCGAATTTGACAGTAGTGCAAGATCATCTGCAAACATCAGAATGAAAAGTTCAACAAGACCGGGACAAAGTTGTACAGCATGCTTTCCTTCTACCGACAACTGTTCTGCTAACTGATTGATGATGATGGAGAAAAAATGTTGTACTTGCAACGCATCCCTGTCTCAAACCTTGTGGGCAATCAAAACAGTCTGTGAAGTCGTTCTGCACACGTACGCGTGCTTTTAAAGACTCGTACTTCGCCATTACCGCTTTGGTAAATGTACATGATGTGCCAGCTTTGACCAGGGCTCTCAATAAGATTCCATGTTGAACCGAGTCATACTCCCTCTTTAGATCGACGAAACATACATGTAGTTTTCCAGGTTTGCTCAAATACTTGTGTATTCGGAGTATAGGGTAAAAATATGATCCGTGGTAGAGTATCCTCATCTCCGCCTTGGCTTAAGGCTGTGTCAGACCAATTGACATAGGCCAGAACACCAAGGCTACATCAAAATGTTGTTATGCTCTGCATAGTTATGTGGGGATTGTCTTCAGTCGTGACAAGCTCCTAGCATAACATTATCAGTCTCCCAAATCCCCGAAGTCGGAGTGTGGCTGCCCATGTGGCGGGGTAATCAAAAACGGTCACACACGTAATGTTCTCATCCCCAGCTGATGCATTTGTGCCATAGTGTTCAAATGCTTCGGCTGTTCGGATGATCCCTGGAGTCTTTTAGCCAGGGTACGGACAACAACAACAACAACAGTATCCTCATCTGAATCCCGCATGTGTTTCTGACAACTTGTTATCATCTTCCAACCAGAAATATAAACGATGTTCAAAATAGATGTGTAACATTTTCTGATCAAGCTCAGGAGTAACATTCCTCTAGAGTTGGACGGATTTTCACGGTCACCTTTCTTAAAAATGGGTATAACGATGGCTTCACGCCACATGTCTGGAAAAGTCCCCGACAAAAAAAACTGAATTGAATAGTCTTGTTAGAAAAACTCACATACTACCTCTTCAGCATTTCCGCCAGGATTTTATCTGAGCCACAAGCTTTGCCAGATTTTAAGTGTCGTAATGCTCTTCGAACCTCACTTTCAGTAATGGCTTGATCGAGTATGTCAGTTTCTGGTAGTGTAGCAAAATCAATAGATGATGAACATTAGATTCATTTGAAGCGCACTGGTTTGATTTGAACACTTCACTGAAATCATCAAACCATTTGTCTTTTGTGATTTTGTCACTACAGATTCCCTTGGACTTCAGATGCAAACATGAATTGACTTCTTTCCAGAACAGCTTTGGGTTACCTATTTGATTCATGAGGGCATCTGCTTTCGCTTTTTTAAATGCCTTTCTCTTTTGCTTGATTAAAGTTTGGTACGACTGTTTGCTCTCAAAGTAATCCTGCCAGTTTGGTTCTGATCTTTTGCGTCTAAATTTCCGCACCTTTGTCTTTGCATCGTTTTTGCTTTGATGACAATCCTTGTCAAACCATTCCGCCTCTTTCTTCTGGTTGTTACCAGTAAACACTGTTTTATTCATGCACTTTGCCGCTGACAGTAGGCACTCCACGAACAAACCAACCGCACCGTGGACATCAGTGTCAGTATCAGCTAATGCGCATAACAACTTTTCCTGGGATTCCAGTGATCGGAGAGAATCTAAAAACACGTATATTTTACTGTCATCCCAAACCAGTTTTTCAGTTTTCACTTTTACAGCACGTGCAGTTTCTCGGTCTGTCTGTGTTGTACCCACGGTCAGGGACACAGGCAAGTGATCGGATTCTCAACAACAAGTGACATAAAAATATTTTGTGTACAGAGATCGTTGGAAGCACAAAAATAGTCAATCAGGCTTGACCCTGTTTGTGATAAATAGGTTACATTCCCTTCTGAGTTGAAAAAATGACATCCATTAAGAATAGAGCAATCAAAAACTTGACAGACATCAATCAACTTTCTTCCAAAAACATTAAACATTAAATCTTCAGACGTCCGTTCAAAGTCTCTTCACCATTGTGGAGTATGTCCTCATCTACATATAGAGTGTTTTTGTTTCCAGTTCGGGCATTGAAATCCCCACACAAAAGAAGGTAGAAATCATCTAATGTTTCCCAAACATCTATTAAGCACTGTTCCATCAAATCGATGCCATCCTGGAATTCGGTCGTACTATATAATATGGGGAATCGTGCGGCGGTACATACAATGACAACATAACCACATCTTTATCTGTGTTTGGCAGGTCTTTGTTCATTTTCAACATAACTATTTGCTCGTAAACAATATGAATCCTTTCAATGTAACGACTGAGACACCTTTTAATCGGAACTACTACCCCTCCAGAACTCCTTCCGTGTTGGCGTAGCTTCTTAGCAGGTGCAAAATATGAATCGAAATCTTCAAAAACACTTAGCTGAATATCAAATTCCACGAAGGTTTCGGTCAGGCACACTATGTCAAAAGATTTAATATAGTTTACAGTGTCTTGAAGCACGAGCTTGGACAAAAGCCCTCCAATGTTCCAATTCAGTATATGTAAACCATGGTGTGGTGTCTCTGCTTGTTGTGTTGTGTCGGCTGTCACATTGTTAGCGTCAATTGTACTATAATGCGTTGTGTAGGCTGTCATATTGTCAGACGTAGAGTTCCGTGGTGTGCCAGCTGTCAAACTGACAGAATCTGTCGTGTATATTGTGTAGTGCCAGCTGTCACACCATTAGTATCAGTCGTTTTGTCTTGTGTTGTCACAGTAGAAATCTGAGCGGTGACATGGCCAGGGCCGAGTCCCTATTCCCTGTTCGACCGCTGACGACCACCAGTGGAGACTTTACGTGCAGAAGTCATACTGTCTGAGATGAGAGGCTGGAGAGAGGTTTATATTTATAATATAATTTCTTCATATAATGTTTCCCAAATTCATCATTTTGACCCACCCCCTCCACACACACACACACACACCACACACTTACATCATTTAAGTTCATATCTTTGCCAAGTCATTACTATAATGACGGAAGAATTGTAACCTGCACTAGTTTCCCCACTATTGACTTGTTGAGAGAGGAGAGAGAGAGAGAGAGAGAGAGAGAGAGAGGAGAGAGAGAGAGAGAGAGATGAGAGAGAGAGAGGAGAGAGAGAGAGAGAGAGAGAGATTCGGATTCGGATTCGGATAATTTAATCATGCATAGGCCATTGCCCCTCATGATGGGGTACACTTTTCAATTGAAAGACTTGACAAAACTTTGCATCTTTCTTAGTAACTATACACACAGTCATACATGCACATATATTTCAAGATACTAAGACATAGCTACAGATCGTAATTTAAACGCTTTGTACAAGAATATTGATACATTTCTGACAATGCTTTCATTTTTTTGACGCCAACAATAAAGTCAAACGAAACTGGCTGGGATGCTTATAAAATTTCAAAGGTATATACTGTTTTCGTAAATCATTTAATGTAGGACAGCACAAAAGAAAATGAATTTCATCTTCCTTGGTAATTCTACACAACGGACAAATCAAATCTGTTTCTGTATGTGATCTATAACGATAGTAGTGACACGCAATTTCAGACACACCCAACCTAAACCTTGTCAGTATGAATTTCAAATGCCTATCTAATTTTAACTTCAGATAGGTTTTATCTTCATTTACAGTACAAAACGTTCTATATGTTTGAAACCGTTCACTGTTATTTACATGGAAGTCCCATTCTTGCCACCTACACAGTATCAATCTGTCTTTAAAAAGATTCAAAAATAGACTTATTTCTTCAACTCCTTGGTTCACACATACATAGCCAAAACCATACGCATATAATTTGCATCGAATATTTGAGACCCAATTTCTTTTATTCCGTGCATCTAACTCAAATAACATTCTATAGGCTTTCCGTGGTAATCTGCACTCTTCTAATCGTGTTAATTTCAACCAGTATCTAATACACCGCACTGCTGGATTTATATAGATAGGATACCTGTTCGTCTCCCCATAGATAAGATCATTTGGCGTTCTCATTTCAACTCCTAAGAACTTTTTAAGTGCGAACATATGTAATTTTTCAGGATAAAGCGCTGCATTTTCAAGACCCCATATCTCGGCACCATATTGAACAATCGGTTGAATCTGAGCATCAAATAACTTTAAATGAAGATCAAGAGAATTATTCTTCAATTTGTACAAATTTTGCAATACACACAATAGGGCCCTCTTGGCTCTGCTTAAAAGGTCCTGGCATGCTGCAGTAAAACTCAGCCTCGTGGAAAAATAGATTCCTAAATATTTGTATATATTTACCACAGGCATTAAGGTCCCATTATAATACCATCTTTCTTTGGCTGCCAAATATCCTCCTTTTCTGAACACTACTATATTGCTTTTGCTCATATTTACATTCAAATGAAATTCTGATGCTGCGCGATGAAGACTGTTTAACTGCGTTTGTAAGCCAACAACTGTTTCAGACAATAAAGCTACATCATCTGCCAATAACAAAATGAATAATTCAAAATAATCATATGTGAACCTTGCACCATGTCTCCCACACCTGATTACTTCTAATGCCAGTTCATTGATGAATAGTGAAAATAATACCGGACTAGTTACATCACCTTGTTTCACGCCCGTGTACAGTTAATATAGTCTGTTAACTTATCCCCAGATCGGATTCTACTTTTGACATTTATGTACATACTATTAATACATCGAAAAAGTTTCCCTTTTATACCATTTTTTAAAAGAATAGGCCACAGTAAATGTCTTTCTATAGGTCAAAAGCTTTCTCAAAATCAATAAAAGCTACATAGAGTTTACGATTCATGCAAAATTGTTTTTGTATTAATGCTACCAGCGTGAACATATGATCGATCGTGGAATAACCTTTTTTAAGAGAGAGAGAGAGAGAGAGAGAGAGAGAGAGAGAGAGAGAGAGAGAGGAGAGAGAGAGAGAGAGAGAGGGAGAGAGAGAGAGAGAGATGTTTTAAAGCATAACACATCTGAATTTAAAGCTTTCATGCCTTATGTCATTTACTTCCAGAGAAAGGGAGGGATGCCATTAAAAGATAGTTCTAGGTCGAAGGTTAAGTAAGAATGGCATTCTTATAACGAAAATTATTTACGGGAATCTTCTGCTAAAATAGAATGGTGTTATTCTATTTATAATTTTAAACAATAAAACCGCTGTATTGAAACGACATTTAAGGGTAACTGGGAAATGTTCCGCTGTTTCTAGTTATTAGGGAGACGCGAAGATAAGAGACGACAGACTTCGAGAGCTCATCTTTACACGTTTTCAAGTGCCTTCTGACAGCAGATATTGGTTAGGTCCCAACATGTTGATGCGAATCTGGTTTAAATGTACGCATAAAGAAAGCAATTTTGGGTGCGCTGATTTCCAACAACGTTTTATTCTATCGAACTGGACTCGTGTTGTGTGTACTCAGTACAGAAATGTGTTTGGATCAAGTAAGATTTCTATTGATGGTGAGTCCTAGTCTTACAGTTTTACAAGAATCGACATTGTCCAACCATTCTGTTATACAAACTTAACGCTTTTGATGTTTTGGCGCTTCTGTCTTGTAGCAATCAACGTGGCGTTACAAAAGCCATTTCTTTTAAATCATTTAAGCTGTATCAGACACTCTCCATAACCCTATACAATGCTATGAGTGTCATATGGACGTCTGTGTACTATTCAGCAACATGACTGTTTCGTGATTTAAACCTTCAGTTACTGTATATGTTGATGTCTGTATTTGTGTGTGTGAGTGTGTGTGTGTGAGTGTGTGTGCGTGTGTGTGTGTGTGTGTGTGTGTGTGTGTGTGTGTGTGTGTGTGTGTGTGTGTGTTTGTGTTTGTGTGTGTGTGTGTGTGTGTGTGTGTGTGTGTGTGTGTGTGTGTGTGTGCGCGTGCGTGGGTGGGTGCGTGTGCGTGCGTGTGCGTGTGTGTGTGCGTGCGTGCGTGTGTGTGTGTGTGCGTGTGTGTGTGTGTGTGTGTGTGTGTGTGTGTGTGTGTGTGTGTGTGTGTGTGTGTGTGTGTGCACCTTTGGTCCACAGCACCAGTCTGTCAACGTGGAGCAGAACTCTGTAACAGTCAGTATAAATTCTGCAGAAACGCCCGTCGATTTCACCATGATATAACAGATGTCCGTGACGCAGCTAGTGACAGTTGTGTTTCGCATGGAGGTACTCTAAGTTTCCCCACCTGTATCTTTAACTGGTTTCACTTATATATTAATCTAAGAAGGCCATGGCCACATACCAGTATCTTCCTTGGCGTTTTCACTTTTGATTTACCAATACGTTCCTTGTACAGACTCTGTCTACGCACTGAAGACAAAACTATCCTTTACCATACAGTAGAACTTGACCAGATACAAACATATCAGGGATGGAAGTTGTACCTGGCCATCGTTGCGAAAAGGAGTAGGGTGGAACTGGAGCTTGTTCCTCATTCAAGTGATTCAAACCGCTTTGACATATTGTGTGCATTCAATGAAAGTAAACCAGATGTTATGTCTCTTCATTCCAGAGCTGTTTCCTTGACAACCAACCCAGTGAGGCTACAGTCTTTGACAATTTGTCATGAAGGTCATATGACACATACACTTTTACTTTGCTACCCGAACTTATACAACGAGTTATGTCAAACTCACACGTCTTGTATTTCTTCTTACCGAGAGCCAAACGCCCATGAGAACGTTAATTCAACGGGCCACCACGTCACATTACTCCCTTCATTTGCATGTAACGATGAAAAGTTTATATTACCGCACATGCTGGTGTGTAACTTCATAGCTGAGTGTCAGGATCAGAGTGACGAGTCCTTCTGTAGTCATTTCTCCCTGTGTTAACATGTTTATGTGTTCTAATGGTCAGTGTGTTTACTATCCGAATGTGTGTGATCAATTACTTCACTGTTTGGACGAATCAGATGAAAAAGACTGTAGCGCAGTCCGAAAAGTACATGTACTATTCCCATATTTACCCTCCCCTGTTCTCATCAATTTTAGTGATGAATTCCTGTTTACCTCCACACCCATGAATGGGAATGAATCGTGTCCTGACAGCCACTATCGTTGTCCTGGTGACTTCAACGACTGCCTGCCTGCCTTCACACGATGCAATGGAATGTACGACTGCATCGACCACCAGGACGAAGGAGGGTGTGAGGAAATGACATGTCCGGGATTTTTTCGATGCAGAACTTCCAGAACATGTGTACATGCCGAGGATTTGTGTGACGGTTGGTCTCACTGTCCCATGCATGATGATGAATTACTGTGTGATACGTCGTGTCCTGTGCACTGTCAGTGCCAAGGTTACATGTTCTGGTGTGTCCATCCTTTCACAGCGGTGCTCTTTCCTGAACTTCGTTATCTGGATGCCACAGGTACCGGTATATGACATTGTCTGATGTTGGCAACAACGCCTATCTTATTCACTTGGTCCTCGCCCAGTGTTCTTTAACTCACATTACCCACATTGTCTTGTTGAATTTAAAGGTACTTGACCTCAGCAGTAACCAGCTGAAGAAAGTCGACTTCAAATCTTTTCTTCGTTTGAAAAATCTGGAAACATTGTTGCTGTCAAAGAACCTTTGATCTCCCTCTTTATCAATCAGTCACACAGTGCCCAGCAACACAGTCTCACAACCATAGATGTGTCACATACCAAAATGATACGGTTTGATGCACATGTTCTGTCTGCATTTTCTCAAATACAGAAATTGAATTTGTCTTCAACTTGCATTCACACTTTCCCCAATAACTTCAGGTATTTGCCTCGATTGACTGAACTGCATATGGCTAGGAGCCCGGTGAAAACGTTTCCAGCTGACATTTTCACACATCTGCGACATTTACGTTTTATCTATACGGACAATTATAAACTCTGTTGCAGTGAAATTCTACCTTTCGGCTTTGATAGCAGTTTGTGTCATGCCCCCACAGACGAAGTTTCGTCGTGTGAAGATTTACTGCATTCATGGGTGTACCGTGTGCTTCTGTGGCTGCTTGCCTGCTTGTCATTAACTGGTAACGTCTTCTGCTTCTGTGCCCGTTTGTTTGTAAGAAACATGGCTTCTGTCAGTGGATTCAGTGTGTTTGTCATCAACCTCACCATGGCTGACTTCCTTATGGGTGTCTATGTTACCGTTATAGGGGTAACTGATGAAAGACTACGTGGCAGGTACTTTCATCATGACGACACTTGGAAAAGCAGCGTGACATGTAAATTAGCTGGATTCTTGTCTCTCTTGTCCAGTGAAACATCAGCTCTGGTCATCTGTCTTATCACAGTCGATCGTTTTCTTGTTCTTCGCTTCCCTTTCAGCACTCTGCGGTTTAACAAAACATCGGCGTCAGTGGCTTGTTTTTTGACTTGGTTGGTTGGCGGGTCACTGGCCTTGTTACCTTTACTTCCCATGACGTCACACTGGGAGTTTTACAGTCAAACTGGCATTTGTATTCCACTGCCTGTTACCAGACGATATTTTGAAGGAAAATACTATTCCTTGAGTGTGCTAATATTCCTTAATTTTGTGCTGTTCTTGCTTATTTCTACGGGCCAGGTCTTCATCTACAGGTCAGTACAGAAGAACGCGTTGAAAATCGGCACCAGCAAAAACTGTAGGGACGTGACCTTAGCACAGCGTTTAATCACAGTTGCTGTAACAGACTTCATGTGCTGGTTTCCCGTTGGAATATGCGGAATCCTGTCTCTCTTTGGTGTTCCTATTTCTGGAGAAATCAATGTAGCTTTGGCTATAATTGTTCTGCCTTTAAACTCTGCCATTAACCCCTTCCTGTACACGTTAAACACTCTGGCAGAAAAGCGAAGGAAATCCTATGAAACTAAGCTGTCGCAGTGGCTAGAAATCCAAACGAAGTTGAATGACATTTAAATAGGTACACCTCTCTCTCTCTCTCTCTCTCTCTCTCTCTCTCTCTCTCTCTCTCTCTCTCTCTCTCTCTCTCTCTCTCTCTCTCTCTCTCTCTCTCTCTCTATTGTTTCTTGTTTGTTTTCAATCAACAAATGCATTTGGTTATTCGGCAAACTTTTAGGGGTTTTTGGTGATGAATCGTAAGGGAAAAGTATACACATAATCATGCCATCAAAGTTTCCTTGGTTTCCCATTGGATTCATCAAATATCATCTTGTACGGTGAATCAGGTGAAACCTATCATATGTGAAGCCCTTTGTGAAGTGTATAAAGTAGTGAAGTGTATAAAGTATTAGATGCAGTTTAAGTCGGTTACCAATACTGAAAATCGACAGACAGGTCGTAGATACAAAATGGTATTGCCACAAGAAGAGGGAACGAAAACGGACTTGGATGTTTTATATCCAGAAAACTTTTACAGTGTCTGGATGTTGGAAAAGTCAGTCTGGTTGTGTCAGGGAATAGGAATGAGAAGATTTATATGTCAGTTCGATAACAGACTAATAGTATTATGGTAATAATACTGATATATGTAAAAGTGAAGAATGAATATTGTTGGCTCTCTCCCTCTATTTCAACTTAAACGTTTATTCGTATCCTGAAGACTGTTTTCCTTGTCGTGGTAAGATCCAGAATATATTTCTTTTATTGTTGATGAGATGTGATTTCCAGCAGCTCTCATGGGCAAGCAAGCAGTAATAGTAGAAAGAAACTCGTGGAGAACGTGGCAGCAGAGAGTCCTCAGAAGAGAAGCCCCCTTCAAGCAAGCGTTTCGGCCCTTATCTCCTGACACTCTAGGGGGGTTGGGCCACACCCGGTTCATGACTCCGGATGTCGTCTGCTGCCCCTTTTTCCCATCTTGGGACGAGTCATGGCTGGGATTCGAACCCATGACCCTCTGGACATGCTCATTTTCCACTTAATGACCCACACTCTAACCACTGAGCCACTGGGCACCTGATATTTGTAGGGAAAGTTAAGCCTTATGAAGTTCACTTTTGTTCCTCCTTGACCAGATCCAGCTTGAACACCTCTCTGCCGCTTCTGCCATTGCTTTCAGGGCTCTGATTTTTCCCCTCCCTGCAACTGAGAGCTGTTTCATGAGGCTGTATGCAGATGTTCCTACAAGCCCCCTAGCTCCAATCTCTGCAGTGAGGACTTTGACCTGATAGCTTTCTCTCATCAGGCCGTTTGCCAGATCAGTATACTTTTCAGTCTTGCAGATTTGAGCTGCCTCCATTCTGTTCTCATATAGCACCGTGAGCTCGATCATGATCAGCTGCTTGCTTGACTGAGAGTGGACTACTACGTCTGGTCTCATGCCACTCTTACTGATGATCTCTGGGTGACTCTTCCATTCTGGGAGGTCTGCAGTGCACTCCCGGTCATCTGCCCCGTTCAGCAGACTCTGCCTGCATGTTCCGAGTGGCACTGTTGTTCTTGGCCGTGATTTGCTACCTCCTGCCGTGAAGAATGTTGCGGGTGCTTTTGGAGTCCTGATTTTCCCTTTTGTGGTGTTGGTACTAGCCCAGACTGCTTGTACAATCTCTTTGAGCACTTGGTTGTTCCTCCATGTGTACCTTCCTTGAGCCAGGGCTACTTTACATGAGCTTAGGACATGCTCCACTGTTTGTTTTTCATGGCAGAGGGGGCATGCAGGATCCGTCTGTTTTTCCCCACTTCACCAGGTTTGCATTTGAGGGCAGAAGGTCATATGCAGATCTGAGAATGAAGCTGATCCTGAGAGGGGCCATATGCCAAATGTCATTCCAAGTGAGTCTTCTTTGGAGTGCATTCTCCCACGTTGTCCATTGCCCTTGCTGGCTCTGCTGGACTGCTTTTTGGAGTCTTTTTTGGTCTTCTTCTTTTCTCATCTCCTGAATCATGTCTCTTTTGACTTTTCCTTTGGCCTTTGACCACCATTCAGTTTTGGTCAATTTCAGCCCTTGTCTGTTGGTCTGTGTGTGTCCTGTTATTTCTCTGATCTTGAGACTTTCTTTTGCAGAATCCATCGTCTCTTGAACTTTCCATTTTCTGCATGTCTGGGGCTTGATTGCTTCTACCACCTTGTCTCCTGAATCCTCCAGCATGCTTTGAAGTCTGATCTTCCCTGCTTTGTATTCCTCCAGGATGGATTTCAGTGGTAGTTTCAGCTTTGCTTGGCGACAGTACAGCGCTATGTCAATAAGACAGGGTGGGACACCAAGTCATTTCCTTGTGAACTTGTTGATTTTGGCTTCCATTGCCTCCACTATGCTGGTGCAGATGTCGTATATCATCAGATGCCATAGGAGCTTTGGTATCAGCATGAACTGTAGACACCAGACCTTGTATTTGCCAGGGAGCCCACACTGGTCAATGGTCTCCAAGCCTTCTTCCGACATCTGTTTGGTTTCTTTTGCTCTTTGTGTGTCTTTCAGCGTATCATCATACCATCTTCCAAGGCTCTTGACTGGCTCTTCTGTGACTGTTGGAATGGCCTGGTTGGCAACACTGAAGACCACAGATTCGGCCACTTTTCCTTTCCTCAGTGAGAGACTCCGTGATTTCTTTGGCTTTAACTTCATTCTGGATGAGGCAACTATGTCGTCCAGCCTCTCCAGCACATGACGTGTCTCGTCTTCTCTGGATGAAATCACTGTAGTGTCATCCATGAAGGCCTGGAGAGGGGGCATCTTGTATCCATCGCCAAGGTCTGTTTGTCTTGCGTTGCTTGTTGCTACTTTCAAGATGACTTCCATTGCCAACACGAACAGTATTGAGGAAATTGCAGAGCCCATTGCAATGCCCACTTCCAAGTTGATCCAATATGTTGTGTGTTCCTTGGTAGAGAACCTCATTGAGAAGCCATTGAAGTTCTTCTTGATGCGATGTGATTTCCAGCAGCTCTCATGGGCAAGCAACCAGTATTATTGTTTACCACGTGGCGAATGAATGTAAGTTTGCTAGGGTGGTTTTAGGTTCAGCCGTTAATGTGGGGGAAATAGGATAGATAGATATAAGACATTCCCGCATTCTCTGACCTTATCGTATTCTCTCTCTCTCTCTCTCTTCTCCTCTCTCTCTCTCTCTCTTCTCTCTCTCTCTCT
>CM031598.1:64657220-64672220 GCA_018398815.1 Conus ventricosus | reverse complement strand
AGCGGCGAGGGTGCAATGCCACTGAGATACCTCAGAAGACAGGACAGCAAAGAAAAAAAAAAGAAAGGGTCAAGAAAGTAGCAGACTAATGCAAAGTGGAAGAAGCACTTTCTAATCGTCGAAACAAGATGGCTGAAACGTAGCAAAGAGTCAGAGGAACGAAACGCTAGCACAGAGAGAAAGAAACTTTGCATCAGAACTAAACAGGGCGCCATGAGTGTCGGCAATGACAGTCATGTTTTGATAATGCAACGAGAGCAGTAACTGGATGATAAAGAACAGAGTGTGTTACACTATCAGATGATAATCAAAAGAGAATAAAACTCGTCAAACAGATTGAAGATTACATCAATGAAGAAAAACAACAGGAAGAGATCAGAGGGGATCAGGCAACTCTCACAGACAGTCAGTTCAGAAGCAAATCCGGGGATAATAATCTGAAAAAAACAACTGAAGCACACAAGTAAGCAGAGAAGAGTCTTGGCGTGTGCTGCTGGCAGTTAACACAAAGATTTTGCGCCAGAAACAACAGCTTGTCAAGCACACGGATCTGAATCTGACTAGCATTCAGCGGCGATGAACAAATTGGCAACAGCAATAATGGAACCTGTGAATAGGTTAGTCCCATTGCCAGAGCAATCCAAGCTTGTATGAAAGGGAGTGAAGTGATAGCACCAACTGGCCACGTTTCTCTAAAATCCTCATTACGCACACGTAGCGCGCCGAAGCCAATCGTATGCAAAATACTAGCGTGCATGTGTGAGGAAAATGCCAGTCTTGAATAAAAGTTACTCTGAGTTAGGTTTTCTTATGGGAGCAAGAGTTACCCTACTTGTTTATTGTTTACTGTTCCCTGCCTCATTTCATTTTCAATTTCGTTTCAATTAAATCGAGGCTATTTGTATTTGTTTCTGTTCGTCTTTGTGTTTGTCTTTTGATCTCCCTTGTATCATTGGGTGGATCCTCAGGTGTAGGCACAAAGATTGTCCCCTATAGTTTTATTCTGTTTGCATTATGTCTATAGTTTTTCAGAAACTTTTTTCCTCCCCCACTTTCGCATTGTTTCATTTACTACCCTTCGCTGGCTGCTTTGGGGGTGTTGTTGGATTCTTTTTTGAACCCTTGGTGGTGAGAAGGCCACAGTATTATGGACTGTGGTGTGCCTCTATTTGATGCCAGGAGCACAGACACAATCAGCCGTGTCTCCCTGATGAGTCTGATCCAGCGGACGAAAGGCCAAGGAGCAGGCAGTATAACAGATCTGCCTTCAGGAGGAATTGCGATGGTTCCCTCATGCAGTTAGTGAAGTGTTTTCATATCTATAATGTATTTTCTTAATTTCATGTTCCCATTTTCTCATCTTCAACCCCCCCCCCCCCCCCCCCCCCTTAAGTTCAAATCTTTGCCAAGTCATTACTGTGATGACGGAGGGGCTGTTGGCCTGCGCTTGTTTTCCCCACTATTAGATTGTTCGTCATTGTATTTGTCTGACTTTATTCAAGTGTAAAAGGCTGTGCCAGTCTTGAATAAAAGTTACTCTGAGTTAGGTTTTCTTTTGGGAGCAAGAGTTAACCGACTTGTTTATTGTTTACTGTTCCCTGCCTCATTTCATTTCCAATTTCGTTTCACATATTCTTATTTCAAAATAGATATGCTGAATGCAACACTTAGTCTCGTAACCTGAGATTGCTTAATTGCACCTACTGACCTACAAATGCATGCTACTCCACGCCAGTCCACCAAATGCATTGGACCTTGTTCAGATTCAAATGGGGCGGTCGCAGATAAGAACGTAGTACATTGCCAAATGGACTTTCTCAAGCTCCTTGAAAATTCACCTAACTTCTAAAACCAGAATTTGGCACCTGTAAAAAAGACATGTGCTCGCTGCTTTCTTGGATGACTTCTGCTGGTAGCTGAATCAGAACAAAGGCACTCTGATAATGTGCAAAATATTTTTGATTTGCACTGGGTTCATCGTGCGCCTGTTTTTAAACCAACTAAATCAATCCAATAATTTTGTGTCATTATCAGCTCTGATTCCATGACAGTCTCATTCGCATCAGGAAGACTAGGTAGTTTTCAGGAAGTTGCTTTATACCATTAGGACTATTACGAAAAGAACATCCAACAATTAAGAGAAATAGCTTAAGTCACTGAGAAGATTGTTTCAAATTTTTAGCATGTAAGTGCAGACTACTGTACTGTCATAGTCTCTGGAAGAAGATAGAACTGCTTTGATACCTGAACAAAGACATTTGGTAAATATATGGTGATGTCAAGAGACAGTCAAACTGAATGAACGTAATGAATGCATCATGCACACTTGACATCCAACAATATTTGCGGCAAAGATCCTGAAATGGCCATCAGCTCAGATGTTAGAACTGTTGGCTTGGAATGTGAATGTGAAGGTTTACATCAGGTGGTCAGTGGTTTTCAGGGGTAACGAAATTCTATTTATACTACCTGGAACTGAAAACAGCCCCCCCTCCCTCTTCTTTGTATCCTATTGGTCTAATGCCAAAAACAAACACAGGCGCTAGATGCGTGACAATACCTCAGCAGTTGGTTGCATTAACCGCACGGACACGATTACTCTACTTCTTGAAACAGCCTCGCAAATAAAATGTGGATCTGGTGCGTTGCTCAGATCATTTGTGTAAGTAAGACGTATGTTCCAGGAAAAGAAAACACTGCTGCGGATTCTGAATCAAGAAACATCAATAATAGGACATTTTTATCCTGATGCCCCGAATTCATCGTCAGGAGAACTGACAATTTCCACATTAACTGATTTGCTTGCATCCATGCTAAGCAATCCGATGGGTAGACATGTAGCTTGCAAGCTAGACCCAGCAGCAGTAGCAAATGAGCATTTACACTATCATGGGGCCTGATGTCTTTAATGCAGTTTAATCTTTCAGCATGCATGGCAGAGTACTTGATACTGCATATTTTAAAAGCATTGACCATACTTTATATGACGCATGCTTTACAGACATCGCACGCGTTATTGTCCAGTCAGAGGTGAGCAGATTGTTGTGAATTAAAAAAAACAAAAGCATCTCCAGAAGTATACTTAGTGGAGTGTCTAGATTCTATCATGTGAAGGACAGAGGTGTGAGAAAATGACCACAGACAGTAGGTCGGCATTCTCAGCGATCTCTGTTGCCTTTTAATATCGTCTACTATCATCGATGTTGAACAGACGTTAAAATAACCACTGAGCTGAACTGAACTCAGGCCAAGACTTACCGACATCTACAGTGTTTATCAGGAAGTTTGAGCAACACTGTCACAGAGTAGTAGATGAAGCTCGACGTTGTGGTCCAGTCTTCCCAGTCGTGCCCATAGTCTGCGTAGAAGCCGGTCGAGGCTGACTAAAATAAAAGGGCTCTAATTGGGGAATCGAACCCATAACCTTCCTGTGAGAGACCGCGATAATGACGACTTCACCATGGTGGCTGGTTGGAGAGAAAGAATGGAGCTGGGAGTGGTGGATGGCCACACCTAGGGCGGCCCACAGACGCAGGAGAATTTTACAGTGTGGAGCCAACATTCATACTGTATTACAAACACCAAAGCCCGCAGTCATTGCCAAGTACATGCAAGACACGCTGTGAGCTCGGTTGCATTCCTGACTTTTCTCCTTGAAGACATGAAATTGAAGTCATTGCAAGATCATTACAGAATAAAACTGTGGCAGCAGTCAGATGTAAGCAGCCAAATGATAATGCTTTGGTACTAACATAGATACCAGCTTGCAAACCTTGGTAGTCCACCCTGCCAACATTCATGTACCATTGGTGATCGTCGCCGTCCTGTCGGGTCGTCTCAGTCGCTCTTGACAAACCGGTTTTTTCCACATTTTCCACATTCAGCAGATTTTATGTCGGCCTGGTGGGATGCATTCTGCGTTGCATGTGCAATTAGTTGTTTTCATTGCTCTTCACTTTCAACTTATAAGTACACTGTATGGCTGAATTCATAATTAAATCACCATCAATGAAAATAATCACTATTTGAAAGGAAATATACTGTGCATGAATTATCTACAGGACGCTGTGAGCGACATTGTTAGGGAGAGATAACCTGAATAGAACACGGTTGTAATTTGCCAACTTGCTGCTTCACGCCTGTGTAGGGACCTACAAATGCTTCAAACAGAATGGCTTTTAGCATGACAAGGAAAATATTCGTCATGATCTAAATAAACCCTTTAAGCTGAAATATAGTGTCAAGGGAGAGAACCAACGATGTGCATACTCTTCTTTTTCACATACCAGTATTATCATCAAAGAACTGTTATCGCACTAAGATATAAATCTTTGTGCGTTCCCCTTCCCTGGCACAACCAGACTGTTCCAACATCCAGACTCTGTTCAAGTTTTCTGGACATGACATATCCAAGTCTGTATTGTCTCTCTTCTTGTGGCAACACCATCTCGTATAGACTACCTGTCTGTCGACTCTCAGTATTGGTAACAGACTTAAATTGCATCTACTACTTTATACATTACAGAACGGACTTCACATGTGATAGGTGCCTACCTGATTCACCTCACAAGATGATACGTAATGAATGCAATGGGAAACCAAGGAAAACGTATCATGGCATGTATGTATTTTCTCCTTACGATTCATAGCCAAAAGCCCCTAAGCGCTTCTCGTATGAGCCGAATGCGTTTTTATTTGTTGATTAAAAACAAACACACAAGCAAAAAACATGGATCGACAGAATGCAGATTTTGTAGAAATTTTGAGAATATTCCGTGCACTTTTTGCGTGTTCTACTTGGCTCATACAAACATAAGAAAATAACGTAATAGTGAATACAGTTTCTGAACATTCATGAAGAGAGAGAGAGAGAGAGAGAGAGAGAGAGAGAGAGAGAGAGAGAGGAGAGAGAGAGAGAGAGAGAGAGAGAGAGACAGAGAGAGAGAGAGAGAGATAGATTATACTTTAATATGTATATGTAAATATGTGTATATCTATATCAATCTATTGATCTGTCTATCTCTGTGTGTGTGTGTGTGTGCGTGCGTGCGTGTGTGCGTGCATGGGTGCGTGCGTGCGTGCGTGCGTGCGTGCGTGCGTGCGTGCGTGCGTGCGTGCGTGCGCGCGCGCGCGCGCACGCGTGTGTGTGTGTGTGTGTGTGTGTGTGTGTGCCTGTTTAAAAGTTATTCAGATCAGTTTGGCTTTCTAGCCACTGTGACAGCTTAGTTTCATAGGATTTCCTTCGTTTTTCTGCCAGAGTGTTTAACGTGTACAAGAAGGGGTTAATGGCAGAGTTTAAAGGCAGAACAAATATAGCCAAGGCTACATTGATTTCTCCAGAAATAGGAACACCAAAGAGAGACAGGATTCCACATATTCCAACGGGAAACCAGCACATGAAGTCTGTTACAGCAACTGTGATTAAACGCTGTGCTAAGGTCACGTCCCTACAATTTTTGCTGGTGCCGATTTTCAACGCGTTCTTCTGTACTGACCTGTAGATGAAGACCTGGCCCGTAGAAATAAGCAAGAACAGCACAAGATTAAGAAATATTAACACACTCAAGGAATAGTATTTTCCTTCAAAATAACGTCTGGTAACAGGCAGTGGAATACAAATGCCAGTTTGACTGTAAAACTCCCAGTGTGACGTCATGGGAAGTAAAGGTAACAAGGCCAGAAACCAGCCAACCAACCAAGTCAAAAAACAGGCCACTGACGCCGATGTTTTGTTAAACGCAGAGTGCTGAAAGGAAGCGAAGAACAAGAAAACGATCGACTGTGATAAGACAGATGACCAGAGCTGATGTTTCACTGGACAAGAGAGACAAGAATCCAGCTAATTTACATGTCACGCTGCTTTTCCAAGTGTCGTCATGATGAAAGTACCTGCCACGTAGTCTTTCATCAGTTACCCCTATAACGGTAACATAGACACCCATAAGGAAGTCAGCCATGGTGAGGTTGATGACAAACACACTGAATCCACTGACAGAAGTCATGTGTCTTACAAACAAACGGGCACAGAAGCAGAAGACGTTACCAGTTAAGGACAGACAGGCAAGCAGCCACAGAAGCACACGGAACACCCATGAATGCAGTAAATCTTCACACGACGAAACTTCGTCTGTGGGGGCATGACACAAACTGCTATCAAAGCCGAAAGGTAGAATTTCACAGCAACAGAGTTTATAATTGTCCGTATAGATCAAACGTAAATGTCGCAGATGTGTGAAAACGTCAGCTGGAAACGTTTTCACCGGGCTCCTAGCCATATGCAGTTCAGTCAATTGAGGCAAAGACCTGAAGTTATTGGGGGAAAGTGTGAATGAAAGTTGAAGACAAATTCAATTTCTGTATTTGAGAAAATGCGGACAGAACATGTGCATCAAACCGTGTCATTTTGGTATGTGACACATCTATGGTTGTGAGACTGTGTTGCTGGGCACTGTGTGACTGATTGATAAAGAGGGAGATCAAAGGGTTCTTTGATAGCAACAATGTTTCCAGATTTTTCAAACGAAGAAAAGATTTGAAGTCGACTTTCTTCAGCTGGTTACTGCTGAGGTCAAGGACCTTTAAATTCAACAAGACAATGTGGGGTATGTGAGTTAAAGAACACTGGGCGAGGACCAAGTGAATAAGATAGGTGTTGTTGCCAACATCAGACAATGTCATACCGGTACCTGTGGCATCCAGATAACGAAGTTCAGGAAAGAGCACCGCTGTGAAAGGATGGACACACCAGAACATGTAACCTTGGCACTGACAGTGCACAGGACACGACGTATCACACAGTAATTCATCATCATGCATGGGACAGTGAGACCAACCGTCACACAAATCCTCAGCATGTACACATGTTCTGGAAGTTCTGCATCGAAAAAAATCCCGGACATGTCATTTCCTCACACCTCCTTCGTCCTGGTGGTCGATGCAGTCGTACATTCCGTTGCATCGTGTGAAGGCAGGCAGGCAGTCGTTGAAGTCACCAGGACAACGATAGTGGCTGTCAGGACACGATTCATTCACATTCATGGGTGTGGAGGTAAACAGGAATTTATCACTAAAATTGATGAGAACAGGGGAGGGTAAATGTGGGAACAGTACATGTACTTTTCGGACTGCGCTACAGTCTCTTTCATCTGATTCGTCCAAACAGTGAAAAAATTGATCGCACACATTCGGATAGTAAACACACTGACCATTAGAACACATAAACATGTTCACACAGGGAGAATGACTACAGAAGGACTCGTCACTTGATCCTGACACTCAGCTATGAAGTTACACAACAGCATGTGTGGTAATAAAAGGTTTTCATCGTTACATGCAAATGAAGGGAGTAATGTGACCTGATGGTCTGTTGAATTAACATCCTTATGTAGGTTTTGTTTCTGATCAGAAAAAATGCAAGACGTGTGACTTTGGCAAAACCGTTTATAGAAGTTCGGGTAGCAAAGTAAAAGTGTATGTGTCATATGACCTTCATGACAAATTGTCAAAGACTGTAGCCTCACTGGGTTGGTTGTCAAGGAAACAGCTCTGGAATGAAGAGACATAACATCTGGTTTACTTTCATTGAATGCACACAATATGTCAAAGCGGTTTGAATCACTTGAATCAGGAACAAGCTCCAGGTCCACAATACTCCTTTTCGCAACGATGGCCAGGTGCAACTTCTTCCTGATATGTTTGTATCAGGTCAAGTTCTACTGTATGGTAAAGGATAGTTTTGTCTTCAGTGCGTAAACAGTGTCTGTACAAGGAACGTATTGGTAAATCAAAAGTGACAACGCCCAGGAAGATACTAATGTGTGGCCATGGCCTTCTTAGATTAATATATAAGTCACCCCAGTTTAAAGATACAGGTAGGGAAACTTAGAGCACCTCCATACGAAACACAGCTGTCACTAGCTGTAGCACAGAAATCTGTTTTATCATGGTGAAGTCCACGGGCGTTTCTGCAGAATTTATACTGACCGTTACAGAGTTCTGCTCCACGTTGACAGACTGGTGCTGTGGACCAAAGGTGCGCGCAGCACACACACACACACACACACACACACACACACACACACACACACACACACACACACACACACACACACCACACACACACACACACACATACACACGCACGCACGTGCGCACGCACGCACGCACGCACGCACGCACGCACGCACGCACGCACGCAAGCACACACACACACACACACACATACAGACATCAACATAGACAGTAGCTGAAGGTTTAAATCACTAAACATTCATGTTAGGGAATAGCAAAGAGGTGTCCATATTACACTCATAACGTTGTATAGTGTTATGGAGAGTATCTGATACAGCTTAAATAATTTACCAGAAATGGCATTTGTAATGCTCTGTAGATTTTCTACACGAAAGAAGAGCCAAAATATTAAAAGCGGTTTACTTAAGCTCTAAGTTTATCAGAGAATTGTTGGACATTGTCGATTCTTGTATATCATTAGGACTCGCCATCGATGGAAGTATTTCCTGGTCCAAACCATTCCAGTTCAATAGAATAAAACATCTTTGTAAATCAGCGCACACGTAAATTATTTCCTTGTGCGTACATTTAAACCAGACTTTGACAATGCATCAACATGTTGAAACCAAACAAGTATTTGCTGTCAGAAACCACTTGAAAACATGTATAGACGATCTCTCGAAGTCTGTCTTCTCAAATCTTCTCTTCTCCTTAACAACTAGAAGCAGCAGAACATTCTCCCAGTTAGCCTTAAATGTCGTTTCAATACAGCAGTCTTAATGTTTAAAATCATAAATGGAATAGCAAGAGATACGCCGTAAAATACTATCCTTTTAAGAATACCCTTCTTACCCTTTGACGCGGACGATCTTTTATTGTCATTCCTCACTTTCTCGGGAACTAAATGACAGAACAAGAGGCATGAAAGGCTTTAACACAAATCAACTCTACTATCGTTTAAAACATAACGCCACACACACGCACGCACGCACGCACGCACGCGCGCACACACACACACACACACACACACACACACACACACACACACAACACACACACACACACACACACACACACACACACAATGACGTTGCGTTTGTTTACAAACGAAGAAACTCCTGCTGAGGAAGGCTAAGTAGCCGAAATATTTTGGATAACAGATTTGTTGTTTACCTCATTGTTTCATTATAGATAGAGAGATAGATAGATAGATAGATGGATAGATGGATAGATGGATAGATAGATAGATAGATAATGGTAGCAAGTACCAACAGAGATTGTAAAATGCTCAACCGTACTGGGAGCAACATTTGTTAAAAAGTAAGGTTTAAAAATTATCTACAACGTTGTTTCATGGAACCGCATGCGGTTGCAATCGTCAGGATGTGGTGGGTCTGTGCTGCCGGTGTTTTGTAACTGCTTGTGTTGTCTGTCATCACGTGCTGTCTGTGTTTTTCGTGTGTTTCTGATTCTTGTTCACTGATAGGAATTTCCACTTGTGCCTGCAGTTGTTAACCATTTCTATCCTAGTGTTTAAAGTTGCCATTTGTGGTTTGCATAGTATTATGTACTTTTCTGTTGAGCATAGGTTACATCTTTTTGAAATATTGTTATATGGTGCTGCTCTTTTTATGATTTTCCAGAATATATTGTAGTCTATTTTTTTCTCTTTGAGCTTCCAGATGTATTTACTCAATTCTGTTTGGTTTTTGTATCTTTCTTTGTTAAATGACTGTTTGTGGTTTGCATATCTAGTTTTAAATTGGTTTTCAGTAATACCTACATATGTTTCTTCTGCATTCTCTGATGTTACAGTGGCTTGGTACACAATGTTGTTGTAGAGCATTTGTTGCTCAGAGGGCACTGTTCTTTCTTGATGCAGTTGCAAGATTTCCTTCCATCAACCTTTGTTTTTCTCTATACTGCTTTTCATTTTGTTGGTTGAATCAATGATGTTTTTAAGGTTGGGCATACATGAGCATGATAACTTGATGTTGCTTTTGTTAAATGTCTTTGATAATTTCTGCTCTTTTGGGAATGATGATGTTGGAATTCTAAAGAATTCTTTCCCTATATTTGTTTTTACTCTTCCGTCATATGGGGGGATTGAACCATATGATCTTCCTTTTCCTGTTCTTCTTGTGTCTGCTCATGTCATTATCTGGGTCATATTGTAGTTTGTAGTTGTAGCCACTTTTGTGTAACGCTTCTTGATATTCAGCTGCAGCGTTATTGAATGCTGTTTCATTACATGACAGGTTAGATAATCTCTTATTTATGCCTCTGAGTATTGTTTTTAGTATGGAAGGTGGATGGTTACTTTTGATATTTACATAGACAGGTATGTCATTTGGTTTTTTGTATGGTGTATACATGTGCTGGTTGAGGTCTAACGTTATATCTAGGTAGTTCACTATCTTTTTATTTGCTTCAATAGTGATTTTTAGATTTTGGTTGTGGAAGATTTTACACAGTTCTTTTTTCTTATTTTCAATGTTTCTAGGGTTGTCGTTCAGCGCAGCGAGGCCGTCATCTCTGTAGAGTCCGACTTGTTTTCCAAGTTTTTTTGAATGTTAGATAGTATGAATAGTCCGACAAGTTCGCAAGTTTCGGCACCATCATACGATCCCATTGTAACATCAAAAGTTGAATTCTTGCTTGCGCTCTTGGTCCAGATTTCATTTTTGTTGTGTAGCAGAGTTTTCTTTGTATGGAAAATGATTTCCATTTCTGACCCTGATATTTCAGTGTATTTGTTGGCAGATTTTATAGCTTTGGTGAGTAGATCTTCATCTATAGATGGATAGAAGACATCCTGTGACCTTGACCCCATTCCCACCCCACTCCTCTTTGAACACCTTGACTCTCTCCTTCCTACCATCACCAAAATTCTTAACGAGTCTCTGTCCTCTGGCACAGTTCCCACTGACTTTAAGACCGCCCTTGTTAAACCTCTACTTAAGAAAAGCAGTCTTGATCCCAACGTTCTTAAAAACTACAGACCCATCTCAAATCTTCCTTTCCTATCCAAAATTCTTGAGAAAGTCATTCTTCAACAGCTCTCTGACCATCTGGCCTCAAACAACCTACTCACACCACATCAGTCAGCCTATCGCCCTGGGCACAGCACGGAGACCACCATCCTTCGCATTCTCAATGATATTCTAAATTCCTTAGACGAAAACAAAATTTCTGTCCTTCTTTTGCTAGATCTTTCGGCAGCCTTTGACACCATAGACCATGAAATCCTTCTCTCTCGTTTGAAATACACATGTGGCATTAGGGAAACAGCTTTAAATTGGTTTCGTTCTTATCTTCTAGACAGGAAACAGTTCATTCAAGTAGGTGACCACCGTTCTGATGAATCTAACCTCCAGTTTGGCGTACCTCAGGGATCCGTGCTGGGACCGGTCCTCTTTATTTTGTACACCACTCCATTGTCTAATGTTATCCACGGCCATTCCGTTTCACACGAAATGTTTGCGGACGATACTCAGCTGCTCCATTCCTCTGTCATCGATGACTACTCACCCCTTGTCTCTACTCTTCAATCTTGTACTTCTGATATTGAGACCTGGATGTCAGCAAATAAGCTTAAATTAAACTGTGAGAAGACTGAAGCCATCCGTTTTTCAAAGCAGTCACATCATGGCCCTGATCCGCTCCCTTCTTCTTTGACATTAGGTTCCAGCACTATCGAATTTTCAAACACTGTTCGTGACCTTGGTGTTCTCCTTGATAGTGACCTCTCAATGAAGCAGCATGTCACAAAAACTTGTCAGTTAGCTTACATGGAACTTAAACGAATTGCTGCTATTCGACCCTATCTCACTGAAGACGCCACAAAAACTCTCGTTTCATCCTACATCCTTTCAAGGCTAGATTACTGCAACTGTGTTCTCCTTGGCTGTCCCTCAACTGTCATCCAACCACTCCAATGTGTACAGAACTCTGCAGCCCGTCTCATTTGCAAATCTCCTAGGACCCAACCCTGCAGCCCTCTCCTGAAAAAGTTGCACTGGCTCCCCGTTGAAGAAAGAATTAAATACAAATGTTGTTGTCTTTGCTTCAAGATTTTCACTGGCGATGCCCCTGCCTATCTTTCCGATCTCCTTCAAGTATATGTCCCATCACGAATGCTTCGCTCCTCCACCGACACCAGGACCTTCCGCTTTCCCAGTTACCGTCCCCATCGTAAACAGCACGGTGAACGAGCTTTTTCATACGCAGCTCCCAAACTCTGGAATAAACTCCCCTATGTCTCCACTCTATCGCTTAAGTCCATTTGGTGCACAAGTTCCTTTTCCTTTTTTCTAATGTACTCGTATGTAGTTTTATCAGCTTTTTTGTAATTTTTTGGATGTTTTTGTCGAGAAGCTGTGAGTACTCTTTAGTTTCCATTTTGTAGAAGTTGCTGTCCAACATCAAGAAAAAACTCGGAAAACAAGTCGGACTATAAAGACTAACCAACAATCCAAGAACCATCGAAAACAAGAAGAAAGAAACTATGCAAAATCTTCCAAAACCACAACTTAAAGATTACCATTGAAGCAAACAAAAAGGTAGTGAACTACTTAGACATAACACTGGATCTCAACAATCACATATATAAACCATACAAGAAACCCAACGATACACCTCTTTATGTACACACCAAAAGTAACCATCCACCATCTATATTAAAGACCATACCCCACGGCATAAACAAGAGACTATCAAACCTGTCATGCAGTGAGAGAGTGTTCAACAATGCAGCAGTAGAATACCAGGAGGCACTAACAAACAAGTGGATACAATTACAAATTACAATACAACCCAGACAACAACACAAATAAAAGCAAGAAAAATAGGAAAAGAAAAATCATATGGTATAACCCCCCATACGACGGGAAACTCAAAACAAACATAGGGAAAGAATTCTTCAAAATCCTAACAAACTTCATTTCCAAAAGAACACAAACTGTCCAAAATATTTAAGAAAACACTGTCAAACTATCGTACTCATGTATGCCCAACCTCAAAAACCTAATTGACGCATCCAACAAAATGAAAATCAACACAGCAAAGAAGGGTGAAGAAAGGAAATCTTGCAATTGCACCAGAAAGGAGCAGTGCCCACTAAACAATAAATGTCTTCACAACAACATTGTATACCAGGCTACTGTGACATCAGAAAATGAAAAAGAAACATTCATAGGGATCACTGAAAACCACTTCAAAACCAGATATGCAAACCACAAACAGTCATTTGATAAAGAAAAATATAAAAACCAAACAGAACTGAGCAAATATATCTGGAAACTTAAAGACGCAAAAACAAGCTACAATATATCCTGGAAAATCATAAAAAGAGCATCACCATACAGCAATGTTTCAAAAAGGTGCAACCTATGTTTAACTGAAAAATGGTTAATACTATGCAAACCACACTTAGCAACTTTAAACACCAAAACAGAAATAGTAAACAACTGCAGGCATAAATGGAAATCGTTGTTAGTGAACACACCCAAAACAAAAACCTGAAAGCCCCCAAAAAAACACGTGCAGCCAACCCGCACGTGCAAACAACCGCAAACGGGAGCCCACACGCTATATAACATCGGCGGTGGGCAAACCAAAAACTATCCTGATGACAGCGCAACACGCTCGAAACAAATTTCTAGAGTTTTAACATTCCTTTTTAATATTATTAACAAATGTTGCTCCCCAAGGGGTCGAGCACTTTTAAAGTCATTTTAGGCTTTTTAATTATATTCATCTATATATATATATATATATATATATATATATATATATAATATAACGCACATAAAATGATAGATACACACATAGACAGACAGGCTGATATGAAATGAAATGCTATAAATCTGTGTAAAATGTTATGTTTTTGCAAGGAGAAAAATAAACTGTAAAAAAAAGATAGATACATACATAGATAGATAGATAGACATGGTGAAGGGTTTCATAGTGATATATATTCCCCCGAGTTTTTCATTCTCGTTTTCTTTATCTTACCTGTTCCTCCACCTCCCCCCCCCCTCCCCCCTTCCTTTTTCTTTTTTTCTTTTAAGTCTTTGTCCAATCATTAATGATGGAGGAATTGTTAACCTGCACTTGTTTTTTACCACTGCAAAATTTTTCAACATATTATTGTTTGGTCAATCAGTGGGAGATTGCGTCTTCTAGGAGATCCAAGCAGAGGTTATTCTGCACAATTCTTAGCTGCTGTCGGCACTTAAGTGACTGACAATGCTTTATTGAACAACAGAGCTGACCTCTCTGACTGCTGTCATCTTTTGAGCTCCCTTTCATCCCTAATGGATCCTCAAGCATAGGCTCAAAGATTTCCCCCTACATTTAATACTGTTCACATGGTGATTTTAGTTTTTAGCAACTTGTTTCTTTACCGCACTTTCTGTTCGTTTTACTTTCCTGCCCTTCGCTGGCTGCTTTGGGCTGCCGTTGGATTCTTTTTTTTCTGTGTTTTTTTTTAACTCTTGGAAATAGGAATACAAAAGAATTACAGGATGTGATATGTCTCCGTTTGATGCCAAGGGAGCACAGACACAATCAGACGTGCCTCCGTGATGAGTCCGATCCAGCAGACGAAAGGCCTCGGAGCAGGTGAAATGAATGATTCTGTCTTCAAGATGGATTGCAGTGGTCCCAATATGCTGCTAGTGAGGGTTTTTTATGTGTATAATATATTTACCCGATTTTTCATTCTCAGTTTTTTTTTCTTTCATCTGTTCCTCCTGCAGTACCCCCCCCCCCCCCCCCCCGTTTCTTTTTAAAAAAAAAAGGTTTTGCCAAGTCATTAATGTATAGCGACAGAGGAATTATTACCCACATTTCCCTACATTGAATACTGTTCACATGCTGATATTATTCTTTCAACAACTTATTTCTTTACCGCACTTTCTGTTCGTTTTACTTTCTTACCCTTCACCGACTGCTTTTTTTTTAACCCTTGGAAGTGAGAATACCACA
>CM031598.1:64637220-64649720 GCA_018398815.1 Conus ventricosus | reverse complement strand
AAGGCAGAGAATCCTGGTGTTCAGGGTTGGAACTTTGCTGGTCTGCCGCTCGTTCCGCCCTGTCCATTCGCCGGACTTTTTCCTTCGGCCCGCCGTTTGGGTGTCACACGTGGTGCATGGTAGATCAGTTCGTGGTTGTTTTTTTATTGTTGAGTAGCGTTAGTACTCATTTTTGCATGTTCTATTTGCCGAATGTGGGATTTTGGAGATTGCTGTGTTATTTTCAAATGTTTATGAAATTTAAATTATTCCATGAATACTATTTCTGTTTATAATGTGTGATGCAGTTATTAGCGATGGTGTGAGAGATTGATTTAATGGGTTCCTTTGTACATGGAACGTTTACTCGAGTGTGAATTTCAAGAAACAGTTGATTTACATGCAGCTTTACTGTCGCATCGTGTGGAGACTTGATTAATGGTTAAGTGACTTGGCTTAATACCACTTCCTGTGGGCATCATGCGAGTGTGCTGTTAAGATTGACAGCAATGGTCAGACGGTACTGGTACGGCAGGGTTCAAGATACCCTTTCTTCCTTCTCATTCCTTCTCTTTTCCTCCTCTCACGTTCCTCCCAGCTACGTCCTCCCCCGTCCGGGGCTTACACCTGGACACGAACTGGATGGTGCCACGTGCTGGTCGAGCCACGTTGGCTGCGCTGGTACGACCGGCGAGATGTTGCCACGACCGTGGTCGCAGGCCCGCCTTCGTCGGACCTCTGGACCTCCTCAGGCTACGTCCCCCCTCCGGGCGGCCCTGGAGCACACGGTCCACGTGCCTCGCGTCGACGGCTTTGGCGACCCACCCCCACCCCCAGATTCCCCCCCGGGCCACGCTTTGCACTGACGCTGGGAGCCCGAGTGTGGCGGGGACCCCGCGAGAACCAACCGGCTCGGAGCACCTAGTGCGACAGGGTGCTCCCGCGGACTTGACAGGGGCAGGGATGTGGACGCACTCCGTGGTGTGAGAAAGGTCAATACTGGAAATATTTCTTTATAATTGTGTACATGTCATATGTGCTGGAATGCTGTAATTGTGATTGTGTACGTCGTATGGTGAAATATTTATTTATAATCGTGCATGTTGTGGGTGGTGGGAGTGCTTGATTGCGATTGTGCATGTTGTGTGCGTTGGAGTGCTTGATCGTGATTGTGCATGTTGTGTGCGTTGGAGTGCTTGATCGTGATTGTGCATGTTGTGTGCGTTGGAGTGCTTTATTGTGATCGTGCATGGTGCGTGTGTTGGAATGTTTATTTTGCTGGTGTGAATAAATGGGGTGTTTGTATCGTAATCTTTATTGTGTGGTCTCTTGCGGAGCGTGTGAGGTCAGTCACTCCCTTCACTCCCACCTAGACCGATCCTGTCAGGGCAGACCTCCAGGGGTCGGTCGTGACAATTGTGGGGGCTCGTCCGGATGTGAAGGGCTTGGCTGTCTCTCTCTCGTTTCGCAGAGTACCTGTTTAGTTTTGTCTGTTTTGTATATGTTTAGTCGTTTGTCGTGTTGTTCGTGGGTGGTTGGCTGGGTGACTCTAGAGTGAAGGGAGTCTTTTGGTGGCCTGAGGGAACATCCGGCGTGACTCGGGGTCGAGGTGAGACCGAGGGGAGTTGACCGCGTCCAGACCTCCTTCCGCCGCGGTACCTCACGCAGGTACGGCCGTAAGTCTTGCCTTCTGTTTGCCGCTCAGTCTTCCATTCCTGTTTTGTATTTAGCCAATTCTTGTTTTTTTTTCTCTACCGGGTTGTTGAGTACAGGGGGTTGCATCGGACGCTAGTGTTTTTTTCCCTCTCTCCGGATTCCGTCTGCTAGGTTTTTGTTTTGTTTTTTTTCCTGCCAGCCCCACCGCACTGTTGCTCGTGCTGTAGAGCGCGGTGTTGCCAGAGTGGGGGCAGCCGGACATAGTTTTTGTTTTGTTTTTTTTTTCGGTGAGCCCCACCGCACTGTTGCTCGTGCTGTAGAGCGCGGTGTTGCAGAGTGGGAGCAGCCGGAACTTGTCGCCCACACACGCACACACACACATACACACATATACACACGCCCCTAAAATTTTTTTTTTTTTTTCTAAGTGGAATTGTTTTTCCCTGTGTTTGGGAAAACTTGTAGGATATTGTTGTCATGGCGACGTCCGGCGCTGGTGGTATGGCGACGCGGGCGTCGAAGAAGAAGGGTATTCAAAATGTTACTGTAGTCCCTACTATTAGTACAGTACTTCGACTACGGTAACTTCTACCTATTCCAGTGCTGTAGCAGGTAGCCCAGTGAGTACTTTTACTACCTCTTCGCTGGGGGGTCTCCTGTCGAGACCCGACTGGCACTTCCGCTCGGAAGCGTCAGAGTATAGCGAAGCAACTGTGGGCTTCTGTTGAGTCGCAGAGACCGAAACCTTCTCCTCTCCAGGCTTCCCTCGTAAGGGGCATGCCCCAGAAGACTTTCCTTATGGGAAAGTCGAGACCCAAGGGACGGGTCAGACGGATCATCCTCCCGTGTCGGGAGTGGTGAACCCCGCCCAGGACATCACTTCCGTCCTGATGTTTCTAGAGCGACAGCGACGGAGGATGAGGCCCTACGTTAGGGAAGAGGTTGCTAGGCAGGAAGCCCTACGTAGTGAAGAGGCCGCTAGGCAGGAAGCTCTGCGTAGGGAAGAGCGTAGAGAGGAGGCCGCTAGACAAGAGGCTCTGCGCAGAGAGGAGACTGACAGACAGGAGATTATGCATAGGGAAGAGGCTATGCTGCGCAGAGAAGAGGCTGCCCGACAGGAGGCCCTTCGTAAGGAGAAGCTGCTCAGCGTAGGGAGAGGCTGCTAGACAGGAGCTCAGCGTAGGGAGGAGGCTGCTAGACAGGAGGCTCAGCGTAGGGAGGAGGCTGCCCTCCGTCGGGAAGAGTTGGATCAGCGTAGAGAGGAGGCTGCCAGACAGGAGGCTCTACGCAGGGAAGAGATGGAACAACTTCTTTCGCGGCCTCCGCTTCTGTAAACCAGGGGGTTAATCACCAGGCAGGTGATAGAGTTAGAGGCCCAAAGTTAAAGCTTCCAGAGTTCAGACCTAGTGAGGATATTGATATGTTCTTAGAGCATTTCGACAAGGTTGCTTGTTCATACCAATTGTCTGAGGAGCAAAAGGCTATGCACTTTTTCTGGATTATCTGGTGCTGCAAGGGAGTGTGTGCTCACTCTAAATGAAGGTGCGTCTATGCAGACATGCAGTTGGCTCTGCGTAAGCGTTTCCACCTTACCCCCAGAGACCTACAGGAGGAAGTTTAGGTCCATGAAGAAGAATAATGATGAGACCTTCGTGCAGTTTGGTGATAGGCTGCGCAAGACGCTAGGGTACTGCGTCAGTTAGCTAAGTTGGAGCTGGAGGATCTGATCCTCATTGAACAGCTCACCAACACTGTGTCCCCAGAGTTGAGGATCCGGATAGGCGAGACAGCACCTCAGGATTTCGCGGCTGCGATTCACACAGCTGAGGTGTTTGCTGAAGCTCGCAGGGCTTATGGGCATCGCCCAGATACGGAAGGAAGCCCTCCACAGGATTTGGTAGCAATAAGGTGCCGACAACTGCTGGTGGGGGGAACAAGGCAGGCAGTTCATCGGGGATTTCAGCGCCCCGACTGTGTTTTCTTTGTGGTCGTCCTGGCCACATTAGGAAAGATTGTCCTAAAGCCGCTGGTAGTCGTGGGGGCTGGTCCTTTCCAGCATCCTCGTGCCTCGGCTAACGTGGGTTCCATCCAAGCTTCTGGTGATTCAGAGTGCCCAGTGTTTCTCTCTGTTGTGGGTTCCTCCTTGGTCGACACCATCAGGATTCGGGAGCATCAACGATCTTTGTGGATAAGAATTTGGTTTCCCCTGAGGCCCGGCGGGGCGCTAGTTATGATGTGTGCGGGTTGGAGGCTGGTTTTACCTCCACCCGTCCTTCTGTACTAATTCCTATCTCCACCCCCTACTTCTGTGGCGAAGTATGGGCCATCGCGGTGGAGCGACCTCTGTATCCCTTATCATAGGGAATACTATCACCTTCGCAGACGGACGCAGTCAGTCCGTGTCTACGGATTTGCCCGTACAGGCGTGTGTGGGAGTCACCACACGCGCCAAAGCTAAGAAGCAGGAACAGGAATTGCGTCCCGTCTTCAGCCGATCTCTAACGAGGTTCTGGCAAGGGCCGATCCTGCTAGCATTATCGTCTCAGGCCAGGGACTTGGATGTCCAACGCCTACGACAACTTGTGGATCGTCCCGCTCAGTCGGCCCGACACGCCAAGGTGAGCTTCAAGCTCCACAAGGGGATCCCTTAGGGTTTCCACTCAGGCAGATCGTGTGGCCAAGCAGCTTGTGGTTCCCCAAAGCCTGAGAGAGTCTGTCCTCCGGCAGGCCCACGATTCCCCCATGGCAGGTCATATGGGCTCCAAGCGGACTCTCGAGCGAGTAAGACAGGACTTCTTCTGGCCGGGATGAACTCACAGGTTAGGCAGTACTGCCGCAGGTTGCGATACCTGCCAACGGACAACGCCTAAGGGGCGCTTGAGGCGTGTTTCCCTGGGGTCGGTGCCACGGGTTGGGGAGCCATTCAGCAAGGTTGGGGTCGACCTGGTGAGGACCCATTAATCCTCCATCCGATCGCGGTCACCGCTACACTTCGGTAGTGGTAGAATCTGCGAGTCGATACCCAGAGGCTGTCCCGCTTAGGACTATCGATGCCCCTACTGTTGCTGAATCTCTCAGGCAGATTTGGACGCGCACTGGCGTGCCCAAGAAGAAGTACGGCCGGAAGTTTGTACTGGAGAGCGATCATCATCCTCTCCAGTGCTTGGACCGGATCCGGCCAGTCAGTCGTCGACTCATGGGTTGGGCAGTGGAGCTGCAGAGTCATGCGTTCACTTTCCGTCATATCAGGGTTCCTGTAATACGGATGCTGACTATCTTAGCCGAGCTCCGTAGTTAGCATATTGGAAAATCAGTCAGAGGGACACCTCCCCTCAACCAGGGTTATATCCCCTTTTGGTCTCTGTATCAGGTGTAGTGACAGTTGTCACTTCAGTGAGGTTAACGGTAGTGAATCACCAATGGTTCGTATTGTTACTTTCATGGTTGGAAGGTTTGCTTAGTTGTTTGATAAATGTAGTATTATGTATTCCTCGGTGTGATTCTATCGTGGAATGTTTGTATTGGATTTTTCGTACTCTGTCGATCACAGAGAGTTGGGTTCGGTCCCATTGTTGTGAAGTTGCACATGCGACAGGTTCAAAGGAGCACTGTATCTCAGAGAAACAGATGCTTTTAGAAGGGGGGTTTGTCACGAGTTTGTCACGAGGCCTACGACGTTCGACCCACCTAGGGTGGCGGAATACTTATTTGTTTATGGTCGTGCTGTTGTCGTGTATCCGTCCTTAGGGTGGTTGTGGTGCAGTTGCACCTTGGTGTGGTTCAACTCAACTTCGGTTTGCTTTCTCTCTCTCTCTCTCTCTAATTCCACCGCCCGTGCTGTTCATCCTGCAAGTTCAACGGGTGGCCGGTACCTTTCTCTCGAACTTTCTGTCTATCGGCCTCTCGCCTGTCTTTTTACCTGTCGCACGTGCTTCGTTCCTTTTAGTTTGAAGTATGCTCACTCTGTGACGCAGCATGGCATGTTGGCCGCCATTGCTGAGGGAGGTTAGCTCTTCACTCGAGCGGAAGATGTCTCTGGGGGCGCCTGCTCAGTCCTGGTTCTTTACCTTATCGTCGAGAGTACAGTCAGTACTTTCAATTCCTGCAGTCGGCCTGTAGGAGAGGGACATCATTTCTTCTGTTTCCGCATCTTCGCCTCTGTCCTCTCGACTGGACAGAGGGTAGAGAGAGTCCTTTGACCCGCCTCTTCGGGGTCACCCACGGGTAGCTGGTAAGCATCAGTTTCGTGGTCTGTTTGTTTTGATTTGTTGTTGTTAGCCGGCTTAGTCTTCTCTTTTGCGCAATTTTCTTTTGTTTTCGAAATTGTAAGAGGAATATGTGTGAGACCTTTTCTCTGGTTAAATTCAATCTTTAACCTGGCCATTCTAAAATTATTTCCAAAATTCTTTTCTTGTTTATGTATCTGGTGATGCGGTAGTCGGTGGGGAAGGGAGAGAACCTGGTGATTCAGGGTTGGAACTTGCTTGGTCTCGCTCGTCCGCCCCTGTCACATTCGCCGGACTTTTATCCTTCGGCCACCGTCTGTTTGTGTGTGCAAGGAGACGAGTTTATGTTCACGAGCGTGCGTACGCATGATTTGTCGTTCGGATGCGGGTTGGAGATTGGTGTTATTTTGAAATGTGTTTATAAAATGTGACAATTATGCCATTGAATTACTATTTGCAAATGTGGTGGCAGTTATTAAGCGATGGTCGCTGTGTTGATTTATTTCCTAAGGAAGGAAAACGTTAAGCGTGAGTGAGAGAAGGGTGAAGTAATTCATATTTGTTTTATAACCTGTTGATTTAATGCAGTCTTTTACCTGCATCGTGTGAGAAGACTTGATTCAATGGGTGTACTGTGTGCGTTTAATACACTTCCCCTCGCCCATCATGCGAGTGGCTGATAAGACTTGACAGCAATGGTCAGACGGTACTGACGGCAGGGTTCCAGTACCCTTCTTCCTTCCTCCTTCCTTCTTCTTTTCCTCCTCTCCGACTCTCCTCCCAGCTAACGTCCTCCCCCCTCCCGGGGGCTTCACCTGGAGCACGAACTGGATGGTGCCACGTGCTGGTCGAGGCCACGTTCTGGCTGAGACCACGGACGAGATGGTGCCACGCGCTGGTCTGAGGCCACGCCTTGGTCGGGACCGTGGACTGCTAGGGGAGCCCGCCGTCTCGACTGGCCGGCCTGGACCCCCGTCCAGGACCTCCAGTAACAGCTACGCCCCCCCCCCCCCCCCCCCGGGACACGCTCTTCACTGCCCGCTTGGGAGTCGGGGTGTCGGCTTTGGGCGACTCCCTGCGAGAACCAACCCGGCTCGGAGCACCTAGTGCGACAGGGTGCTCCTGCGGACTTGACAGGGGCAGGGATGTGGACGCACTCCGTGGTGTGAGAAAGGGTCAATACTGGAAATATTTCTTTATAATTGTGTACATGTCATATGTGCTGGAATGCTGTAATTGTGTTGTGTACGTCGTATTGGTGAAATATTTATTTATAATCGTGCATGTTGTGGGTGTGGGAGTGCTTGATTGCGATTGTGCATGTTGTGTGCGTGGAGTGCTTGATCGTGATTGTGCATGTTGTGTGTTGCGTTGGGTGATTGATCGTGATTGTGCATGTTGTGTGCGTTGGAGTGCTTTATTGTGATCGTGCTGGTGCGTGTGTTGGAATGTTTAATTTTGCTGGGTGAATAAATGGGGTTTTTGTATCGTAATCTTTATTGTGTGGTCTCTTGCGGAGCGTGTGAGGTCAGTCACTCCCTTCACTCCCACCTAGACCGATCTGTCAGGCAGACCTCAGGGGTCGGTCGTGACACACAGAAACAGGCATAGAAAGCATGTACAGTAAATCTTGCAGATTAGTTCTTTGTGCCGCAGATAGTTTATATTCCCAAACACCAGCTTTGAAGTCCGGGAAGCATTACGGTAAACGTGTGGTGGAATGATGATTGTCAACATGCCATTAAGAAAAGAAAGAGAAATACAAATAAACATTAAAACAAATCAGCTGACGATCACAAAGTAATGAAAGCCGCTAATAAACATAACGATGTCATCGCAAAAGCCAAAGAGGATTACTGGAAATGCTTTTGCAACTCTGAAATAAAAGATTATAAAGATACAGGGAAATTTTGGAGGGAGTTAAAAGTAATGAAAAATAGTATTAAGATGCCGTCTTATCCTGTACAGTTAGAAAATAAGTCTTTACCTTGTGCCTTAGAAAAGGACAATTTGTAGACAAATTTGCCTCTGTGAGTTGTAAAAACGGTTAAACTGATGCAAACAGAATTTATAGAGAACAGCAGGAGAATAACAAAACATATGATGATCCTTTTCCAGACAACACAAATTACATAAATGCCCCCATTACGATGCAAGAAATAAAGACGCCATTTACCAACTTCCAAACAAAAAGGTATCTGTTGGGTTAGACTCTATTTCAAATCAAATGATACGAAATTTACCCGAAAATTTTATTTGTCTTCTACATGAAATACTTAACAAATGCTGGTTAAATGGTTGAAATGCCTAAAATTTGGAAGCAGTCGATTGTAGCGTCCATTCATAAAGAGGGCAAATATCACACCAACATAAAAAGCTATAGGCCTATAGCAATTACGTCGCACGTCTGTAAACTTATGGAGAAAATAGTTTTAAATAGGCTTTTGCATTTTTGTGACAAAATTAATGTTATACCTGTAGTCCAAGCAGGATTCTGTAAAGGTCGCTCAACAACAGAAGTCTTGGTAAAATGAACAACCAACATTAAAGCAATGTGCTCGGCGCCAATCTTCACTAGCAACATTTTTGACCAAGTATGGCATTCTCGACTCTTACTAAAATTACTAAACATAGGTCTTTCAGGTCACATGTTTGACAATATTAAATGTTTTCTAGAGAAACCGAGAAATACAAACACGAATTGGAAGTACTTACTCAACGAAAAGGACACTTGAAATGGGCATTCCTCAAGGTTCAGTGATTGCACCCATTTTGTTTTCAATTTTAATGCACGACCTACCCAACAAGATGTCGAAAAATGTAGTTTTGGTTCAATATGCTGATGATCTATGCATGTGGATGGACGTGAATCTTAAAAAGAAAACTTCCATACGAAGTATAAATTATACACGGAAAGTGTACCAGAGAGAACTTGACAACATAACAATGTATATGATGACGAATGGATTGCGTTTATCAGAAGATAAAACTAATATTGTACATTTTAATTGTGGCACAAATCCAGAGACGATGCCTATTTTAAAGTAAATAATATCACTATCCATAAATCAATTTCCATTTTTAGGAGTTTTCCTCACTGACAAACTGTCCTGGAATTAACACGTCGAACATGTATTGACAAAAGCTCGTAAAACAGAAAACTTTTAAAAAATGATAACTAAACAAGCATGGGCGCAAGATACTTCCACCCTCATTTATTTATGTAAAGCACTTGTAAGATCTAAAATAACGTACGCCCAAGAGGTTTTCTTCAACGCACCAAAATACCCATTAAAAAAGCTTCAAAGCATAGAATCCAAAGCATTAACAATTGCATTAGGTCTCCCAACACACGCATTGTTGTATTCGAACTTACAAGCAGGCTCACGTTTTACCTCCAGACGAAAATAGGAAAGTTGCTTGCGCTAAACTTCAAATGAGAATCATGTCTGTAGAGAATGAGTTGAAAACTGAAATCAGATTGATCAGAAACAGACTTCCCTACACGAACGAAATCCATAGCATCTCAAGTTATAATTGCAACATATACATCTGATGTTATAAAAGGCTCGGGTATTAATCTTGAAAAGGACTTTCAATTCGTTAAGCCACGCTTTTTACCAACAACAACGTGGGAACTACAGAAAGCCAAATTTGATATCGACCACACAGATATTAAAATGAGTGATAATATAGATTTACTAGGTAGTCATGTCAGACTTCATATTGAAGAAAATAATCCCAACCATTTGAAGATATATACCGATGGGTATCTAATACAGAAAAAAGCAGGTTCAGCATTTTTAATACCAGATCTTAACGTTGAAAGATCATTTCATATTGGAGAATGTAAATCAATATTCACTGCTGAACTTACAGCAATTTTAATGGCCTTAAATCATCTTATAAATTTTCGGAAAAATGTGTTTCAGATCCTTTTCTGTGTTGATTCCAAGTCAGCGCTTCAAGCAATCCAATCACTGAAATTACACACAAGACCAGAAATGATTATTGAAATCACCCATTTAATTCATGAACTTTCATTGCGAGGCATAAAGATCACTTTCTTTTGGATGCCATCACATTGTTCAATTTATTTTAATGATAAAGTTGACAGAGCGGCTAGAAGGGGAACAACGATCCAACGTCAGAAAACATACTTTTTCCACTATCGTTACAAGAATATTATAACGTATTAGACACGTAAGTTTGGAAGCGATTTGATAGCATCGAAACAAATACTCGTTGTCGCTATATGAACTTTAAAATCTGTGACATAAAAACTCCTTCTCGTGTTAAGAAAAAAATAGTATGTCTCATGTATCGGTGGAAAACAAATGCCTTTATCACTAAGAATACCAAAAACATTGTTTGCATCTGTGGACAAAAAACTAGTAATGATCATATTTTATTTTTTGTTGATTTAAGGCGTTTTGTCACTATACTCTCTCAACATACTGTCTATAAAATTTTTGTTTCACCGGCGTTAACATACAATTTTTCCAATCAGTTGGCTAGCAGTCCTATTGGTAACTATTTGTTGTTAAGTTATTTTACCTTTAATTTGTAATGTATTCGGATATTTAAGCATTTGTTACTATTTATTGGTATTACTATTTTTTTTTTGGGGGGGGTCTAAAATCACAAAGGTGAATAGACATTAAATCAAGAACACACACGCACACACACACACACACACACACACACACACACACACACACACACACACACACACACACACACACACACACACACACACACACACACACACACATCTCAAAAAGAGAGAGTTTAGTCTACGCACACACACACATAGAAACACATACAGATACGCGTGCATAGCACATGCACACACACACACACACACACACACACACACACACACACACACACACACACACACACACACACACACACACACACACACAAAGGTGTAGGCGTGTACGTACTCAGAGAGAGAGAGAGAGAGAGAGAGGGAGAGAGAGAGAGAGAGGAGAGAGAGAGAGAGAGAGAGAGAGAGAGAGAATGCGAATGTTTTACTCAGTTTAAGGCCGCAGCCCCATACTGAAGGGGTCTTGATAAATGCATCATACAACATTCCTAATACGTAACAAAATGAAATCATGAAACAGCGTAGATATGTTACAAAACGCATCTTACATCAAGACATTGCTGTCCGAATTCTCTTATTTGTTTCATAAATGCACATGGCTAAATTCAAAAGTGTATTCTCATTCCTTGTCTATAGTAACAGAATTAGCCTAAAATTACATGATTCAGTGTAACACTTGGACTGAATAAGTTTTGTTCTAAGATCGTTCAGACCAGGACGGCAAAATAAGAAAAAATGTATTTCAGAGAGAGAGAGAGAGAGAGAGAGAGAGAGAGAGAGAGAGGAGAGAGAGAGAGAGAGAGAGAGAGAGAGAGAGAGAGAGAGAGAATGCGAATACGAATGCGAATGTTTTATTCAGTTTAAGGCCACAGCCCCATACTGAAGGGTATTCATACATGCATCATACAACATTCCTAATACATAACACAATGAAATCATGAAAAAATGTAGATATGTTTCAAAATGCAGACTACATTAAGCCATTACTGTCCGAATGATCTTATTTGCTTCGTAAATATACATAGCTAAATTCCAAAGTGTATTCTCATTCCTTGTTGACAGCAAGAGAATTAGCCTGAAATTACATGGTTCGGTGTAATATTTGGGTTGAATAAATTTTATTCTAAGATCGCTCAGAGCAGGACATCAAAACAAAAAATGTATTTCATCTTCTCTTGCTCTGTTACAAAGTCGACACATCAGTTCATTTTAAACAACATTACTATACCTGAAGCGATGGCATGTGATATCAGACACGCCAAATCTAAATTTTGTCAGCGCACGTTTGATAAATCTATTCATTTTTATCCCAGTGTAAGGTTCTAAGCTATGTGTCGGTTTAAAGAGTTTATACTGAGCAAATCTATCACTATTATACATATGGTCATGCCAGTCCTGCCACCTGCAATCCATAATCCTCTGTTTAAAACAATTCAGAAATTCTGATATATTTTCTACACCTTGGTTATCCCAAACAAAACCATATAAATTCAAACACTGTCGAACATAGGAAGCCCATGTTTTTTACCATTATCATCTTAACTCAACAGCACCCTGTAATCTTTAAAGGGTATCCTATCATCATTCATTCTTGTTAACTTGAGCCAATATTTTATACATTTCAAATAGGAATTTAAATAAATTGGACATCGTCCAAGTTCACCATAAACCAGATCATTGGGCATTCTACTGTCTACATTCAAAAACGCTTCAGCGCATACAGGTTAACTTTTTCAGTTAAGGCACCTTTGTCAAAAGCCCATACTTCTGCACCATATTGTAAAATTGGCTGTACCTGTGAATCAAACAATTTTGTAAAAACACTGAACGAGTTACACTCTAACTTGTACAAAATATGAAGAATACTACTGACCGCCTTTTTGGCTCTATTGACTGTATCTTGACAAGCAAACCAAACTAAGTTTCTTTGTAATAATACCATATTAAGCATTAATCAATGTATTTCTCCTCATAGGTAAATTAAATTCCTCTTTACGAAAAAACAATGGTCTAATTTGTAAAATTTG
>CM031598.1:64611712-64626641 GCA_018398815.1 Conus ventricosus | reverse complement strand
CACCTTCTTCTTCCTGTCCTCGAATTGGCAGCTCGCCGGGGGATGGGTAGAAGACTTTCTCATTTTGTCTCTCCACTCTTCTCTAGATTGGGAGCTCGCCTTAGTAAACCCCTGGCCCTGCGTTTTTCTCCTGCCCAATTCCTGTTGCATGCTCGCACTCACACACACGCACGCACACACGCACGCACGCACACACACACACACACGCACGCACGCACGCACGCACGCACGCACACACACACACACACACACACACCACACACACACACACACACACCACTCTGCACTAAACCTACGTTTTTTTTCCACTGATTGAAGGAGATGTCAATAGTGTCAGTTGATGCTGTGGATGAAATAACGAATTGTGAAAGCTGCATACCCCCATAATGCAACACTTGACGGGCGACCTAATGCATGTGACATTCTTCAGCATTGCCGGAGGAACATCGCACGGAGCTGTCCAGTATTTTTGCACTTCACGTGATTGTCCCCCATCCCCCCACCCCTTTCTCAGCTTCTGGAAGATCACGTTCTGTTACTTCTGGCCACAGCTATGAAATTCGTGACAAAGACTGGATTCTCTCTCTCTCCTCTGTCTGTGTCTCTGTCTCTCTCTCTCTCTCTCTCTGTCTGTCTGTCTGCCTGTCTCCCCTTCTCTCTTCTATTCTCTCTCTCTCTCTCTCTCTCTCTCTCTCTCTCTCTCTCTCTCTCTCTCTCTTTTCTCTGTCTCTCGCCTGTGTGCGCACATGTGTTTCTCACTGAACCGACCTAAAAAAAACTACGTGTAAAAACAAAGCGAGTCTGCATATCCCCCGGTTTGGTTCTTCCTGTCTCTATCTCTGCCTCTCTCTCTGTCCTCCTCTCTCTGTCTCTGTCTCTCTCCTCCCTCCCTCTCTCTCTCTCTGTGTCCCTCCCATATGAATTTTCACATACATACTTTCTTTCTGTCTCTGTCTGTCAATCTGCTTGTGTGCATGTGTGTGGATGTGGGGTGGTGTGTGTTTGGTGTGTGTGTGTGTGTGTGTGTGTGCGTGCGTGCGTGCGTGCGTGCGTGCGTGCGTGCGTGCGTGCGTGCGTGCGTGTGTATGGGTGTCTGTCTCTGTCTGTCTGTCTGTCTGTCTGTCCCTCTCTCTCACTCTCTCCCCCTCTCTCCTTCTCTCTCCCTTCTTCTCTCTCAAGATATGCGTATAAACCTTTCCTGTCACACTCGGTAATGCCACACCTCTGTAATGATCTGGATAATTAATGTTTCCATTTTATTGGTACTATAAACAGATTTTGACCATGCTGCTGGAATATTCTTTTCTCCAAGAGTACGTTAAAGAGATCCACTAATAATTCAGCTAACAGCCGCATTTAATCAGTTTCAACATTTCACTTATAATTTTATCAATGCCAGCACTTTTACCAGTCTTTAAATGTTTGATGCCATTTATCATTTCATTCTCGGTGATAGGCTCATTGAATAGTGGTTCTTCTACATAGTCATCTTCTTCTTCTGCAATCTCGTTTTTGTCTTCATCTGCATCTTCCCCATCATTGAACACTTAAAAATGATCATGCCATTGTTGAGAACTGATATCATGATAAATTACGTTTTTGTTCTGTTTACAGATCAGACTGACCAGAAAAACCTTTGGGTTTTGATCGACTCCCTCAGTTTCTAAAGCGTTATCGCATCGTATTTCTCTTTTTCATTCCTCCTTTCTTATATTGCTGTACAGTTTTCTTTCCTTTACAGACATCTCCTTACGTCTCACTATATCTGGTTTTGACCATCGCCAGCTCATTAGAAGACCTCTGACAGTTCTTTTCTTTTGCAAACACTCTTTATCAAACCAATAATTCGTTCTTCTTGTCTTTTTCAAAGCTATCTTTACCTTACAAAAGGCTCACTAAATGGGCAGATGAATAGGAAAGAATAATGGAGAAACAAGCAGGATTCAGAGCAGGCTGTAGCACAATTGATGATATATTTACATTATATACGACAGTTCAAACATTTCGGAATAAAAGTTCTGAGCTGCATGTTGCTTTCGTTGACTTTAAGACAGCCTTTCATTCAGTGAACAGCAGTACCTTAGGGGATATACTGAGAAAAGGAGGCATTAAGGGTAAATCATACAGAGCCGTTAGAAGAGTGTATGGCACTGAGCTGGCTTGTGTTTGAGACAAACATGTTTACATCGACTTTTTCAGTTGCCAAAGAGGCATCAAACCAGGTCATTTACTAAGCCCACAATTGTTTTTATTCTTAATCAACGAATAAACTATTGAATTAACAAGGAGGGGAAAACATGGAATACAAATGCTTCCAGGAGTTATTTTATTGTTATTCGCAGATGACTTCATACTCCTCTCAAATGCTTTCGTCGGTTTACAACGTTTTAACACAAGAAGCTTATAGGGTGGGTCTGAGTGTTGTTTTTAGAAAAAAACAGTGTAATGGGTTTTCACAAATGAGGTCATCTTTCTATTCATGAAAAGTGATGGTATGGGAATATGAAAGTTAAAGTTACAAATTCCTACAAATATCTTGGAGTCATCTTTTAACACTAAGCTCACTGTGATTGCTGCATGGTCAGAAGCATGCAGAGAAGGGAAGAAGGCAGTTATAGTTATTGAAGTTCTTAGAGCCATGAACAAATTAAGTTCCATTAATCCTTCACTTTACTGTAAGTTGTTTGACACACAAATGAGCCTACCCTGACATATGCGGCAGAAATATGTGGTGCTGTAGATAAGCAGATTCAAATTCAAACAACTTCATTATCACAAAACGTGAAATTCAATGTGGCAACGTCTTTTGATTTTTACAACATGACACAATCAATTAAAAAAAAAGTACAAGTTACATATCCAATGAAATAGCATTCTATTTATATCATTTTATGTTATGCACTTTAATAGAAACTGTACATACCTTTGTTATGAAACGTTTCTCAAATGTATTACTTCATTCTTACAACACAACTGCATACGGTGAAACTCGCAGATATCCACTGAGAATCATAGCAATCATTAAGAGTATTAGATATTGGTTAAGGATCACCACGTTACCAATGACAAAATCATGTAGGAAAGCATATGAAATGCTTTAAAGGCAACACGAAGAGGGAAACGAATTGGTTTGTCAGAGAGAGAGAGAGAGAGAGAGAGAGAGAGAGAGAGAGAGAGAGAGAGATGAGAGAGAGAGAGAGAGAGAGAGAGAGAGAGACAGAGCGAGAGAAAGACAGAGACAGAGACAGAGAGAGAGAGAGAGAGAGAGAGAGGAGAGAGAGAGGAGAGAGAGAACTCGAACTCGAACTCGAACATTTAATGACTTATGGCACGATGGCCTCTGTCACAGGGTGAGTGACGTTACAAATCATTTCAAGAGGGAAGAAATCATAACTGAAAGCAATAATCCGACAAAATTCTTACAGGCATAAGTGGGGACGTGACAAAAACTTGTTTGTTTTCCATTCCATGCGTATACATTCATCTGATAACTTCTGGAGATTTATCTTTTTAACACATTACTATGAAACCTTTAGCAATTGGCTCTTTTTTCTTATTTCAAAACATTTGTACAAAAACCAAGCAAGCCGACGAGTAATGTTAGCATTTTCACATGTCAAAATTTCTATCAGATACTGGTTTTCGAAATGAGGTGGAATAGTTTTGAAAATATTGGGGCGAATATTGTTGTACTGAGGACACAAAAACAAAACATGTTTTTCATCCTCTAGTTCATCTGCACAGAAGGGACAGTCATTCATACCCGCAGAAGTATCCCGCAAGAAACGATTTCTGTGAGAGTTTATGTCGCTCACCCCTAATCTGAACCTCGTCAAGGATTCTCTGAAGCATTTTATCTTAACTTCAGAAAAATAATTTTCTTGTACAAGCATTGTTTTGAATGATGTATACAAGGTGAAACGTCTACAGTCGCTTATGTCTGCAAACCACTCTTGTTTTGCTACGTCTGTAATTCTTTGTTTAAAAACAGACAGAAACATTAAATCATTTTCCACACTTTGGTTTAAGCCAAACGAAATTGAAACCCAATGTCTGTAAAGGTATTCTAGTTTTTGTGACCCAGTTAATTTTCCCTTGGTTATCTAGCCTATTTAGAAGGTCGTAAGCTTGCTTGGGTAGGCGATCTGTGTCCATCTTTATGATACGTAGCCAGTATTGCACAGCTCTGATACAACAGTTCACTTGAAGGGGGTACCGTCCTAGTTCACCGTAGACCATGTAGTGATGGTGTGCGCACAGGCACATTCAAGAACTTTTGCAAGCATACAAATGGACCTTTTCTACCTGACTACTGTCTTGCAATGGTCCCCAGATTTCCGAGGCGTATAAAAGAGTCGGTTGAACCACTGTGTCAAACAGTTTGAAAAACGTTTCTTTCGTCATGCTATCGATTCGTCTCAGAGATCGGATAATGTCGGTAGTTACTCGTTTGCCTTTGATCGCTAAGCGTTTTCCTGCTTGATAAGCGCTCGTAGTAGTTGTGAAAGTAAAGCCAAGATACACATAGCTGTTAACGACTTGGAGTTGTTCTGTTCCAACATACCATTTCTCATGTCTCCCAAGGAACCTGTCGCGGTCAAGGTCCGTGAATCAAGGATGTGAGGGTGGAAGAGGAGAGAGGGACAGGCTGGGCACAACACCCACCGACCACACACTCAAAACACTCGTGGAAAACAATAAACCAAATAAGCAATTTATTAAATTAATGAAAATATCTCGTTCACACCTAGTGGAGGAGGGACGACTATCAAGAAGAGGGAGGACAGAGAGAGAAATTGGAAAAGAAGGAAAATAGAAGATGACAGCCACCTAAAAGAAGATATCTACTTAATGGACAAATAACCCAACAAAAGACCCCACACCCTGGCCCAGGGAACAGATAAATTTAGACCCTAACCACTAATCTATCCCAAAATAAAGAAAGAAGAAAGGACAGGGGAGAAACAAACGAAGGACGAAACAGGGTCTTTTGTTGGGTTATTTTGTCCATTAAGTAGATATCTTCTTTTAGGTGGCTGTCATCTTCTATTTTCCCTTCTTTTCCAATTTCTCTCTCTGTCCTCCCTCTTCTTGATAGTCGTCCCTCCTCACTAGGTGTGAATGAGATATTTTCATTAATTTAATAAATTGCTTATTTGGTTTATTTTGTTTTCCACGAGTGTTTTGAGTGTGTGGTCGGTGGGTGTTGTGCCCAGCCTGTCCCTCTCTCCTCTTCCACCCTCACATCCTTGATTCACGGACCTTGACCGCGACACTTGGGGGCTCGTCCGGGATGTGACGGTCTGGAATTGAGGAGGGTTGGTCGGGATTTTCACAGCACTCTCGACTACTGCTCCAGCCCTCATGGCTGTGTTGTATTAAGCGGGTGGTTGGCTGGGCCGGAGTTCCACCGTGAAGCGGACTCCACGCGGAGTGGAGCATTTGTGGGGTTGCCGTGACCGGAAAGTCCAGTTCCCGTCCTTGGCCGCCGGCGCTCTAGCCGCCTCCGTGTCTTTTGTGTGTTTTATTATTGTTTTCTAAAAGTATTGCCGGTGTGCGTAAACTTGACTCCTTAACTTTACTGTTATCTTTCAATAGGTAACGGGAGGGTAAAGGGTGGGGAGTGTATTTTGGTTCCATTGTGCAGGTTCCACAGCGTCAGTGTTTGTGCTGACATAGGTTAGACCGTATTTTGCTTGCCTGATTTGCCTGTACCCCAGACTACGACTGAGAGTAGCGCAGGTAAAAGTAGGTAGGATCCTGGTGGTTTATTGGTTTAAATTGCGTGCGGAAAACTAGCTGGTAACACCCCTCTGTCCTGTTAAAACACTTAAGTATTTATTTTTCTGGTGATTATTTTGTTTACACTAGGGTCAGGTTTCTGTATTTGTTTAGTAGTAAGGAGACTAGCTCCTTTTTGATAGGCTTTTATCTCCTATCTATTCGCACTCACTAGCTATTTTTATATTTTTCTTGTTAGTTTAAATTTTACACTCTTTGATGGTGGTGTGTGGGTTGCGAAAAAGAAAAGAAATAAATGTGTTAGTGTGTGTGGATTGAGAGGTTGGCTTAACTGGTCTGTGTTTATCCGTTACGCTACCTTCCAACTTACAGTGTACCCCACCTCCCTTACCACTCTCACCGCGGTGTTACACAGTTCAGCCGTGCTCGCGTGGGCTTGCTAGTAAAAAAAACAAAACAAAAAACAAAAAAAAAAAAAAAAAAAACTGCGCGCCGTGACTGGGTCAGCTTGAAATCTACAGGCTAGGCGTGTTGGTGCAGTGTGCACATATCAGCCGCGGGGTAGTCAAGCAATCTTTTCGACTTCGCGAAACTGTTCAGTTTGCGTCGTCATCTCGTAGTTTATTCCATCGTGATTTAATGAGTCCATCCGGCCGTTACTTTCACTTATCCATTCTTCCCGTCGTTGCGTTTTTCGTGTGCTGTCCGTGTTTTGTATTTATATTGATTTTGCGGCCGTTAAATTTGTGTTGGCGTAGCTGAGTAAAATCAATAAGAGTTTGATATTTTGCTCAGTCAGTTGCGACTTGTAATTTGAGGATTTGGTTGGTTAGTGTATTATTCATACACGTAGGATCAAGAAGGCCTAACCACCTGTCTAGTGGGCTTTATTCACAATTGATTGTTAATAAAACAAAATTGAGGTTTAGGGCGGTATTCTCCATTTAGGAGTCTGTAGGCTCTATTCTAAGTCTCTGCTTGGTTTCCTTCTGGTTTGTCGACTCGCTGTGCGACAGTTGAGGGCTTCATTCAGAGGAGTTTTCTTGGTCAAGAGGTTTTGGAAGAGTTGTTTCCCTTTTGATTGTTGATCAAATAGGTGTATTAGTGACTGGAGATAGGGTAGTCTCTTGTCCTTTTGGTGACGCAGACACGTTTTCATTGTTGCGGTGTTAGGATACTGTTCTGTAAAGGTCGTTCCCTTTACTTGGTGAGATTTTCTATAAAATGTTTGTGTGTGAAACTGTCCGGGACAGGTGCATTTCACTTTGTGTTTTGATTCTGCGTCAGTCTCAGAGGGGTATAGGAAATTATCTTCCCTTACCTTGTTGTTGGATTGGCGTTATTGATTTGAAGGCGGGTTAGTCTTCCATTGACTGGTGTGATGAGACATAGTGGAAAGATATGTGGGTTGAGAACCACTTGGTCATAGTTTTCATTTGGTCTTTTTGAATCATATTTCAACCAAGACTTGCATCCACTTAGCTGTGAGTCAGGTCTGTGCATAACTTTCTTGGTTTCAAGTGTTCGGAACTAAGTGACATTTCATATTGTACCCAAATATTCCTGGAAGCGTTTTGCCCCGCGTGTTTTACGTGAAAACTATTGTGCGTAATCACTTTGTGGAAAAATGGCTACTGGAGAGGATCGGCGGTTCACCCGCTCTCAAGTAAAGGGCACAGGGACTGTGCCTGGACTAGCTACTCCTGTGTCTCACTACACCTCCCGTACAGGAACTGACATTGATACTCACTGGTGTTCTCTACTGGAGAAGGACAACCACCTGTCACGACGTCTCCGTCAGTCAGTATAACCATACCTTTTGGTTCACCGTCTCCGAGGAGACGACCACTTCCCACCTCCTTTTCCAGTGTTGGTCGACCTATCCCTTTTCCGAGGAGGACCTAATACGGCCACCGTCACCGTTCCCGCGTCTCCCTGGACCAGCTCCACTGGATCCATTACTTATGAGAGGTTTGAGAGAGAAGAGAGGGAGGCGAAGGAAAGAAAAGAAAGAATAGAAAGAGAAGAGAAAGAAGCGAAGGAAGAAAGGAGATGGAGAAGGGAGATGGAGGAGAGGGAAGCGAAGGAAAGAAGAGAGAGGAAGGAAAGAAGGTTAGAGAGAGAAGAGAAAGAAGCAAAGGAAGAAAGAAGATGGAAAATGGAGATAGAAATGAAAAGACAAGAACAAGAAGACAAAAAGAGAGGAGGAAGAAAGCCAAAGGAAGAGAGAGTTAGATTTCGAAACTCGTCTTAATGTTGAGCGAGAAAAAATCCGAGCGGAATTCATCTCGCAACTAGAGGATGACAATCTCTCTCAAGGAACGCCACATGCCCGGCATCTGTTGCCGGCACCGTCAGGGTGGAAATATACCCCCACTTGTTCCCCCCATGATTCAAATGCCCAGATACAATGATAAGGAGTCTATTGACACTTATATCGAACATTTTGAAGCTGTGGCTCAAGCTTATGAGTTAAACAACGAAAGAAAGGCTCTATATCTAGTTGAGCAATCTCACAGGTAAAGCTAAGGAGGCCTTCGTAGATATTTCGCCAGGAGCTACATATGACGAGCTAAAAGCTGCTTTGAGAACTAGACTCCACATGACCCCCAGAGAGCTACAGGAGGCAATTTCGCTCCATGAAGAAGCTACCTGATGAGACCTTCTACCAATTTGGCGAGTGGCTTCGTCGATCCCTCGATTATTGGGGTGGAAACGTCAGGGTTGGAGTTGAGACAGTGTATTTTATTGGAGCAGCTCATGAATTCGGTTTCGCCTGACCTTCGCTGCAAGTTGGGTGAGGCCCAACCACAGAGTTACGCAGAGGCATTGAGGATAGCTGAGGCCTATGCCGATGCACGACGATATTATTACCATTCCTCGGCAAGTACCAGGAAACCACAAGTGAGGATTCGTCTGCCACCGGACAGTCTTCGTCTGCCACCGGACAGTCTTCGTTTCTAGCAAGTGCAGACCACCAGAACCCAAGGGGAAGAGGGACAAACCAGGCGCAGAGCCGACAGTGTTTTGTATGGTTCGCATCGGTCATCTGGCGCGTGTCTGCCCTGACCGCAATAAACAACCTACAACACAAGTTAAAGTGGCATATGGGGAGGTGGAAGTGACTACGCCACCCTGCCCTACCTTCCTCTCAGTAGTAGCGGGAAACGTTGTCGAGGCCATCAGAGACACGGGCGCCACGGCAGTGTTTGTCGACGAGAAGTTAGTACCTAAGGATGTTCCTCGCGGAAATACCTGCGAAGTCGGGGGGACTGAGTCGTCGTTCACTGCCAATCGATTCAACGGTGCTTGTAGACCTCTCGACGCCCTACTTCAGGGGGAAAGTATGGGCAGTGGCTTTGAAGCAACCAGCGTACTCCCTCCTCATAGGAACACAGTCTGCCGGGAGGATGGTGGGAGCTTCTCCATATCCACTGAGTTACCTCCGGAGGTGTTCGTCGCCGCCACCACTCGGGCGCAGGCAGAGAGAGAAAAGAGGGTCCTAAAGCCCTTGTTAAAACCCGTGCCTTCACGCGACCAGGTCAGCTTAGAACCTTCGGCGATCAAGGGACTACAAAGTAAAGACCCCACACTGAACAAGATAAGACAGCTCGTGGGAAAAGTCTACTCGAGAGGGGGCCTAATGGAAAGGTCAAGTTTGTCCAGCAAAAGGGACTTCTACACTGGCAGTTCTCTTCAGCGACCACTATGGTCACCCAGTTGGTCGTACCAGAAGCACTTCGGCAGACAGTGTTGCGTCTGGGGCATGACTCCCATGGCAGGTCACCTGGGAACAAGCCCGCACTCTAGAGCGGATTCAGCAAGCCTTCTATTGGCCTGGGATGACTCAGGATGTCAGGAGATACTGTCGAACCTGTAACATATGTCAAGGGAAACCCCGCCCAAGGGGGGGCATACCAAGGTGCTTCTAGGCACAGTTCCTTTGGTAGAAGAAAATAGGGAAACTTCGCCCTTGAGCTCCACATCCCATGTGTGGCGACTCAGCTCAGCAAAACATGGAAAGACGTCCAGGTTGCACAAGACCTACCTGAGGAGCATCAAACTGCAGCAAGAATGTTGTGCCAAGAGTATGCCGATGTTTTGACCGACGTACCACTACGTTGCAACCTGGGAAAAATTTTACTCTGGTTCTCACTCAGCAGGAACCCATTCGAGTAAAACAGTACCCCCTACCCCTGTCGCAATCCGCTGCCATCAAGGCTTAAATTCAGGACATGTTGCGAATGAACGTCATCGAGCGTTGCAGTTCCCTTATTCCTCGCCTATTCTACTGGTCAAGAAACCTGATGGCCGAATGAGATTTTGCGTGGACTTCCAAAGGTTGAATCGAGTTCTCAAGTTCGATGCAGAGCCAATGCCAGACATGGGAAAGATCTTCGCTCAGTTGGCCAAGGCCCAATACTTCAGCAAACTTGACTTGGCAAAAGGCTATTGGCAGATCCCAATGGATCCTGCCGACAGGGAGAAAACTGCATTTACTAAGCCCGAGGGTCAGTTTCAGTTCCAAGTTATGCCTTTGGACTCAAGACTGCAGGTGCAGTGTTTAGCCGTATCATGCGGCTCATGTTACAGCCACTGGAAATGAATGAAGCTCATAACTTCATCGATGATCTACTTTTGGGAACTGTTTAAAATGGGAGGAACATCTGCGCTTGCTAAGGAAACTCTTTCATCGTCTCCGAGAAGTGCAACTCGCCGCACGCCCTACCAAGTGCAGGATAGGGGAGTCAGAGGTGCCGTTTTTGGGTCATGTTGTTGGCAGGGGGTACCTTCTGCCAGAGCCCGACAAGGTAGGAAGAATCGAGGACGCTCAGCCACCCAAGACTAAGAAGGGCTCCGTTCAAATTTCCCGGGCCTGGTCGGATATTACCGAAAGTTTGTACCTCACTTTGCAGAGACAGCAAAGCCCCTTACCGACAAAACCACTGTCCGAAAGCCTGAGAATCTGGATTGGAAGGAGGAAGACGTGAAGACTTTCTGGGAGCTGAAGGACGCTATATCCAGACAGCCAGTGCTGCAACTTGCAGACCCTGACGCCACTTTCGTGCTTCGCACAGATGCATCCAGAATTGGGCTCGGGGCTGCTCTACTCCAAGACCAAGGTCGAGGTCTGCTTCCCATAATCCTATGCCAGCAAGAAGTTGACGGGAGCAGAATTAAACTACCACACCATTGAGTTGGAGTGTCTGGCCGTGGTGTGGGCCATCCGCTGCTTCTATCCGTATCTCTACGGCAAGGAATTCATTCTAGAGTCAGACCACCATCCCTTGGCCTACCTGCACAAAATTCGTCCAGTAAGTCGTCGACTGATGGGCTGGGCGGTCGAGCTTCAAAGTCACGCCTTCAGGTTCCGACATATTTCTGGGGAAAGGGCAATGTGGAGGCAGACTTCATGAGTCGAATGCAATGAAGATTCTTCCCCTGCTCTCTGAAACTTACCAAGGTTTTACCCAGTTTCATTTGTTTGACCTCTCTGTATGCTTGAAACCAGTGGTGCTGGAAGGCTGCAGGGGACTGTGCCTCAGTGGCACAGGCCTTTTGGGTGGGGGGTGTTGTCACGGACGGACAGCCCTCCATCCCCCTTTCATGTTTTATTTAAGTTAGTTTGTTACCACCTTATTTTTTTTTTGTGTAAAAGAGGGATGGGCAGCTGTGTGCTGTCAGCTTTTCAGGGAGAAAAGTCTGCCCGTCCGTGCGGTTTGCATGCAGCCTTCTGCACCGCATGGACATTGCTTTCTGTGAGATACCTGGATAGTTGTGAAAACCCGTGGAGAGCTCACTGAGTCGTTGGAATTATTCCCCTTTGATCGGCAGCTGGCGTTTGGGAAAATTCTTACTTGACTCGGATTGGAGCCACGAGTGGAGAGACCACGTTCTCTTTGGTGAGGCATTTTTATAACCTGTGACGAAGGCCACTTGTCTGCCTGACGGTGGTAGTCATAGTGTTGAGAGAGAGGAATCCCTATTCCTGCCCACCAAGTCTAATCTTGACCCTCTTCGCTGGGGTGACCAGCTGTCGGCCATCCCATGGTAAAGGGCTGCTGTGCTGTTGGCTCCGAGGTCCCGGACAGTCTTTTCGCTGAGGATCAGCCTGCCGGGCCCACTTTTCCCCTCCTTTCCACCCGCCGTTCTGGGCGTTTTTTCGTTGGTTGACTTGGTGTCGGCCCAGACGCCTTTTTTTCGCAGGACGCCCCATCCCGAGAGCAGTATGAAGAGGAGCCGGACGCAGACCGTGGTGCCCAAAAGCGAGGCCAGAACGCCCTTCCTGAGCGTATCAGCTGCTTGGGTGCACCAGTGTCTCCCTGCTCGGACAGGGAAAGGACTTTAAGTTAAGTTTTGTTTCTAGCGTGTATGGGCGGTGTTTGGTGATGCCTGGCGTGTGGGAGACATTCTGATGGCTGTGATGTTTGTGAGGGTACATGTGTGAATATACTAAGTGTTCATGAACTGTATAAGTATGCGAATGTTGGTGAATATGCTTGTGTGGCTGGGGTAGACCCTGTTTCGTCCTTCGTTTGTTTCTCCCCTGTCCTTTCTTCTTTCTTTATTTTGGATAGATTAGTGTTTAGGGTCTAAATTATCTGTTTTCCCCGGCCAGGGTGTGGGGTCTTTTGTTGGGTTATTTTGTCCATTAAGTAGATATCTTCTTTTAGGGGGCTGTCATCTTCTTATTTTCCCTTCTTTTCCAATTTCTCTCTCTGTCCTCCCTCTTCTTGATAGTCGTCCTCTCCCACATAGGTGTGAATGAGATATTTTCATTAATTTAATAAATTGCTTATTTGGTTTATTTTGTTTTCCACGAGTGGTTTGAGTGTGTGGTCGGTGGGTGTTGTGCCCAGCCTGTCCCTCTCTCCTCTTCCACCCTCACATCCTTGATTCACGGACCTTGACCGCGACAAACCCACCCTTCCTAAAAACCATCACTTTGGTTTTGTCACAATTTATTTCAAGTTTGAGATCGAACAGGCCTGAACTAAACCATTAATCTGGTTCTGTAAGCCAGATGGTGAACTTGACAGTAGTGCAAGATCATCTGCAAACATCAGAATGAAAAGTTCAACAAGACGGGACAGAGTTGTACACCATGCTTTCCGTCTACCGACAATTGTTCTGATAACTGATTGATATTACTGAGAAAAATGCTGTACTTGCAACGCATCCCTGTCTCAAACCTTGTGGGCAATCGAAACAGTCCGTGAAGTCGTTCTGCACACGTACGCGTGCTTTTAAAGACTCGTACATCGCCATGACTGCTTTGGTAAATGTACGTGATGTGCCAGCTTTGACCAGGGCTCTCAATAAGGTTGCATGTTGAACCGAGTCATACGCCCTCTTTAGATCGACGAAAACATACATATAGTTTTCCAGGTTTGCTCAAATACTTATGAATTACGGAGTATAGGGTAAAAATATGATCCGTGGTAGAGTATCCTTTTCTGAATCCGCCTGTGTTTCTGACAATTTGTAATTATCTTCCAACCAGAAATATAAACGATTGTTCAAAATAGATGTGTAACATTTTCCGATCAAGCTCAGGAGTGATATTCCTCTATAGTTGGACGGATTTTCACGGTCACCTTTCTTAAAAATGGGCACAATGATGGCTTCACGCCACATGTCTGGAAAAGTCCCCGACAGAAAAACTGAATTGAATAGTCTTGTTAGAAACTCACACACTAACTCTTCTGCTGACTTCAGCATTTCCGCCAGGATTTTATCTGAGCCACAAGCTTTGCCAGTTTTTTAAGTGTCGTAGTGCTCTTCGAACCTCACTTTCAGTAATGGCTTGATCGAGTGCGTCAATTTTGGTAGTGTAGCAAAAGCAATAGAATCATGAACATTAGATTCATTTGAAGCGCACTGGTTTGATTTGAACACTTCACTGAAATGATCAAACCATCTGTCTTTTGTGATTTTGTCACTACAGACATCCTTGGACTTAAGATGCAAACATGAATTGACTTCTTTCCAGAACAGCTTTGGGTTACCTATATGATTCATGAGGGCATCTGCTTTCGCTTTTTTAAATGCCTTTCTCTTTTCCTTGATTAAAGTTTGGTACGACTGTTCGCTCTCAAAGTAATCCTGCCAGTTTGGTTCTGATCTTTTGCGTCTAAATTTCCACAACTTTGTCTTTGCATATTTGTTGCTTTGATGACAATCCTTGTCAAACCATTCCGCCTCTTTCTTCTGGTTGTTACCAGTAAACACTGTTTTATTCATGCAATTTGCCGCTGACAGTAGGCACTCCACGAACAAGCCAACCGCACCGTTGACATCAGTGACAGTGTCAGCTAATGCGCGCAACAACTTTTCCTGGGATTCCCGTGATCGGAGAGAAATCCAAAAACACGTGTATTTTACTGTCATCCCAAACCAGTTTTTCCGTTTTCACTTTTACAGCACGTGCAGTTTCTCGGTCTGTCCGTGTTGTAACCACGGTCAGGGACACGGTTTTCAACAACAAGTGACATAAAAATGCTTTGTGTACAGAGATCGTTGGAAGCACAAAAATAGTCAATCAGGCTTGACCCTGTTTGTGATAAATAAGTTACATTCCCTTCTGAGTTAAAAAAAATGACATCCATTTAGAATAGAGCAATCAAAAACTTGACAGACATCAATCAACTTTCTTCCAAAAACATTAAATATTAAATCTTCAGACGTCCGTTCAAAAGTTTCTTCACCATTGTGGAGTATGTCCTCATCTACACATACAGTATTTTTGTTTCCAGTACGGGCATTAAAATCCCCACACAAAAGAAAGTAGAAATCATCTAATGTTTCCCAAACATCTGTTAAACACTGTTCCATCAAATTGATGCCATCCTGGTATTCGGTCGTACTATAATATGGAGAATCGTACGGCGGTACATACAATGACAACATAACCACATCTTTTGAGAGAGAGAGAGAGAGAGAGAGAGAGAGGGGAAGAGAGAGAGAGAGGGGAGAGAGAGTACTTGTGTGTAAAGGGGTGGCCAGACATGAATTTCGCTTTTGGGGCTTTCTTTCTCCTACAATGGAAGGCAGCAGAACTTACCCTCATCTAGCGGGGGCGGCAAAGTGGGGAGGGGGGGGGGGGGGTAGGAATGGAAAAGCCGGGAATGAAAGACAAGCTACTAACCCATGCATTCTCAACTATACCCATGGGAAGAATTACTGA
>CM031598.1:64586712-64606712 GCA_018398815.1 Conus ventricosus | reverse complement strand
CGAAATGCGTCGTGTTTTGTCTTGTACTTTATACGGAAGACACACACACACACACACACACACACACACACACACACACACACACCTGCACGTGCTGATTTACAGACACGCACCAAACAAAAAGAACCTATTTTTTCGGGAGTAGTTGTTTTACTGTAATATTTGCAAAGGCGTATCAGTGATAGGCCCTTGCAGCTTATTTGACAGTAAAACCGTTCATCTTTTATATCAAGAGCAAACTGATATCATGCTCAGAAAGATAAAGAAGAAAAGAATGACAGCCGTGATCACACATTTCTAGCCCACAAAACATCAACCGAGATGTTTTAGAAATTCAGTATTTTCAATTCCAACTCACACCAAACAAACAGAACAAGGTTCACTGAGACAGGTCAAGCACATATACTGCACACATCGATATGAAAAAAAACATGCTTATCATGGACTCTTTACAATAGGGTATGTTGCTGTCGTATTTGCAATGGCGTACTAAGGATGGGCCATTGCAAAGATTGGACAGCAGCATAACTCGTATGGTGGCACAAAGATTAGTAGAGTATCTGGTGTCAAAGATGACAGGAAATAAAAGACAAATTGTCAGTGGCACTAGAAACCAAATCATCCTGCTAATACAAATATAAATACTCTGAAGTCGTGAAGACCAAAGCAAAAGTTTAAAAAGAATGCATGGATCCAGACACTAACAGGACACACACACAGGTGGTCAACTGAGACACTAACAGGACATACACACACAGGTGGTCAACTGAGACTTTTTTTAGTGGCATTTCCTTTCTCAGTTTTTTCCTTTCTTTTTTTCCTTTTTCTCAGTTTTCCACATGTCTCGTTTTTCTCATGGACTTCAGATATTCTATCCTTTACCCGTTTTTTCCTTTTAGTTGTTATAAACGCTAAAAAACAAAAAAAACAAAAAGAAAACGTACACACACACACACACACACACACACACACACACACACAACACACACACACACACACACACATGCAGATAAGCACATGCAGATAAGCACACGTACACATGAACGTCCAAACACAGACAAAGCAAAAACAACCTATCTGTCAAGGAGTAATCACAGCATGCTGCTTTACTGTAATATTTGCAACGGCGTGTCAGTAACAGGCCCTTGTAGATAATTGACAGTAAATCCATTCATCTTTGAAATAAAGACCAAACTAACACCAGTCATTGAAATGGAAAAAAGAAAAAACAACAGTTGAGATCACACATTTCCAGCCCACAAGACATCGACAGACATGCTTTAGAAATCCATTTCTTCAACATTTCATAGAACTGATATAACAAAACGCTCGACAATCCCACTCACACCATACATACAGAACAAGGTTCGTACAGACACGTACGCTAGCACATATAATGCACGCATTGATATGAAGAAAACATGCTTATCATATAGTTCATATAGTGGCACAAAGATTACTAAAATGTCTGGTATTCAGGATAAGCAAATACTACTTGTCATTAGTTAGTTAGTTAGTGTTTATAGGGTCCAGCGGTAGAACGAGTCTCATTCATACTGAATACACACACACACACACACACACACACGCACACGCACACGCACACACGCACACGCACACGCGCGCGTGCGCGCACAAAACACACACACGCACGCACGCACGCACGCACGCACGCACGCACGCACACACACACACGTCTCCACGTGCTGATTTTACAGACATGCACTTCCAAACACGGACCAAACAAAAACAACCTATTTGTTCGGGAGTAGTAACAGAATCTTATTTTACTGTAATATTTGCAAAGGCGTATCAGTGATAGGCCCTTGCAGATATCTGACAGTAAAACCAGTAATCTTTTAAAGAAAGACTAAACTGACACCAGATATTAAAAGTAAACAAATGATATTTGAGATCACACATTGTTAGCCCACAGGATATCCGATATGTTTTGGAAATCAATTTTCTTCCAAATTTGAGAAGATTAACATAACATTAACGACAACAATCTCGCTCACACCAAACATATAGAACAAGGTTCACAGAGAATGGTACACGCGCACATATACTGCACACATATACTTAGATATGAAGAAAACATGCTTAGCACCCATGGACACATCACGACAGGGTATGTTGCTGAAATATTTACAATAGCCTACCAAGGAAAGGCATAACTCATGCAGTGGTACAAAGGTGAGACCAGTATCTGTCATTAAGGATAGTCTCATTCATACCGAACACACACACACGCACGCACGCACGCACGCACGCACGCACGCAGGCACGCACGCACGCACGCACGCACGCACGCACGCACGCACGCACGCACACACACACACACACACACACACACACACACACACACACACACACACACCTCTGCACGTACAGATAAGAACACATCAATGTCCAAACACAGACAAAGCAAAAACAACCTATTTGTCAGGGAGTAATCACAGCATGCTGCTTCACTGTAATATTTGCAATGGCGTGTCAGTGATTGGCCTTTGCAGATATTTGACAGTAAATCCATTCATCTTTGAAATAAAGACCACATCGACACAAGTCATTGAAATGGGGGAAAAATGCTACTTGATGTCACTCATTTCCAGCCCTACAGGACATCGACAGATATGTTTTTGAAATCCATTTCTTCAACATTTGATACAATTGATATAACAAAACGGTGAACAATCACACCCATACCACACGTACAGAACAAGGTTCTCACAGAAACGTACACTAGCACATATAATGCACACATTGATATGAAGAAAAAATGCATATCATGGACTCTTTAAAACAGGGTATGTTGCTGTCATATTTGCAATGGCATACCAAGGATAGGTCATTGTAAAGATGAGATAGCAGCATAGCTCATAGAGTGGCACAAAGATTACTAAAGTATCTGGCATTAAGGATAAGGAAGTACAAATTGTCATTAAGACAAGTAACCAAACCATCAATCTGAAAGAACAAGTCTCATTCATACACAACACGCACGCACGCACGCACGCACGAAAACACGCACGCACGCACGAAAACACGCACGCAGGCACGCACGCACGAAAACACGCACGCACGCACGCACGCACGCACGCACGCACGCACGCACGCACGCACGCACGCACGCACGCACACACACACACACACACACGTACCCACAGACACGTCTGCACGTGCTGATTTTACAGACATGCACTTCCAAACACGGACCAAACAAAAACAACCTATTTGTTCGGGAGTAGTAACGGCATCTTGTTTACTGTAACATTTGCAAAGGCGTATCAGTGATAGGCCCTTGCAGATATTTGACAGTAAAACCAGTAATCTTTTAAATAAAGATCAAACTGACACCAGACATTAAAAGTAAACAAACGATATTTGAGATCACACATTGTTAGCCCACAGGATATCCGATATGTTTTGGAAATCAATTTTCTTCCAAATTTGAGAAGATTAACATAACATTAACGACAACAATCTCGCTTACACTAAACATATAGAACAATATTCATAGAGGCTGGTACACGAGCACATATACTGCACACATAGATATGAAGACAACATGCTTATCACCCATGGACTCGTCACGACAGGGTATGTTGCTGAAATATTTGCAATAGCCTACCAAGGAAAGGCATAACTCATGCAGTGGTACAAAGGTGAGACCAGTATCTGTCATTAAGGATAGTCTCATTCATACCGAACACACACACACACACACACACACCTCCCCCCCACACACACACACCTCTGCACGTGCAGATAAGCACACATTAATGTCCAAACACAGACAAAGCAAACACAACCTATTTGTCAAGGAGTACTCACAGCATGTTGCTTTACTGTAATATTTGCAATGGCGTGTCAGTGACAGGCCCTTGTAGATATTTGACAGTAAATCCATTCATCTTTGAAATAAAGACCAAATTAACACAAGTCATTGAAATGGGGGAAAAATGATACTTGATATCACTCATTTCCAGCCCTACAGGACATCGACAGATATGTTTTTGAAATCCATTTCTTCAACATTTGATACAACAACTCATATAACAAAACGCTCAGCAATCCCACTCACACCACACATACAGAACAAGATGTGCACAGACACGTACACTAGCACATATAATGCACACATTGATATGCAGAAGCATGCTTATCATGGACTCTTTAAAACAGGGTATGTTGCTGTCATATTGGCAATGGCGTACCAAGGATAGGCCATTGCAAAGATGAGACAGCAGCATAGCTCATATAGTGGCACAAAGATCACTAATGTATCTGGCATTAAGGATAAGCAAATACAAACAGTCATTAGGACTAGTAACCAAACCATCCATCTGAAAGAACAAGTCTCATTCATACCCAATACGCACGCACGCACGCACGCACGCACGCACGCACGCACGCACGCACGCACGCGAGCGTGCGCGCGCTCACACCTACACCCACTCACCCGCCCGCGCGCACACACACACACACACACACACACACACACACACGTCTCCACGTGCTGATTTATACACACGCACTTCCAAACACAGACCAAACAAAAACAACCTCTTTGTTCGGGAGTAGTAACGGCATCTTGTTTTACTGTAATATTTGCAAAGGCGTATCAGTGATAGGCCCTTGCAGCTATTGGACAGTAAAACCAGTAATCTTTTAAACAAAGACCAAACTGACACCAGATATTAAAAGTAAACAAACGATATTTGAGATCACACATTTCTAGCCCACAGTACATTAGATATGTTTTGGAAATCAATTTTCTTCCAAATTTGATAAGATTAACATAACAATTATGACACCAATCTCGTGCACACCAAACATATAGAACAAGGTTCACGAAAACTGGTACACGAACACATATACTGCACACATACATATGAAGAAAACATGTTTATCACCCATGGACTCGTCACGACAGGACATGTTGCTGTAATATTTGCAATGGCCTACCAAGGAAAGACATAACTCATACAGTGGTACAAAGTTCAGTCCAGTACCTGGCATTAAGGATAGTCTCATTCATACCGAACACACACACACACACACACACACACACACACACACACACACACACACACACACACCACACACCACACACACAACCTCTGCACGTGCAGATAAGCACACATCAATGTCCAAACAGAGGCAAAGCAAAAACAACCTATTTGTCAAGGAGTAATCACAGCATGCTGCTTTACTGTAATATTTGCAATGGCGTGTCAGTGACAGGCCCTTGTAGATATTTGACAATAAATCCATTCATCTTTGAAATAAAGACCAAATTAACACCAGTCATTGAAATGGAAAAAGAGATAGTTGAGATCACACATTTCCAGCCCAACAGGACATCGACAGAAATGTTTTAGAAATCCATTTCTTCAACATTTGATACAACTCATAACAAAACGCTCAACAATCCCATTCACACCACACATACAAAACAAAGTCCTCACACACACGTACACCACCGCATGTAATGCACACATTGATATGCAGAAAAATGCTTATCACTGACTCTTTAAAACAGGGTACATTGCTGTCATATTTGCAATGGCGTACCAAGGATAGGCCATTGCAAAGATGAGACAGCAGCATAGCTCATATAGTGGCACAAAGATCACTAATGTATCTGGCATTAAGGATAAGCAAATACAAACAGTCATTAGGACTAGTAACCAAAACCATCCATCTGAAAGAACAAGTTTCATTCATACCCAATACACACAACACACACACACACACACACACACACACCACGCACGCACAAGCACGCACACGCACACGCACACGCACGTCTCCACGTGCTGATTTACAGACACGCACTTGCAAACACGGACCAAACAAAAAGAACCCATTTGTTCGGGAGTAGTAACAGCATCTTGTTTTACTGTAATATTTGCAAAGGCGTATCAGTGATAGGCCCGTGCAAATATTTGACTATAAAACCAGTAATCTTTTAAATAAAGACCAAACTGACACCAGACATTAAAAGCAAACAAATGATATTTGAGATCAAACATTCTTAGCCCACAGGACATCAGTATGTTTTGGAAATCAATTTTCTTCCAAATGTGTTCAGAATAACATAACAATAACGACAACAATCTCGCTCACGCCAAACATATAGAACAAGGTTCACAGAGACTGGTACACGCGCACATATACTGCACACATAGGTATGAAGAAAACATGCTTATGACCCATGGACTCGTCACGACAGGGTATGTTGCTGTAATATTTGCAATGGCCTACCACGGAAAGGCATAACTCACACAGTAGTACAAAGTTCAGATCAGTATCTGGCATTAAGGATAGTCTCATTCATACCGAACACACACACACACACACACACACACACACACACACACACACACACACACACACACACACACACACACACCTCTGCACGTGCAGTTGAGTTCACACATTTCCAGCCCTACAGGACATCGACGAATATGTTTTAGAAATCCATTTCTTCAACATTTGATACAACTGATATAACAAAACGGTCAACAATCCTGCTCACACCACACATACAGAACAAGGTTCGCACAGACACGTACACTAGCACATGTAATGCACACATAGATATACAGAAAAAATGCTTATCATGGACTCTTTAAAACAGGGTATGTTGCTGTCATATCTGCAATGGCCTACCAAGGATAGGCCTTTGCAAAGACGAGACAGCATCATAGCTCATATAGTGGCACAAAAATTACTAAAGTATCTGGCATTAAGGATAACCAAGTACAAATTGTCATTAGGACCAGTAACCAAACCATCCATCTGAAAGATCAAGTCTCATTCATACCGAATACATGGACACAACACACACACACACACACACACACACACACACACACACACACACACACCAGTATCTCGCATTAAGGATAGTCTCATTCATACCAAACACGCACACACACGCACACGCACACGCACACACACAAAACACACACACACACACCTCTGCACGTACAGATAAGCACACATCAATGTCCAAACATAGACAAAGCAAAAACAACCTATTTGTCAAGGAATAATAATCACAGCATGCTGCTTTACTGTGATATTTGCAATGGCGTGTCAGTGATAGGCCCTTGTAGATAGCTAACAGTAAATCCATTCATCTTTGAAAGAAAGACCAAATTAACACCAGTCATTGAAATGGAAAAAAAAGAAAGTTAAGATCACACATTTCTAGCCCACAGGACCGGGTCCGCGGAAAAGCGCGCACCGCTAGAAAGCGCGCGCTAGAAAGCGCGCGCTCTAATGCTAGAAAGCGCGCAAGTACAAAAACACGAGTGAGTTCACTGCTAAAATGCGCGCACCCGTTAGCGTTGCGTATGTGATTACTTTATCTGACACTGTTCACTACATGAATCGTTTCTATATGTTTCTAGATGAGCCAAAGCTCACACTACACACAAACAGCTGGCACCACTAAAGAGCAGCCTACAGCCAGTTTTCGCCTGTTTCTAGATGAGCCAAAGCTCACACTACACACACACACGAAACACACGCCTAAGTTCAGCGAGACAGAGAGGAGCTGGAATGGCTGGAATGATGGAGGAGAATTTAGCAATCATGGAAACTACCACAAACCACGACAAGCCAGCCCTGCTTGTAGACGGCTATCTGTTTCGTTTGGACAGAGCGACGGCCAACGGGAAGACCTGGAGATGTCCCAAAAAGAGATTGTCCAGCACGGTGCCGGACTGACGTGGACAACAAAAATTTGCAGGTACTGCGCCAGCACGTGGAGCATGGCGCTAAAAACCAAAAGGACATCGCCGTCACACAGTTTCGGAAAGCTGCAAAAGACGCTGTGCTGAGGACTTGTTTCAGCGACCGTCCAAAATTATGAAACAACAGTTGCAGCAAAATGATGACGAGAATATCGACTTAGCAGACATCGAGAAGACGCGAAAGGCGATGTATCAGCAACGACGAAAACAGCTCCCCAAACTTCCCAAAAGTCGGGCTGAAACCCACGAACGCGTCGCTGACTACGACACGACATCCAGCCGAGGCGAACCCATGGTGCAAGTCAACGATGCTGCCAACGGTATTATCATCTACACCACCAACACCAACCTCCAGCTGCTCTGTGACAGGCAGTCCAAAATCTTTGGTGATGGCACATTTAAAACCTGTCCGAAACATTTCTATCAAATATACACACTTCATGCTTTGAAAAAGGGACAATATGTGCCTTGTGTGTTTGCCCTCCTGCCATCAAAATCTTTGGATGTGTACAAGCACATGTTTCGACACATCAAGGCACTGTGCGTCGACCATGGCCTTGACCTTCAACCAGACGAAATACATCTTGACTTTGAGAAGCCAACTCATACAGCTGCAAGAGACGTCTGGCCCCCGATTGCGATAAAGGGTTGTCATTTCCACTGGGCCAGTCATGGCACCGGAAGATCGTCTCCCTAGGCCTGGGGGATGACTACAGAGCAGAGGATTCTGAAGTCGGAAGCTGGCTAAAACGATTCTTCGGCATGATGTTCATCGACCCACAGGATGTTCAGGACACCTTTGCTTTTGACTTTCTGGATGATATGCCCGATGATGAAAGGTGCAATAGTTTTGCTGATTACATGTTGAATATTTACGTGAGATCAGAAGCGACATTCCCGCCTGAAATTTGGGCTGACCCAGATCCAAGTGCCAACCGGACAACAAACGCTTGCGAATCGTTTCATCGACATTTTTCTGACTGCTTCCATTATGCACATCCTACTATCTTTGAACTGATGGAAAGACTAAAAGATGTGCAAGCAAACTCCTACATCAAAATCAACACTTTGAATGCTCGTACCGGGCCGGATGCGATGCCGCCGATGAGGACTGCAAGGCGCCTGAAGCTGCAAGAGATGATCGCCCTCAGAGCACAGTTTCAGAGAGGTACACTTGCCCGAAAAGACTTTCTTAAAAGGATGGCTTGGAAAACCTACCAGTGGTGGTGTAGATTTTTCTACTTTTAGAAGAGAGGATCGTGTAAATGTGTAAATATGTGAACTAACTTTTATGCCGTTTTCAAGTTTTAAGATCTGGTGGACAGAGGCCAGCTGTAAACACTTCTCTTTGAAAATTTTTTACTGTTCGGAAAATAAATTTGTGAGTATAATAACGATTTAGTGTTTTGTGAGGGTGTTTTCGTGTCGGCGTGCGGGCGTGTGTATATTTGTGTGTGGGTGTGTGTGTATGTGTGTGCGCGCGCGTGCGTGTGTGTGTGTGTGTGTGTGTGTGTGTGTGTGTGTGTGTGTGTGTGTGTTGTGTGCGCGTGTGTATGAACAGAGGGGATTCCAGAGCTGGGGCGTGCTGACCTAGATACGGGCGCTGCCAGCCCCTGGCACTCACCGCTCAGCGGGTCAGATTACCGCCTGTAGCTGGCACCACTAAAGAGCAGCCTACAGCCAGTTTTCGCCTGCCGTGAGATTCGATTCGTCCAGCCTGCGCGCTTTCTGTCATAGTATGGGAGACATCATCGTACATGACTTGCGCGCTTTCTATCATACGACCGAGATTCGCGCTTTATAGCAATTGGGGTAATGCGCGCTAACCGGACGCACCCCACAGGACATCAGATGTGTTTTAGAAATCTATTTCTTCAACATTTGATACAATTGACGCAACAAAACGGTCAACAATCCCACTCACACCTCACACACAGAACAAGGTTCGCACAGAAACGTACACTAGCACATATACTGCACACATTGGAATGAAGAATACATGCTTATCATGGACTCTTTAAAACAGGATATGTTGCTGTGGTATTTGCAATGGCGTACCAAGGATAGGCCATTGCAAAGATGAGACAGCAGCATAGCTCATATAGTGGCACAAAGATTACTAGTAAAAGTATCTAAGGATAACCAAATACAAATTGTCATTAGGACTAGTAACCAAACCATCCATCTGAAAAAACAAGTCTCATTCATACGGAAGACACACACACACACACACACACACACACACACACAACACACACACACACACACAAACTCTCTCTCTCTCTCTCTCTCTCTCTCTCTCTCTCTCTCTCTCACACACAGACACACAGACACACACACACACACACACACACACACACACACACACACACACACACACTAAACAAAGAAGAAAGCTGAATGTGATTCATGTATACACAGCAATCATTCATTGCTAATGGGCATATTTCATAAAACAGACAACGTACAGAAGTTGTTACGGTTTAGTTTGTCATTTGTCCTCTTTCTGGTGATACTGTGTGCACACAAACAGAGCTAAAAAAACAAAGCAAAAACAAAAACAAAAAAACAAACAAACAAAAAAAAACCCAGACAAACGGGCCTATCATTCACCCTTCACAACATGGTACACCGCTGCAATATTTGCAATGGCGTATCAAAGACAGGCCATAGCAAAGATTGGACAGCAGCGTGACTCCTTTACTTCTACTAAGTGTGATAAAACATCTGGCTTATCTTCACTATCAACTCTAAAGCTATCAAGAAATGGAATGCAATATATCAATTGCAATTATTTTTATTATTAGTGAGGGGGGGGGGGGGGGGCAGTGTTTTCCCAATAGTTTCAAATGTTGATTTTTGGCCACTGGTTGGACTGTGTTCTGGAAGGATTTAACTTACAAAAAAATGATATCGCCATTTTTTGTGATCTCTTTAAATACTTTTTCTCTCAATTTCAAATTACGGCCCAAATCATGCTAAGTAATTTGATTATATCACCCCAAAATACATTCTGTACGCAAAGCAAACACCCAACATATTGCTAAAAGTAATATAAGTATTAAAAAAACACCTCTTTTCAACAACTCAAACTTTTTTGTTCTTGACTTCTAAATTGTACATACAGTGATAATCTCATAGCTGAAACCTGTTTTATTGAGTTCTTTCGGTCCACCATCTGGCTGGTTCTGGTCAGCTAATGTAGGACAGAACTTTAATGTTCATTTAGTGTTTGTGTCCATAGTTAAATGGAAGGATCTCCGTCTTCATCATCCTCTTCAATTCCTAAGAGTGCCTGGTTGACATTACTGCACACCTCCTCATCGGCTCCACACAAACACATCTCAGAGCAGTTGAGGCCCTGCGACCGACAGGAACAGTGTGATGTGCAACTGGTCTTCTTGCACCCACAGTTGATGAGGTGAGTAACTGTGGCTGGAGCTGGAGGATCCCTTGTTGGAGCTGGTACTAGCCTATCCCCCTCTTCCTTCCACCCGTAGGTTGTTGCTGGTGGTAGCCGAGGGTGAGGAATGTCATCCTGACGCCACACCTTCCAAGTGTGATTCTTGCTTTCATCAACAGCCTTTTGCAGTTGTTTCCCTGCACTGAATGTACACAACTCATGAACTGGTTCCTTCCTGTCTTCTTGGCAGAAGAAACACTGCTTTGCATTGAAAGGAGATGTTGCTGAACGTGTGAAGTGAAGAGTCTCACTTTCAGCAGAGCCTGATGCACTAGTGGCTGCAGAAGAAGGCCGTCCACGCCTCTTCTGTACATGCTGACATCTCTCCTTCTTGGCAGGCCTGTTTCGTGCCTTGGCATGCTCAAGGTGACCACTGTGACAAGAAGATCCATAACGTTTTCTGTGCCACTTTGCTTACATATCTTTTAGACTGGAGGCAGTGTACTCATGCAATCGCCCACTGATCTGTGCATGATCAGCATCTCCATACTGTCCTCTTTCGTGCACAAACTGGAGGAACTTTGAGTAGGGTTCCTCTGATGGTTCAGACACTGGGACACCAGTGCCAGGCTCCTGACACTGAATACACAGTTTGAAATCAGTTTCTGGTCTTGGTTTCTTACTGGTACTGGGCTCCATCTTGTGTGACTGCTCCTAATGGCTCATGCACTTCAATCTGCAACACACGAAATTTAGGGTAATGTAGATGTGTATTTCTTACTTCTAAGGCCTTAGCTGTCATGCAAACGTCAGCTGATATGGATCATCATTGCATCTTCCTGAAGAGGAGAAAGTGAGATCTCAATATTATAATTATGCTGATCTGAATGGGTCGTGGCTGCAAAGTTCAACAAGAAGTTAATTGTATGATCATAAACAGGATAAAACAGATAATCTGTAATGAAGACACTGTTAGTTCAGATTGAATATTTGTCGGAAACACTTTAGAAAACACAATGTAACATTCTGGCACTCCACAGTCTGAAACAAAGCGTGATAAATACAGTACGTTGGGTCAAAAATGACCTTTCACCTTTGACGCCGAGTCAAGATTACTGAAGGCCCACAGAAAAATGGCGACATTTTTCCACTTCCTGGCAATGCTAAAAACACATCCATAATAGTTGCAAAAAACAAAACATGCCAAACCGACGGTCTATTACACAGAGAGAGAGGGAGAGAGAGAGAGAGAGAGAGAGAGAGAGAGAGAGAGAGAGAGAGAGAGAGAGAGAGAAAGAGAAAGAGAGAGAGATGTTTAAATGACAACATTCTCGGGGTGATTTTTTAAAAACTTAATTCTTTTTTTTTCTTATTCGTTTCATATATCTTTTTTCATTTCATAGGCCTCATCCATTCTTTTCTTCACTTATTTTTTTTAGCAGAGAGAGAGAGAGAGAGGAGAGAGAGAGAGAGAGAGAGGAGAGAGAGAGAGAGAGAGAGACAGAGAGAGAGAGAGAGAAAGAGAGAGAGAAAGAGAGAGACAGACAGACAGACAGACAGACAGACAAAACAGACAGATAAGATAAGATAAGATAATGTTGCTTATAGCCCAGCCGACCGCAAAGGGCCACATCAGGGCTGTCACCACGTTAAAATCAACTCACCAGTCATTTAAAAAAAAAACAAAAAAAAAACTTTCCACACATCTCGTTAAATGACATCGTCTACAAACGCACCAGAAACTTTGTTAAAAATCTTTCTGCCGTAAAATCTTAAATCAGATGAAAAATGTTAATCTCTCTCAAAAACTCAAGGATCACGTCAGGCGGGACATCCCTGAACGGGATCTTCATGGACTCCGCCGTAAAATGTTTTGTGTCTCACATCGTGCAAGTCCCAACACTCCAAAAGAACATGTTTCATTGTGAGTGGTGCACGACATGGGAAAGCACCACGGAGCTTCTTCACTCTTTAAAAGGTAAGAATGGGTAAAATACGAATGGCCGGTGTGCAGCCGCACAGAACCGTTTCCTCTTTACGACCTACCGACGTAGATGGGAGGAAGTCGTTAAGGTTTGGACGGATCTGAAAGAGTTTGTTACTCGTCTGTGGGTTCCAATCCTCCTGCCAGGGGTCTCTCACAAAATCTTTAAATTTTTTTGGGTTTCACGTCGACAGGGATATAAATGGGGACAGTTTCTCTCTTGTGGCTTCTTTGCAAAACGATCAACCATTTCGTTCCCGCCGATCCAACATGACCGGAAACCCAAAGCAAATAATTTTTGTAACCTCCCCCTTCAATTCAAAAAAAATTAAAAAAAAAAAGTAAAATTTCGGATGCTAAAGGGTTGCGGCCACTATGGCCTCCAAAGCTGACACGAACCCGACAGAACCAGAAAGTCCCTCTTCAAAAATGTAATTTTTTCAAAGCCAGTCCAGACGTACTTCACAGAATAGACAAAGCATCTAAATTTATTTTTCCAACAGTACTGAGAAGGACCCAGGGCAGTAGGCGAAAGGGCCACCCACCCAATTTGGGAAACCCGTCATGAAAACTTTTTGATGGGAGGGGAATTTTGGACAAGCTACAACAATACCGTACCCAAGACGGTAAAACCTTGCAAAAAGCTCAAGATCGAAACGAATCTCTTGTGAAAAAGGCCACGGAGGTTTATCCGAAACTTGGGAAAAAACGGAAACTACTCCCAGGGCTAGACCGCATTCCACACTAGGCTGCAAACGAAACCAAACGGCGGAAATACATTTACGGTTGTTTTTAAAATTACTTTGGGGAAAAGGGCAAAGACACTCAGGGAGGTTTTCTGTTCGAAAACATCGGGTAAAAAATTCAAAGACATTTTCAGCCTGCGGTTTTACAGTGAAGGGTTCACCTGCCTCGCGTACAGGGGTACACGGGGGGGTGCGGAAAGCTCCAAGACAGAGACGAAACCCTTGAGGGGATGGGCCAAGAGTTTTTAGTAAAGATCTTGCGGGGCCTACACACAAACCTGTCCCTTTGGAACGGACCAGGGCCTGAGAGGGGCAACAAAGTTTCTTTTCGCACCCCATCGGTGGCCTACGACCCGCGAATATTTAGGCTTTTTTGCAAAAACATTTTTAGGTTTTAATACTGAAAAGTTTAAAATTTCTGGGGCAAAAAAAACTCCCAAAATTTGGGCCTCTTTAACCTGAATGGGAATTTTCCCCCACTTAAAATTTTAGGGTCTGGAAAAAAAAGACGGAAATTATGGAATAATAACTGGTCTTTGAACAGAAAAGGTGAAACCGTTTTCATCCCCCACTGATGGATTTTACCACGCAAAGCTGGACCTGCCTGGACACTTTGGTACAGGCTTCCATTGCGTAGACAGCGAAATCTCCCAAACAATGAGCCTGAACCCCGCTGACTGATTTCACAAAGTTGTTGATCTTAATACAAAGAGGGGAGGAGACGTATGCCCCCTGTGGAAAAAACCCAAATCCTGCCGTGGACGTCAAGGGGAGTGGTGCCTACCCGACCTGAAACTGTCGTTCTGCCAAAAAATTTGAATAAAAAGCGGAAATGACCTCGAAAACCCCCAATCAGGAGATCATGAGTATACCTGACTTCCCAGGTGGTAGCGTAGGCCTTCTCCAAGTCAAAGAAAATTGCACTGCATGCTGTTTGTTCAGAAAGGGCGTTCCGAAGTGTAAGAATCCAGACGACTCAAATGGTCAAAACGGTAGTTTCCGATGTTTTGCGGAAACCACACTGTTTCTTTCGCCAAAAGGCCATCGGTTTCGAGTTTCACATGGAGCTAGCATTGACCATTTTCCCTCCATCAGAATTTACAGACACAGCTGTCAAAGCTATGGACAGTAGTTTGTGGATTACAAGATCCTTTCCAGGTTTGGGAATTGAATAAGGAGCTTATCGCCAGGGGGAGGAGAAGGTGGAAAGAAACCAGTAGTCCCACACATGTTGTATACCTGTAGCAGGATGTTCAGGGACCTATTTGTGGAAGATGTTTCATCAGTTGAATAATGGATTTCATCAAGACCTGGGAGAGAATCGCTGCAAGAAAGTAAGGCAGATTTCAGCTCGTTTAAACGTGAAAGGAAGATAGTATCCTTCCATGTTGCTGACGATAATTGCAGGGTATTTTTTCTTGAAGTGGGGGGGGGGGGGGGGCTTTATTTTTGACAAAAGGGCTGATTTGTTAGAAGATGAAGAATTACTTTTCAATGGTTGAAGCAGCAGATTAGCAACTGCTTTCTTCTCCGTTATTAAAGAATCCGAAAACTTGAGATGGTTCACAGTGGGACAGGTGTTCTTCCTTTGATTTTCTTAATGATTTTCCACACTTTTTTCTTGGAAGTTTTCGATGTCAGCCTGGAGCAGAAGCTTCTCCAGGACCGACGTTTACTGATTTTTAAAGTGTGTCTTCGATTTGGCACGGAGTTTCTGATGGGCTCGAGCGTTGGGACCGAAGGTCGTTGGTACACACTGACGCTGAGCCCGTTTTCGGACTTGGAAATTTGTTGGCAGTCTGAATCAAACCAGGGTGTTTTTGGCATTTGAAGTTTATTCGGAAGACACTGGAATACAAGCTTTAGCACACTTGATCACAGTGTTAGTCAGTGATTCTGCTGGGTCCGGACTCTAAGAAAATCAGTGTCCTGGAATTCCTTAGAAATAGTGGCTGCAAATAGATCCCAGTTTGCTTTCTTATAATTTAGATGTTGAGAGACAGAGACGTGTTCAGTTATGACAGGTTGTAGAAGGACAGGGAAATGGTCACTTCCGTGCAGATCGTCATGGACAGACCACTCATAGTCCAGGACCAGCGAGGGTCACAAACCGACAAATCTAAACACGAAAGTGAACCTGTGGAAGAGTGGAGGTTAAGTTGCAGATCCGTCGTTCAGACAACACAAATCCAAATCCGAAAGGACATCCTCATTAGCAGACCTCTGGATGACGTGCTGACACTACCCCAAAGAGGATTATGACCGTTAAAGTCACCCAACAGCAAAAAAGGTCGAGGAAGTTCACCTATCAGACTGACAAGGTCCTGAAGACAAACCGGGACAGAAGGTGGAAGATAAAGGGAACAGATTGTCACAGTCTTGTGGAGAGTGACTCTCGCAGCTACAGCCTGAAGGGAGGTAGACAGAGCGACAGGACTATACAGCAAAGTTTTGTGTAGGAGAAGGGCAACACCGCCCGACAGTCCCAACGTGGATGGTTGTGCAGGTTTTGAAAGAATATTTAAAGCCAGAAAGAGTGAGGTCTTCTGGCTTTGAATTTGAGTTTCCTGAAGAGCCACGACGGAAGGTTTTATAGATTGACACAGAAGCTGCAGCTCCTCAAAGTTGGAATTTAGTCCACGGATATTCCAATGGAATATTGATTATCCATGGTGCAGAGGGCAAAAAGGGAGAGAGATCAGGTCATCTCCTCCTCAACGTCTGCGTCAATGTGAGGATTTATTATTTAGTTTCACTGGACTGTGTTGGTCTATGACCTGCTGGCAGACTTGCCAACAGGTGAAGGGGTCTGGATTTGGGGGTGGTGGAGGTTTCTTCCTCATCTCCACCTTTTCCAACACGGGGTTGAACCCCCTTTGCCCCCACGGGCATGGAAGAGGGGTTCGAGGGGGGATTGTTGGTTTTTTTAATCTGCCCAGAAAGGATGTTGTAAAATGCTGGGCATTTCTGGGGGGGGGGCGGATTTTTTTTTCCCCTTTCCCCCAAGGGGGCATTTAAATTTGGGGTTTGGGAAAGGGGGTGGGGGCCCTCCCTTCCCACCGGGTTTTGCAGTTCGTCCTTGCAATGTCTTGGAAATGTGAAGTCCCCGGTCGGAACCCGACTGCCGAGGGGAATTTGGGCCTGTTTTTAGCCAAAAACCCATAAGAAGCTGTGGGGTTTGATGCCCCAATTTTTCCGGGTTCAAAAAACGAGATCTTTTTTTCTGTTTTAAAGGGCGTTGTTTTGGGATTCTAAATAAAGAGGAAGTTTCTTGAAGGGGGGGGATGTCCCCACCCGCGGGTTGAACAATGGCCGGATCTTTACAGGCCCCATAAAGGAAATGCCTTGAGAAAAACCCCCGAAACCAAACCTCCCCAAAACCCAGCGGCCCTCTGACATGGCCAAACCTCTGGCATTGAACCTAAAAGGGGGGGACGGAAATTTTAAAAGATGAAACGAACATTCAGGAAACCCAACTTTGATGACCGGAGGAGCCAGGGTTTTGCAGAAGGTCAAAAAGAGGGTGTTTGGGTGGCCATCTCCGGGAATTTTTATTTACCGTCCCCCTCCCAACCTGGAAAACCCCCGGGGGAGGGCCCAGTTCCGTTTAATTTTCCCCTCGGAGACACCTTTTTAACTTGGGAACGATTTTACCTTTCGACGAATTCAACGGTTTATGGGGAGTCACCTTGATCCCCCGCCCACTGTTTTGTTGCCTTCAGAAAGCGTTCGGGATTGTTTTTGTGTTTTACTTTAAAAATTTGAAACGGGGCCACCCTAAAACCTTTTGATGGCCGGGGGGTCCCTGCTATCCTTGAAAGCCCTTTTGGATAGCAAAAGGGCTCAGGCTGAAAGGGGTTTTTTCCTGTTCCCTTTCCCTTCCATCAGGGACCCAGGAACCCCAAAAACCCTGTTTCGGTCGTACCCCCATATCCGTTTTCGCTGTCAGTTTCAAAAACCCCCTGAATGGGGTTTCTGCTTCCTTTCTTTTTTGGGGGGTTTTGGTTTTTAAAAAAACCCCATATTTATTTTTTTTTTTTGTTTATCCCTCCCTTACCACCCCCTTGGAGTCCCAAAGGGGGCCCGGGGGCCAAGAAACCAAGCCCCTTGGCCCCCTTCCCAAAGTTTTTTGGGGATTTACGCCCAAACAAAAACCCCCAAACCCCCTATCCCCCTGTTAAGCTAAAACCCCGGGGGGAAAGAGGCTGGCACTGCGGGGGTTCACTTGGCCGGGGGAAAACTGCTGTTTGACCCCCCCAAAAGAAGGGGACCCGTTTTAGTAAAAAGGGGCCCAAAGTTTTACCCCCTGTCTAGGGGGCCCGACCCAAGTGATGTTTTTGAGAGCGCGGGCCCCCTCTCAATCACCAGGATTCTTTCCCCCAAACACGGGGTCGCACCCCCGGGCCCAAACGCGGCGGATCTTTTAGGGACCCAGGAGAAAAAGGGTGGGGAAAAAGAAGACTTGGGGGGAGAAAAGAAAAAAAAAGGGGCCCAAAATAAGGGGGGCAGAAAACAAGAAAAGGGGAAAGGGGGTTTTTCCTTAGTCAGGTTCCTCCACTTAACCTATCTGACATGGGAAGCCCTACCAGGGGCTTAACTCCTTACCCTTTTCGTTTAGGCCAGAAGCTTTTGGGGCTTCTGGACCTAGAAGCATTTTTTGAAAAATCCGGGCCTATCTCCAAGTTTTGATGCCCCCCCCAGAAAAGGCCTAAGGGTAATGGACCGGCGAAAAGCCCCCCGGCCACGACAAGGTCCCCCCCCCCGGAGGGCAGCAGACAGAACAGAAAAAAGGAAAAGGGAAAAGGGAGGGAGGTGGAGATAAACCGGGTTTACGGGGGAGGAGGGAGGGAGGGGGGAGAGAAAATGTGACATTCTTGCAGCCCTTTTCATGAAAAATGAGAAACCGTTACCGTTATCTTTCTATTCATTCTCTCTCTGACAACGATACTATGTGTACACACATATATAAAAAAAAACCCACCTGGCACATCATTCATCCTCCACAGCACGTTATGCTGCTATAATATTTGCAATGGCGTACCAAACGTAGGCCATAGCAAAGACTGGACAGCAACATGCTTGTTAATTTCTACGTAGTGTACTAAAATAATTAGGCATATCATTTCTGTTAGTCCTGAAGCTGGCAAAAGGAATGTAAAAGTCAGTAACACCTAAATAAATCATATGTGTCCAAGTGATCAAAGCATGAAAGATCTTTTACCGAGTTAAGCACGTGATCTGTTGCGTGCCTTGAGTAAAGCAGAGCGCAGTTGTCCTCTGTAGCGTCACCTTGAACAAAGCAAAACACAGTTGTTCTCTGTTGTGTACCTGGAACAAAGCAAATAACGGTTGTCCTCTGTTGTGTACCTGGAACAAAAAATCCCACAGACTTGTCCTCTGGTGTGTACCTGATATAAAGCAAAACACACTTGTCCTCTGCTTTTTCACCTGGAATAAAGCAAAACACGGTTGTCCTCTACCGGTGCCTGGAATAAAGCAGAACCCACTTGTTCTCTGCTGGGTACCTGAATAGAAACAAAACACACTTGTTCTCTGCTGGTACCTGGAATAGAAACAAAACACACTTTTCTCTGCTGGGTACCTGGAACAGAAGCAAAAATACACTATTCTCTGCTGCGTACCTTGAATATAAGCAAAACTGCTGCGTAATCTGCAATAGAAGCAAAACAAACTTGTTCTCTGCTGCGTACCTGGAATAGACGCAAAACACACTTGTTCTCTGCTGCGTACCTGGGAAAAGAAGCAAAACACACTTGTTCTCTGCTGAATATCTGGAATAGAAGCAAAACACACTTGTTCTCTGCTGCATGCCTGAAACAGAAGGAAACGCATTCAATGCTGGGTACCTGGAATAGAAGCAAAGCACACTTCTTACCTGCTGCGTACCTGGTATAAAGCAAAACACACTTGTTATCTGCTGGGTACTTGGAATAGAAGCAAAACACACTTGTGCCTGCCACATAACTGGAATAGAAGCAAACACACTTGTTCTCTCGTATAATGAAAAAGCAAAACACACTTTGCTCTGCCACATAAATGGGAAAAGAACAAACACACACTTGTTCCCCGATAAC
>CM031598.1:64572112-64574612 GCA_018398815.1 Conus ventricosus | reverse complement strand
TGCCCAGATGAAAAACTCCAATCAACTTCCAACTCAAATGAACAGTGTACATGGCATCTAAAACACTCAGACTGCGTCTGTGAGTCCTTGAAAGCACTGTGATATCATGTAACAGCCCATTTGCAAGTTTTGCCTGCATTCAAGTGACACTGGCTGTTGAAGCACTTGCTAACAACTTTTGACTAACATTCTTGAACACAGTATGGCCATGATGAGCACAGACCAGAAAGAGTATTCAGCGTGCTGTAACTTAACTTTTCATTCTAGAAAACAAAATCTAATTTGAAGTACCCACTGAAAAGGTCACTTTTGCATGATGATAAATCGGTTTTAAACACCGAAAATTCTTGGGATCCCCCCCCCCCCCCCCCCCTCCCCCCCCCCCCCCCCCCCCCCCCCCGTGAAAGAAAAAAGATGGGACAAAAAAAAAAATCACTTCATCTCTGTGCACAATAGCCTGCTCAGGTTGATATTACAAGCTGTTTGGGCATGATTAATGGAAGTATAGTGAAACCACTGCAGTGATAGTTGTCTCCTTTCCGGGAATTCAGACACAACTAAAAATTATTCTTAAAAATCAATGTTTATATGGATTCGATAGCTGCCAAATTTTAATTGGAACTCCTCTGTTCATTTCTGTTGTTATGATAAAGGGGTATCCTTATTTCAGATGTGATTTTTGTTACGAAAAATTCTTAAAACAAACAAACCAAAAATACCAGTCTATAGAATACTCAAATCCTTAAAAGCAAGCCTTGGCGCATTCATTTTTTGGTGTGCCGGCTCACAGACCAATACTGACAGGGTGCACACCAAAAATTAATAATATATCATGCAAGACCCACTGTGCAGCAACTACAGAGCGACAGCGCAACACCCTACTCTGCGACTGTTACAATGGCAATATTCTACTATGGCAATATTCTACTACATTATACTGTGTGATCCGCAGAGTAAGAGTCTACCGCGCAAAGCCCCGCTGCGCAACTCCCGCAGCGCTACAGTGTGTCGTGCAATGCCCTGCTGTGCGATTCCTACAGAGAGAGATTACACTGTGTAATGCCGTACTCTGCGAGTCCTACAGAGAGAGAGTACACTGTGTAATGCCGTACTCTGCGAGTCCTACACAGAGAGATTAAAACTGTGTAATGCCGTACTCTGCGAGTCCTACACAGAGAGATTACACTGTGTAATGCCGTACTCTGCGAGTCCTACAGAGAGAGATTACACTGTGTAATGCCGTACTCTGCGAGCCCTACATAGAGAGTACACTGTGTAATGCCGTACTCTGCGAGTCCTACAGAGAGAGATTACACTGTGTAATGCCCTACTGCCCGCTTCCACGCAGCGATAGTCCACCGCATAACACCCTTTTGCACGACTCCCACAGAGCGACAGCCTGCTTGCAAGACAGCTTAGTGTTCAACGTCGACAGAGCATCAGTTTGCTATACGACTCCTACAGAGCGACAGCCTGCTTGCAAGACAGCTTACTGTGCAACCTCCACAGAGCATCAGTTTGCTATGCGACTTCTATAGAGCGACAGTCTGTTGCGTGAAACCGCCACATAGCAACAGGGCGTAAATCTCACAGTCAGCTGGTTTGCAGGCTACACGTACCTACGTGGCACGTTTTGTGATAGGCGTAAGTCACGGGTTCTACGTCTAAGTCGCGAGGAAGTTCGCAAACCTGGACGAACCACGTGGCATGACACATACATTGATATTTATGAATAAAAGCGACAGAGATCCAAAACAAAGTGAAGTTTAAACATGGTGATTTTTAATTTAGCCTCTTTCCCTTCAAAATCCACTAATTAAAAAAATAAACAATTAAATGAAAAGAAATAATAAAAAGATAATAGATAAACAGATAATAGATAAACAAAGAAATAAATAAATGAATAATAAATAGATAGATAAATAAACAAGTAAATTTCGTCTTAAAGGACGAGAGGTGAAAAAAGGAATGTTTTTTGAATTATATTCAGTCTTGATTTTTGATCTCCTACACCAACACTAAGTAACCTTTTCTGACTGGCCACCAGCACCTGCGACATCCTAACTCTGACTGGCCACCAGCACCTGCGACATCCTAACTCTCCAGCAGCGAACGAGCGACAGCAGCCTGGAGATCCGCGATACAGCTTCCCCCCCCCCCCCCCCTTTCCCCACCCCCACCCCCTCCTGCGGACCAGGATTATAATATTTGATTTTCACTCCTCCAGTGTCCTGATCAATGATCCCATCTGTAATGCATAAACATTCCATCATGGCGGCGGCTTTTCTCGTGTGGTTGGGGAAAAGAGAAGACAACTCTTTCCCCACGCTGCAAGCTCTTTTTCTCAAGCAGAGTTTACGTACAGTTTCGGGTGAGGGTTTGAATCATGATCGGGGTCAGGATTAAGGTCTGGTCTGGTAGGTGGGTCAGGCATTCCGGAGCAGGTGAATCTTCCAAGTCTTTTCTCAGTTCCCGTCTGCAATGTAAAACGCACGTCACC
>CM031598.1:64564612-64567112 GCA_018398815.1 Conus ventricosus | reverse complement strand
TTACAACATTTTGATGTATCCTTGGTGTACTAGCCTATGTCAACTGGCCTGACACAACCTTTTACCAAGGCGGATATATGTTTGATCACCGTGTAAAAAAAAATAACAATAATAATAAAATTCGATGGTATTATGAGTCAGGCATTCACCATTTTCATGGAAAAATAGATGATTAACAATTAAAATTGTTCCTGTTCAGTGTTGCCGAGTGAAACCCGGGTTGTTAGTCATGAACATATACGAAGTCAGTATTATGAAACCGAAACTCACTGTGCCCTACATGACAGCTCTCTCTCTCTCTCTCTTCTCTCTCTCTCCTCTCTCCTCTCTCTCTCTCTCTCTCTCTGTGGGCGCGCGCGCGCACGCGCGAGCGGGTTTCCCAGCTGGCCTATCTGGGCGTTTGCCTACACGTGTATTCCTCCGTTTACGAACTCTGAAAGGTTAGTGTGTGTAGCGTACATGTACCGACAATGGGACATTCTCATCTTTTAATGACATAATTTGTTATCCAGTATGTGCCAGTGGTACGTATGCCTTATACAGGACATCCAGCCTTAAACAGACGTTTTTTTTTCAGCCAAGCACACAGGCCAACCAACCTTAAACATGCCTCCTCTTTCCGCCCAGAAAGCAAACCAACCAGCCTTAAACATACCTTTTCTTCCCGCCCAGTAAACAAACTAGCCAGCCTTAAACACACCTTTTCTTTCTGCCCAGTATACACACCAACCAGCCTTAAACACACCTTTTCTTTCCGCTCAGTATACAGACCAACCAGCCTTAAATTAAACACACCTTTTCTTTCCGCCCAGTATACACACCAACAGCCTTAAACACACCTTTTCTTTCCGCTCAGTATACACACCAACCAGCCTTAAACACACCTTTTCTTTCTGCCCAGTATACACACCAACCAGCCTTAAACACACCTCTTCTTTCCGCTCAGTATACACACCAACCAGCCTTAAACACACCTTTTCTTTCCGTTCAGTATACACACCAACCAACCTTAAACACACCTTTTCTTTCCGCCCAGTATACAGACGAACCAGCCTTAAACACACCTTTTCTTTCCGTTCAATATACAGACCAACCAGCCTTAAATTAAACACACCTTTTCTTTCCGCCCAGTATACACACCAACCAGCCTTAAACACACCTTTTCTTTCCGCTCAGTATACACACCAACCAGCCTTAAACACACCTTTTCTTTCTGCCCAGTATACACACCAACCAGCCTTAAACACACCTTTTCTTTCCGCTCAGTATACACACCAACCAGCCTTAAACAACCTTTTCTTTCCGTTCAGTATACACACCAACCAACCTTAAACACACCTTTTCTTTCCGCCCAGTATACACACCAACCAGCCTTAAACACACCTTTTCTTTCCGTTCAGTATACACACCAACCAACCTTAAACACACCTTTTCTTTCCGCCCAGTATACACACCAACCAACCTTAAACACACCTTTTCTTTCCGCTCAGTATACACACCAACCAGCCTTAAACACACCTTTTCTTTCAGCTTAGTATACACACCAACCAACCTTAAACACACCTTTTCTTTCAGCTTAGTATACACACCAACCAACCTTAAACACACCTTTTCTTTCAGCTTAGTATACACACCAACCAACCTTAAACACACCTTTTCTTTCAGCTTAGTATACACACCAACCAACCTTAAACACACCTTTTCTTTCAGCTTAGTATACACACCAACCAACCTTAAACACACCTTTTCTTTCAGCCCAGTATACACACCAACCAACCTTAAACACACCTTTTCATTCCGCTCAGTATACACACCAACCAGCCTTAAACACACCTTTTCTTTCCGCTCAGTATACACACCAACCAGCCTTTAACACACCTTTTCTTTCAGCCCAGTATACACACCAACCAGCATTAAACACACCTTTTCTTTCTGCCCACTATACAGACCAACCAGCCTTAAACACACCTTTTCTTTCCGCCCAGTATACACACCAACCAGCCTTAAAACACACCTTTTCATTCCGCTCAGTATACACACCAACCAACCTTAAACACACCTTTTCTTTCCGCTCAGTATACACACCAACCAACCTTAAATACACCTTTTCTTTCCGCCCAGTATACAGACCAACCAACCTTAAACACACCTTTTCATTCCGCTCAGTATACACACCAACCAACCTTAAACACACCTTTTCTTTCCGCCCAGTATACAGACCAACCAACCTTAAACACACCTTTTCTTTCCGCTCAGTATACACACCAACCAACCTTAAACACACCTTTTCTTTCCGCTCAGTATACACACCAACCAACCTTAAACACACCTTTTCTTTCCGCTCAGTATACACACCAACCAACCTTAAACACACCTTTTCTTTCCGCCCAGTATACAGACCAACCAACCTTAAACACACCTTTTCTTTCCGCTCAGTATACACACCAACCAACCTTAAACACACCTTTTCATTCCGCTCAGTATACACACCAACCAACCT
>CM031598.1:64517112-64554612 GCA_018398815.1 Conus ventricosus | reverse complement strand
CTTTCTGAAAATTTGTAGGTATATATATGTTCATTATGGGCCACGGATGATGCCCGATGTTTTAGTTTACCGCTATAGCCGTTACTAACGGCTGTAACGGTTTTTCTTCTTTATGGAATATCTCAGAAAGTACTTGGCCAATTTATATGCGGTTTGGATGATCTTGTGACAAATCGGAGCCTCTGTCCATATGTAAGTGATGTAATGCTGAAAATTGATCCCGTAGACCGCCTTTAGTCAGTCAGCTGACGCGGAAATAAAAGTGCTTTCCCAGTGCCTATGGGCAGTCCACTGACGTCATGCATTTTTTCTTGAATTTTCATTCGTTACTATTTCTATCAACGGACTCAAATAGAGTTTGCGTAGAAAGCCTTATATGTCTGTAGTCTTAAAATAATATGTAAATGACCATACGTGAGGGGAAAGCCCATTTATTCTCATCACTGACTGGATGACCAGCCAGCACTTCGTCTCGCTTGCAAAGATGGCGGCGCAACCTTCGACAAGCCCAGCGACCAAATCAACGTATTTACACAGCTGAGCAGGCTCTGCTGATGATTTTTGACAAACACAATAATCTTTTATTCAATGACTCACTCGAGCATGAAGGTGAGATGATGATAGTGGTGGAATTGCCGACCATATTCGTCAGTTATTGAGTAGGGCTCTGTGACCTCAGTGTGTGTTCAGCTGACAGCGTCGAACGAGCCAGCCTAGTGTGTACTCTGCACTGCGTGCCGGTGGCCAGTGATGTGAAAGTCAGCGCGAGAGGGAAGCGTGGCCTGCTCGCGGGGTGACACGGTGCAGACGGAAAGGTAGGGGAAGATGAGGGTGAAAGAGAGGGTTGCAGTCCAGCAAGGGGGCGTGGTGGGGAGAGGGGGGGCGTGGTCGTGGACTGGTCAGTCTGCATCGAGTGTGAGCGTCTTGATAGACTTCCAAACTGTTTTACTTTCATTTACAGGTGTAGTGTGACAATACAAACTTTATTTTCAACTTTTTTGCTGTGTGTTCTTGTTTGGATGTGAAGATGTCGTGGTAAATACATGTTTTGATCGTGCAAAAAATCTATCCAAATCTAAAAGCCTAAATACTTTTTTATTATCAAAATTAAAACAAAAGAAGCCCAGATTCAAAATCTTCATTCAATTTCCTTCAAAAATTATATAGATTTCATTTTTCTATCTTTTGTAGTTTCTGAGCTAGAATTTTTTGTTAATTATGACCCCCAAATCATGAGATTTCCCTGGCACCTGGGAACACCTTTGTTTGTACTATTTTTAGGCACTGAACGGGTTTTAAACAACCGTTAAAAACCGTTATTGTGCCGTTATTTCTTATATATAGGTGGATTTTAATGACATTTGGTATATAGAAAGGTTATCACACACAAATGGCACTTCTATATAGTGTTTCAAAATTTGACAGTTAAAAACCGTTATTCTTGACATACTGTCCGATTTGGTTGAAATTTGATATGTACACAGGCTTTAGCCCAGTGAGGACTAAAATACCGGTTTCAAAAGTGTATATGGGTTATATAACTGTTAAACCGTTATTTTGCCATCGTTGTTTTTTATATATTGGTGGGTTTTAATGAAATTTTGTATATAGAAAGGTTATCACACACAAATGGCACTTCCATGTAGTGTTTCAAAATCTGACCGTTAAAAACTGTTATTCTTGACATATTGTCCGATTTGGATGAAATTTGGTATGTACAGAGGCTTTAGCCCAGTGAGGACTAAAATACCCGTTTCAAAAGTGTACATCAGTTAAATAACCGTTAAAACCGTCATTTTGCCTTTATTTCTTATCTCACAAAGCACTTGGCTGATTTATAAGCGGTTTGGAAAACTGGGAGTACGTTTATATGCTTCGCATCTTGTTTTAATTAATCTTAGTAACCAACAGTCATAGGGAGACAAACCGCTGGTAGCTGCGATCTGCACGACCTTCCTAGGCTGACGTGCACCGTGTTTTGATTTTCTGACTGCAAAGAACGAGAGAGTGAACAAAGAATAAAATGACGGCAGAAAAGCTCGGGGGAGGCGCACAGACAGACATGTCTATTAATTAAGTGTATGTTAAGGATAAGGGGTCTCAGGAGATCGGAAAAATCTTTACTGATAAGCAGAAAAGCATATAAAATATTATGAATTGCATAGCTAGATTACTTATGAGTACATTCGGGATTTAAATGTCCACTACCTCCAAAGGAGCAACGGCGGATGGCATAGAGAACAAATAATATTATAGAAATTCACACTGAACAGAACATGACGTGTAAAGAACTCTTTGTGGATTACTATATGTAATACGTCCCTGCCAAAATATGAGGAAATACTTGCCTTTTCACGTTAGTTTAGTGTTTTGAAGTTACACAAAGTACACGCATTTACAAACTTGTGCTCTGTGTGTGTGTGTGTGTGTGTGTGTGTGTGTGTGTGTGTGTGTGTGTGTGTGTGTGTGGTGTGTGTGTGTGTGTTCTTAACAGGTTTGACCTTGGGCATGTCAAACTTACTTATCTAGCTAGCTAGCTTTTCGGACTCGGAGGAATTGATAGCCTGAACACACTGATACTTCTAAAAACCAAGCATGTCTGTTGTGTTTTGTTAGTTTCTTTTTTGTGTTTTTCCCCCCTCCATGGATGCATTGCAATGAACAGTCAAACATACTGTACAGTCAAACATCTCCAGATATATCATCAGAATCACTGACCAGTCAATAGTGGCCGATTCATGGATGAAGAAGAAGACGATGAGTAGGCTGTGGCGGGCCTGCATGTGTGTCCTCTTTCTGTCAGAGGTGTTAAGTCACAGTCCATCGCTGACTGGGGCTGTACTACGTTTCATACAGTGTGCGTATCACAAGGTTCTGTGTGTGAATGCACGCATTACATCTTGCACACACATAAAATCCCATCAGCAACTTTCGGAAGAGAAGGCCAGTTTGGCCGCTGGTATGGATGACACGTTACACATAGCATGCATCCTGCGTGAGAAATAAAAGAATGAAGGAAGTAAGGAAACTGACAGGATGATATGGGAAATGAGTGAATGAAGCACAGGCAGGCAGCTCTTCAGTCAGCACTACCCAGGTAGGCAGCCCATTGCGTGCATGAGAATGTGGATTGTTAGAGCCTAGAACCTTTGGCAATGCACTTTATAAATACTATGTTATTATTATTATTATTATTATTATCATTATTATCACTGTTGTCAGCATTATGACACTGCTTTTGTGTCGTCCAGTACACTTACCACACACATGCGGTCCAAACACAAACGGATTTCATGACTCACATTGACCACTGAGGAAATCTGGAAAGGACTCCTTGTGCACAGTTTGATTTCATTTTCAGTCTTTATTCAGGTTTTGTTAAAAAGATATATGAAAAAGTTTTCGTTTAGTGCGCTCTTCCCTTCTATAACTTTTTCATGAGCATTATTGCTCCGACACTATTCCTTTTCTCCCCTGTACAGAACCAAACCCATGTTCATTTCATTGCAGTCCCATCACAAACAGTCCACAGGGGGCCATAAACATCAGGTAGCCATGAGGAAACTTTCCAGAGGGAACACTGCCGAGCTGCTTTAGTGGTATTCATTGGGGATTGTTTTGAATGTCTTGTAGGACTTCACTGTCACAACAGATTTCTTTGAATGAAATTCAGGCAGCTCTTCCCATGGAGAGTATGTCACAATTATACAGTGCCACCCACATGCACCTCTGTATATGAAAAAACGACAGACTCAACTTTGGTCCAAAGACTTCAACATTGTAACATGTTACAAACAAATCTGCAAGTCTTAGCTTCATCAAATTTCTTAACTATTGCTGACACCGTTTGGAAGTTAATCGTTTTGAGTAAATCAGTTCTGTAACCTGTGCAATGCTCAGGTGCAGGTCTGTAGGGCTACTCAGCAGTGCCCAAGCAGAACGGTTGAACAAGTTAAGGTCCAGTGGAAAGGGTAGGAAAACACCCACCCCTTCAGAGACTCAAACCCCAGACTAGGGAATCTCTGGTTTCACAGGCTTGCATGTTACCAACCAGCCATCTTGTTGCACCTATTAATTAAGTCAGTCAGCAGTTTGTATGAATGACAGCTAAGTTCTAATACCTTTTCCTCTGTATTATCATATTAGACAGCCTTGATGGGACCTCTGTAAATGATTAGGTTATACCAAACATGATGTGACCTTATCATCATGATCCTTTTTTTTTTCATGATTTTGAGATTTTTTAAAACAGGTTTGGTATTAAGATGATTGTTTTATAACATATAAATATATGAAAAAGAACTAATGCTGTGCTGAAGGGTTTGAAATATGGTTGCGTAATTGTGAATAAACTCATAAAGAAAAGTTTATCATGCTTTTGGACTTGTATTCCTGTGACAAAATTCAACAGGAAAAAATATCAGTGTGTGTGTGTGTGTGTGTGTGTGTGTGTGTGTGTGTGTGTGTGTGTGTGTGTGTGTGTGTGTGCGCGCGCGTGTGGTGCGTGCGTGCGTGCGTGCGTGCGCGCGCGCATGTGTGAGACAGAGAGAGAGAGAGAGTGTGTGTTTGTGTCCCAGTGTGTGTGTGTGTGTGTGTGTGTGTGTGTGTGTGTGTGTGTGTGTGTGTGTGTGTGTGTGTGTGTGTGTGTGTGTGAGGAGAGGCAGGATGCACCAAAAGAAACCTATCCACAAGACATTAAAAAAACTGTAACTGGTCAACAATATGTATGGATTTTTGTGTGTGCATATTTATGGTTACATAATAAGTGAAATGAAACCAAGTAAAAACAGACTTTAGATGATAACCAACCAAAAACAAAAGGCCACTTTTGGAAACCCATCTGACTGTAAGGCACAAACATGTATACATGTATGCCTGCAGACACACATGCATGCACTTGTTTATCCATACTTGCACTCACACATATAAATGCACAAAACCACACATGTATATGCTCACATGCATCACAACAGTTAAAACACACTGAAACATGAGCATCGATGGAAATACAAATGAAGATGTACACTGAAAAGAATCTGATTCCTGAATTCCACTTTAGCTCTCCTGGCTTTATGCTTTTTTCAGACCAGGTTCTGAAGTAGGTATCACTGAATCGCTCACACTCTCGTCAGAATCAAACTGTTTGTGATCCACGTGAGATTTCTCTAGAATACCTGAGGCTGTGGCTTAAGAAGTGCCATGAACCTTGCGCACTTGTTCTGCATGGTGCGTGCGTTCATGGCGTCGCAAGTGCGTGGAATCCAGGAAGGCAGCGTCACAGCTCTTGCATTTGAAGGGTTTGTCTCCAGTGTGGATGCGCCTGTGCACGGTCAGATGACCAGACTGAGTGAAGCTTTTGCCACAGTGCTGGCACCTGTAGGGACGATAGCCGCTGTGGGTGCGCAGGTGGATTTTTAGACGGGTGTTGTTGGTGAAGGCTGCTCCACAGCACTCACACTGGTAAGGGCGAACACCTGCCAGGTAAAGTGGAGGCATAAGTGTCCAGGATAACATGTGAATTGATCAGATTAACGAAATGTTTACTGTCAACTATGTCTGACAGGACTTTAGAATCAAACTAAATTCTGACCGACTCTCCATGAATGAAGGAAGTGAGAGGCAAGACTATCAAGTTCAGACAAATAAAAAAAGTGCTGCTCTGGTAATCACACTGAAACATGTACCTGCAACTCTGTACTTAATTTGTTCTGAAATAGGCAGCCATTTTCTTTAAGAGCAGAGAGCATGGCTATTGACGGTGACCTAAAAATAAGACAAGCAGAATTTTAACCATTTGTAAAGGTTGAAGTGTGTTTTTGGAACAGCCAGAGAGTAAGACATTGCAGTAGAGTGTGTGTAGTGTGTGTGGGTGTGTGTGTGTGTGTGTGGGTGGGTGTGGGTATGTGTGTGTGTGTGTGTGTGTGTGTGTGTGTGTGTGTGTGTGTGTGTGTGTGTGTGTGTGTGTGTGCGTGCGTGCGTGCGTATGTGTGTGTGTGTGTGTGTGTGTGTGTGTGTGTGTGTGTGTGTGTGTGTGTGTGTGTGTGTGTGTGTGTGTGCCCGTGCATGTGTGTGTGAGTGTGCGTGCGTGTGTGCACGCACATGTTTGTGGGTGGGTAGGTGCTTGTGTAAAGTTTACTGACATGAAATGTTTGTACATATGTTATTCTTTGTCAGCGCCTAGAACCTTTGGTAAGGCGCTTTACAAATGCTATGTTATTATTATCATTATTAATTCCGGGGACAACACTGTTCATGGTTAGGTGTGGTTTAGAAAGAATATTGACACAAGTAAGTAGACAAATTTTTGTTTTGGAACAGAGAAATATAACTGTGAATGCAATGACCTGTATTCAATATTATACTGCATTACACTGTCTTAGTGCAGTGTTGTGTTGTGTAACACTGCAGTGTTGTATTGAGTGGTGTTGTGTATTGTAGTGTGTTAGTGCATGATTCTGAACTGTACTGTACTACACTGCACAGAAGTGTGCCATACAGTTTTGCAACTGAATTCTCTGCCATAAAAATTTGTATAAAATTTCAACCAGGTCACTCATTCTTATTTTTTTTTTTTTTTTTTTAAGCATTATTCAGGTTGTTCCTCCCATCATTGCATTGGAGGTATTTTTTATGTGCTCTTCCTAACTCTTGATAATTTTTTTTTTTTTTTTTTTTTTGCGAATGGTTGTTTTAGTAAAGTAATAGATGCAACTGAGTTTTGAGTACAGAATTTCGAAGAGAGGCCTATGGACAAATGGAAAAAATATAGGGGCCTACCTGTCAAAACACACACACACACACACACACACATGCGCGCTCACACACACACACCAAAATACACACACACACACACACACACACACACACACACACACACACACACACACACCAAAACACACACACACATACACACACACACACACACATACACACACACACACACACACACACACGCACACACACGCACACACACGCATACATATACACACACACACCAACACACACACACACACACACACACACCACACACACACACACACCCAATGCAAAATGAAGTAAATAAGCAAAAGGTAAATAGTACGCAAAGTAAAAAACCAGTGCACAAGAGCAATAATCAATAATGAATATTACCCTCTTCGTCCTTTGCAAAATCTACTGGAGTCTGATCCCCCCCCCCCCCCCCCCCCCCCCCCCCCCCCCCCCCCCCCCACTTTTTTTTGTCCCTGGATCACAAACGCTTTGGACAACTTGATCAGGCCTAGCAAATGATAACGTTTATGAACCTCCAGTAGCTCACGGGAATCCCAAGTCTTGCATCCTGGACAGAACCCCCCAGTTGCAGATCAGTGGCCACTAACCTGTGTGCTTTCTCATGTGGATGGTGAGTTTGGTGCTCTGGGTAAAGGCAGAGGAACATAGTTCACATCTGTAGCGCTTCTCACCGCTGTGCTTTACCATGTGCTGCTTTAGGACTGATCTGACGGCAAACGCCGCACCACACTGTTCACAAATAAAGGGCTTATGCCCAGTGTGGGAACGCATATGAACGCTCAAACTGTGTGCATGGACAAATCGGACCCCACAGGAGTTGCATACGAAGGGTTTTTCACCTGTAACAGTTATCATTTTATGATTGAGACATTAAGAGTGATAGTTAAAAAAACACACAAGATTCTCCACACAAATATGTTTACATCACCTGCACTTGCGCACGAGCACACGCACACGCACACGCACACACACACACACACACACACACACACATGCGCGCCACACACACACACACACACCACATACACTCACACACAAACACACACTCATATGCCCGTATGCTCTCTCTCTCACTCGCTCTCTCTCTCTCTCTCTCTCTCTCTCTCTCTCTCTCTTTCTCTCCAACCACCTGAAACCAAATGATTCTCAGTTTAATCTTTGAAATGTTCTGGATTCACACGCTTTCATCCTCACATGTACAAACCCACCTGCAATAAAATGAGAGAAAAAAATTCTCTTCACAAAATTTTTTTAAAAAGGCAACCCCTCCACTCCCAATCCAAAAACAACAAACTCTTTTTAAAATTAACCAAATGTATTTCCATGTTTCATGGCTATGTGAGAAAATTTTTTTTTTTCCATGTGTGTAAAACACTACAGCTTATCCAACAACTGATATCCACACGACAAAAACAGAAATGTTAATTGTTAATTTAAAGGTATGAAATTATCTGTAAACAATAACTTGAAAAAGCTCACCAAAGGGGACACATGGACACACATAAAACAACTACAATGAGAGATGATTACAAGACACATAAAACAAGAACAACCGATGATATTGAGAAGTATGGCAGATATGAGCCGGACACACCAAACACACACATGCACAGACATCTCATTCTTATGAACATCTTGTTTCCAAGGAAACAATATACAAATGGGGGATTCTCCATCCCCTTTCCTCCCTGTCCAGGGTTTTTTTTTTTTTTATCTCTGTCCATTCAATCCTAAATCAGCAATATGTAATTGTTGTCATGTTACCTACTCTTGTTTACAGTAACTGTGTCAACACTGAATATGTCTTAGGGTATGTTACAGTGAACATTACTTGTTGTCAGCACAATGAGGACAGACTCCTTCACAAGTAGGAGTTAACACACTCTGTGACTTAAGAGTAATGTGGGTCTCCTCAAGGGAGAGTAAAGGCCACTAAGCTGAAGAGTGATGTGACTCTCCTCAGATATGAGTAATGGAATTTACATATAGTTTAGAGCAATAATTATATACAATCTCAATAATATGAATCTCTGCAAAGAGGTAGTAGGTTCAATCAAATGAAAACATACAAGCACTGGTTTAAATCAATAGATTTTATTGCTATAATGATTTTATTATTTCTAGAAAAAAATGGTTAGGAAAAAAAAAATCAATACTGCATTAGTCCTGTGAAGCCATGTAAGATAAGATAATGTTTCTTATAGCCCAGCCGACCGCAAAGGGCCACATCAGGGCTGGTGAAGCCATGTATGTACATACTTAAGAGACACAGGTTCATAACAACCAACAAAGCTGTCAGGTAAAAATACATGTTTGCACCATTCATAAGTGGAAGGGAGAGGCCGGGAGGGGCCCCGTCACGGTCTAGGTGTAACGGTGGAGGTGTAAAAGAAGGGGGGCTTCGGGGCTTTGCTAGCCCACTTAGCTTAAGAGAAGCCGTTGCTTTCCGGCGCCAACACAGATCACACTGGCAGTCTTCTCCTGCAGACCACCTCCTCACCTCGCAGCAGTCCCCAGCTGCAGGTGATGTAGCAGACACTAAGGTGCAAGATCTGCAGACTTACAGGTGATTTCTACAGACTTCCCCAAATTCCTGTTACCACCCATCACTGAGTGAACTCAGATTCATCATCATCATCATTCTCTTGCCCATGATGGGCGTAGAGGAGAGATGAGAGACACTCTCGAAGCCAGGCACCGCCATCCGGCCCTGTCCTCTGCCTGTCGCATCAGCGTAGGGACATCCATCCTGGTCCATTCTTTGATGTTGTCCATCCAGCATTTGGCTTGTCGTCCCCTTCGTCTGCCACCTCCCAGCGTGCCCTGGATGACTGTTTTGGGCAGTGAATTGTGGCGTATGACATGCCCGAACCACGACAGCTTCCTCTTCTTGACTGTTGCCAAGAGAGGTTCTTGGGGGCCTGCAAGTGATGCTATTTGGCTCCTCACAAGGTCGTTTGTCTTCCGGTCTTGCCAAGAGATCCCGAGCAAGCGCCTGAAGCATTTAGTTTCAAACGTCTGGATTCTCTTGGTGGTCTCTGCTGTCATGGTCCAGCTTTCGCAGCCATACAGCAGGATGGACAGCACCAGGGACTTGTACAGCTTCATCTTTGTAGGAAAGCTGATCTTCCTGCTCTTCCAGATCTTGTTTAGCTTTGCCATTGCTGCTGTTGCGATCGCTAGTCTGGTCTTGATTTCTGTTGTAGAGCGACCGTCTTTGGTGAGAGTGGCGCCAAGGTATTTGAAAGCGCCCACTTCTTCAAGCTGTTGTCCGTTCATGTAGATTTCAGCATGGGTGTTGGTTGTGCTGTTGACCAGGACTTTGCTTTTTTCTGTGCTCACTTCCATTCCATATGCACCTGCCCTTTCTTCCAGTCTCTTTGTCAGGTCTTGTAGTTCTTCGTTGCTGCCTCCCATCAGGTCGATGTCATCTGCGAACCTCAGATTATTGATGGTTCTTCCTCCGATGGAGACAGTGGAGTGGAAGTCATGGAGGGTTTCACGCATGATGTTTTCCAGGAAAAGATTGAACAGTACGGGAGATAGCAGGCAGCCTTGACGGACTCCAACTGTGGTCTTGAAGTAGTCCCCAATCTGGTTGTTGAGGAGGACTGCGCTGCTGGCGGTGTTATACAGCGCCTGGATGGTTTGAACTCAGATTAAAAAAAAAAAAAAAAAGATGCAGGCTAGGCTGTCAGCTGGGTAACCACCTCCTCCAAAGATCAATACATCTCTGTTATACAGCAAACAGATCTGTCGTCCATCAGGCAGACTGCTCCACTTTGCCCAAATACAATACTCCCCATAACTACTGTTTTGACTTACTGTTGCAACATAAATAACAAAATCATACTCATCCAGTCCTGCAGTTTTACTAATCTTATGAAAGCAAAAATGCCCTGAAGTTTCCATATCACAAGGCACCTATACCATTACTGCTAAAAGTAAGTGCTATTTCTCAGTAATCTTAATTCATACGACCACAACAATCACAAAGCCAATATAATCATCACAAGCCATTATTTCCTCATAAAGAAAGGAATCGGAAGAGAAAATTTGGATACCTTGTTAGGCTTTCTGTGAATTTTACCTCGCTCCAATGGAGCTTTTCAGCCAGACCCCAGCCAGCAAACCAAAGACTCCTTGTCGCTAATATGATGCACTGCCCTAGTCCACTACTGGAACAACTGGAACAAAGTTTGGTCCACAATGGACCCAGTGTCACACACAGACACTTAATGATCAAGCTGCAGGGCCCTCACACTACCCAGCAGAATACTCACTGAAGGCACTGCACTGTACAGTAAGTCTCTTCTGGCTTCAAATATGAGTACAGATCAAACTCTCTGCATATCAAAGTCTCCACATTGACTATAGATGCACAGCAACCAAACAGTTTTGATACCCAATTGAAACAAACCAGCCCCATTCCTGTTTCCCTTGAAGAAAGTAAGACTTGAAGAATTTGTCAGACTGATTAGTCTGGCCACAGATCAGATGTCTGCCTGAAATTACCATGTCCCTCTCTCCAGAAGAGTCCATTCTGAATGTTGTCCGCTTGAAAAATGTCAAAACAAACAAACACACAAACAAACAAAATAGAAGGCAGATGGACCTGTACCTCCTATTCCAGTTTCATCAATAGGAATGTCCACTTGAGACTTTTTACCATGGCGACACTGCTTTCACACAAAATTGATAGAAATCAATACCAACTAAGCTAAAAAAAAAAAAAAATGAAAGCACACAACATGATGATCGATACAAATAGCTCAGTGGTAGAGTGCTGGACTCATAATCTTGGTGATCCTAGGGTTGTGGGTTCGAATCTCCGCCAGGCCGTTTCGATACAAGGGAATTTTTCCTCGGAGTTAACATTGGTTCTCAATCAATTTTCCATACAGTCCTTCGAATGAGACTGTAAATCGAGGTTCCATGTGTGAACGCACACATAACGTCTTGTACACACGTAAAATCCCATCACCAACTTCGAAGAGAAGGCCAGTTTGGTATGGATGACACGTTACACATAGCATGCACCTTCCCTGAAGTTGGAATATGGCTGCCTTAGTGGCGGGATAAAAAACAGTCATACATGCAAAACTCCACTCCCTTTGTTGCTTGTTAATCCTTGCCTGTCTGTACAGGGAGTGCCCACAGGAATATCAGCCTGTGTACTTGGAAGAAAAAGTAAAGACAAAAATGGGAGAGAATACATGACAGAGATGACCAAGAATGTGACAGTCATACCTGTATGTTTTCGCATATGCACCTTCAAGGAAGCAGCACGTGTATAGGTGGCGCCACAAACTGAACATACAAACGACTCCTTTCTCTTCCTTCTTCTCTGCTGCTTTTCCTGTTTTACAGCAAATCAAAGTCACAATGCATGCTAAGATTTCTCTTCACAACCAGCTTCAGCACTGTAAACTAGTATGCATTGGATAAGGATGAGGGATGAGGAGTGGGCGGTGGTAGGAAGGGATGGGTGTTCATAATTCAATCACGTAAAGATTCAGGAACTACAAGATTTTTTGCTGTTGCTAATTTTTCTTTTTTTTCCCCTCCAAACAAATGTTCAATAAATGAAGTGAATGAAGTATTTGATGAATTATACAAATCTCATAGCAAAACTGTTACAGAGAAAAAAAAACCCACAAAAATGTGAGAATAAATCAGAGTATCTGGGTTTTTTTGTAAATGTAACTTTGATAAGATAAATGAACATCAGTATCAATATTCTGAGAACAATTTCTCATCTCAACATAAAAAGAATTATACTAGTTATGTTAAAAGAAAACTACAAAAACAAACAAACAAAAAATCCCTCTTGAGCAAGCTACATCAATGCTACATGCAGGTCAAGCACCGATGTCTAAGAATTCACATCACAGTAACTTAACCTCTGCTATGCTTCCTGGGTCACCCATGACCCAGAAACAAAATAACTATCTATCAACCACTTAAACATTTTCTCATTGAAATACAGGTCAAAAGCCCAGTTAACTGTCTGTCACCTGTTTCTTTTTGGTGTATATGCATCAAAAGGGAAAAGAAGTCATCAGATCGATTTGAACAACACATTTCCGATGATGTGGGTTGTAGAGGACCCACACTTTAAAGTGCAGAAATCAGATGCTGCAGCACAATGAGCGGGGCTCGTGGGTGATCCGCATTGTTGGTTAGGGTTATAACCTCTTCAGGACTCTTTGTCAAACATGAGTCATGTACAATTCACATCCTCTAAAGAGGGATGAACATGGTAAAAACACACAGTAAAGTCTCTGTCAACTGTATGGATCATGGGTGACCCAGACCATCACAGATGAGCAGTCAAAAGCAAAAGTGGTTGAAGGTGTATAAGTGTATGCACAAACAGTGCTACACACACACACATACACATATACACACACCCTCACATACACATGCAAGCACACATACAAATACACAGTCAAACACAAACCAAACTTTAGAAAGAGAGGGGGATAGTTACCGCCAAGGACATAGATAAACAAAGAACAGGACAAGACACAATGCATTTCAACCTCTTGGCTCTTCTTCAGGCAAAAACAAATAACATCTATGACAGTGAAAAAGAAGAACAAGAAACCACTTATCTTCTCATATTCAGCACACGATAAAAAAACAAAAACTTTTTTTTTTGATCGTGCGCCAAATATGAGAAGATAAGCAGTTTCTCGTTCTTCGTTTTCACTGTCCTAAATGTTACTTGTTTTTGCCTGAAGAAGACCCAAAAGCCCGAAATGCATTATGTCTTGTCCTGTACTTTGTCTATGTCCTTGGCGGTAACTGACCCCCCTCTCTTTCTAAATTTTGCTCCATTTTCCACCCTCAGTCACTCCGTTTTGAAACAAACCAAACTGTTTGATTTTTGACAGCATTCCCAAATTTACAACAACTGTGAATGACACACAAATAAATGTTACAAAGAAACAAACAAACAACAAGAACAGATAAGCCTAAAAACTGAAGTCAAAATCATTAGAGCAATGTTCATCCCCACATACTAATGAAAACACTCACTCGACGTGTATTTTGAAATGGAGGTTTCTGCTGCAACTTTTGTTGGCTCTGTTCATCTTGGACTTGTTGTTTCACCTCTTTGTTCTCTGCCTGGGCAATGGTTGACTGGCAAAGTGAGCGTGGCCATGAATCACACGTGGCACACGACAGCAGTGAATGACATACACTGCATTGTGCAGCTGTCTGCTGATCACTGACATAGGTTTTCTCAAAACTGGAACACACAAGAATTTAAAACTTCCAACATCATCATGGACCTTTTTGCGGTGGAAATTTGGTCTGTTTAGCACAAGTAAGCTGAGTAGGGGGGGAAGATATGTAAGCAGCATGTAAAACATGAAAGGCTCGTATCTTGCAAAAACCTCTGAAAACTCATTTCTATTAAATAATAAGTCATGATTTAGGTGCAAATGAAACAGACATTATATGCATTGCATTTAATTCTAAATTGTACAATGATTTGGATGGCATAGCATTACATGACATAATGCTTTGTGTGAAAGGCTGGCAAAAAGTGATAGAAAACACATAAATTACACATCCATGATGCAACAACAATCATAAAGTGAGGGGGATATAATTTGGAATTCAGTTTTAGGAGTTTAAGAAGAAAGGAAAAACATTTACTGTGTATAAAACTCATGTTGATCATATAATGTAGCATACATATGTAAAGATAGATAGATAGATTCTTTATATATTTATTCATTTATTACCTATCTATCTTTTTATATCTATATCTACACCTCTTTTAAGAGTGAGAGAAAGAGAGAAGAAGAAGAAATGTCTGGAGGGAGTTGGGGGGGGGGGGGGGGGGAGGTATTTACTGAAGCAGCAAGAAGCAGGCAATTTCAGTGTCACTCATCAAGCCGCATGTTTGGCCCACATGGCGCCACCGTTGAAAAGCATCGAAGTCGAAGTTCAGCTCCCACACTCCCTTATTGTATTGTTGTAGTCTGGTCAAATGTGCGAGATTTTCTTCAATAAGTTGACTGCTGGAAGACTGCTGATCAGAGACCATGTAATAATGCATCAGAATACAGGCATGCACACACACACACACACACACACACACACACACACACACACACACACAGAGATGTATGTAAGCAGATATATAGATAGATAGATAAGATAAGATAAGATAATGTTGCTTATAGCCCAGCCGACCGCAAAGGGCCACATCAGGGCTGTCACCACGTCAAAATCAACCCAGATATATAGATAGAGAGATAGACATAGATATAGGTATACATATATAACACAAAGTTGAAAATTTCAAGTACAACCACATCAGCTTGTTGTACTTAATCTTCTTTACTTTTGGATATGTATATGAAGAGAGAGAGAGAGAGAGAGAGAGAGAGAGAGAGAGAGAGAGAGAGAGAGAGAGAGAGAGAGAGAGAGATAGAGAGAGAGAGAGAGAGAGAGAGAGATGTATACGTATATATGTACACATGCCCTCTACATACACTTGCAAGCAAACACACACATACACGCAGGCATACACGCACGCGCGCATACACACACACACACACACACACACACACACACACACACACACACACACACACACACACATACACTCACACACATTGAAAATGCCTAGAAACCATACAAATATGCATGCATCTTCCTTTTTTTTTGAAGAAGAAGAGGTAATTCCTTCATATGTGTGTGTGTGTGTGTGTGTGTGTGTGTGTGTGTGTGTGTGTGTGTGTATGTGTGTGTGTGTGGTGACTCTGTGTGTGTGTGTGTGTGTGTGTGTGTGTGTGTGTGTGTGTGTGTGTGTGTGTGTGTGTGTGTGTGTATGTGTGTGTGCGTGTGTGTGACTGTGTGTGTGTGTGTGTGTGTGTGTGTGTGTGTGTGTGTGTGTGTGTGTGTGTGTGTGTGTGTGTGTGTGTGTGTGCTCTTTTATGTGTATGTTCTTTCATCCTCTAAAGCTTTATTTTACCTGCACGGAAACATCCATTGCATCATCCTCTAAAGCTTTATTTTACCTGCACGGAAACATCCATTGCATCATCCTCTAAAGCTTTATTTTACCTGCACGGAAACATCCATTGCATCATCCTCTAAAGCTTTATTTTACCTGCACGGAAACATCCATTGCATCATCCTCTAAAGCTTTATTTTACCTGCACGGAAACATCCATTGCATCATCCTCTAAAGCTTTATTTTACCTGCACGGAAACATCCATTGCATCATCCTCTAAAGCTTTATTTTACCTGCACGGAAACATCCATTGCATCTAAGTTAAAGCTGTTGCTTCCTTCAGCTACTGTGTTGGTAGATAACACTACTATGTCCCTCTGGCAATTACTCCATCACATCCTTTGGGATACATTTTGCCTGCACACAAACCAAGTAACTGTATAAACATCTCTATCAAAACCTAATTGTAGAAATGGTATAAAGAACAATAAATATGATTTAAGCAATAGATATATTAATTTTGCTCCTTTCATGAGCTTCATGATCAGAGAGGGGCTATAGTGCTCTCAATGACTGACATTTCACTCACTCCACCATTAGCATTGTAGATTAATTGCCAGTCTGTTGTCATTACAGCCAAAATTCTATAATAAGAATTCCACACACAAAAAGAGAAAGGATGGTATGTGGATATTTTTTTTAACTGTTGGTGTTGTTTTGTTGCTTTTTGGGGGTTTGTTTTCAAGAGCAAAATTATGTCTTAATAATCTCAAGGATCTAAACATAATAGCAGATGGTAAATGTGCAAACATAACACACACACACACACACACACACACACACACACACACACACACACACACACGCGCGCGCGCGCGCGCGCAAACACAAAAGCTTTGCAATCATTTGGTACTACATTCACAGAGACAAACCCAGGGAGTACCCATTTCAATATGTATTAGTAAGGAACTGGCAACAATTAAAAGGCTGCCTTTAAGTTTTCTGCCCTGTATACATCCCATTCATATTGCAAATGAGTGTATGTTGTAGTGAATGCACAGCACATGCCTATACATAATCTTCAATTCAACAGGCCTCCTCATTAAATTCTTAAAATTTTGAAGGTAATAATTTTGTATTATATATCCATCCTTAAGATCTTTGATAACATCAACATTTCTAAACTCTAAATGAAGCAAGTTCTATCTCTATGCAAATCTGTTTTTGTGTACATTTTTTTCTTTGTTTTGGACAAGAGCATAATTTTTTTTTTTAATGACTATTTCCGGCTTTATCATGGGCACCTTGAGCAAAGACCTTTTCAGGATCAATGGTGTCCAACATATTGAAAAAAATTTTGACTAAAGGAAGCCTACTGTTAGTCTCCCATGAACTGTCTTCCTTTCTTGAGTGTATTAATACACCCTTGCTCAGCACTCCCTCTGCACAATATTCCACCTGTTTGTCGCTGCTTGTTATTCCCTCTGCTTCATATTCACCCTGCTTGATATTTCTCGGGTTCAATACCCAAGTCACGCACAATAGAAAAGAAGTCCTTGTTCTGGGGGAAGAGGTGTGAATTAAAGTCATTCTCCTACCACCATCAGAGACCACACACACACACACACAAACACACCATAGACAATCTGGGGTAGTAATCTGGGGCAGGAAAATATTGAACAAGGGTGTATCGGAGCTGGTGGATCACACAAGGGGGGTTTAAGCTGAACTCCTTCCTATCAGATATACTTTATTCTTTAGAAATAATTCACATTCGAACTGAATAACAAGATGGTAATTCTTTTATTGACCGTTTTCAAAGAGGACCCAATTGATTATCAAATTGAACAACATCCAAAAAAAAAAAAAAATTGTGTCTGATAAACTGCAACAGAATTCATCTGAAAACAAAACAAAACTGCAAGACTAAAAAATATTTTGCTTTGATCTCTCTCTCTCTCTCTCTCTCTCTCTCTCTCTCTCTCTCTCTCACTCGTGTTGACTAGGCTATTGTTTCCCTTTCACCGCTTCCGGGTCTCTGAAATGCAATTTCGGTTGCTCAATTTGCTGCAGGCAATTCAGTCAACCATTTCTTGACTTGACTGACTTGTTCGACGATTGAGACCTTTAAGGTCTGTTCGTTGATCCTATTATAACTCATCACTCAGTGACTGTCATGCGCGGCTTTCAAGACTGAGCAAACTAGTTCATTTTAAAATCGGAAATGAAATGAGGTAGGGAACAGTAAACGATAAACAGTAAACAAGTGGGGTATGTTTTGCTCCCATAAGGAAACCTAACACAGAGTAACTTTTATTCAAGACTGGCACAGCCTTTTAAACTTGAATAAAGTCCGACAAATACATAGACGAACAATCTAGTAGTGGGGGAAAAAACAAGCGCAGGCCAACAATGAACTGTCTGGCAAAGATTTGGACTTGAGGGGAGAGGAGAGAGGGGAGGGAGTTTGAAGTGGAGAACTGGAAAATAAATTAAAAAAAAAAAATGTACAGTATGAAAACTCTTCTCTAGCTGCATAAGCGAACATCGCAATCCCTTTTGAAGCAGATATATTTGTATTGCTGCTCGAGGGCCTTTCGCCCGCTGGATCGGGACTCATCAGGGAGACACGGCTGGATGTGTCTGCGCTCCGGCTTCAATAGAGAACACCACAGTCCATAATACTGTGGTGTTCCATCCACCATGGGTGCAAAAAAGAATCCAATAGCACCCCCGAGCGCCAGCGAAGAGTAGTAAATGCAACCAAACGAAAGTGTGGGGAGGAAAAAAAAAAGTTGCTGTAAAAACTAAAGACATTATGCAAATAACATAAAATATGGGGGCAGTCATTTGAGCTACGCTGAGGATCCACCCAAAGATGCAAGGGAGATCAAAGACAAACACACTGACGGACAGAAACAAATACAAATAACTCAATTAATCAAAGCAAAATACGGAAATGAAAATGATGGTAGGGAACAGTAAACGATAAACATCAAACAAGTGGGGATAGTTTTGCTCCCATAAGGAAACCTAACACAGAGTAACTTTTATTCAAGACTGGCAAGCCTTTAAACTTGGATAAATAAGGTCCGACAAATACATAGACGAACAATCTAGTAGTGGGGGAAAAACAAGCGCAGGCCAACAACTGAACTGTCTGGCAAAGATTGGACTTGAGTGGGGGGAGAGGGGAGGGGAGTTTGAAGATGGAAAAACGGGGAAAATGAAATAAAAAAAAAAATGTTACAGTTGAAACACCTCTCTAGCTGCAAGGGAAAATCGAACCCTTTAAAGGAAATATGATTCCCCAGGCCTTGGTGGAGGGACCAAAGGGGAGACAGGGGTTGTTGCTCCCATCAAAAAAACAACCACAAGTATTATGGGTGCCACAACAATGGGAAAAAAAGAATCCAAGAACCCAGACAGAGCGAAATAAAAAAGGAAACCCAAACGAATGTGGAAAAAAAAAAAGTTGGGGAAAAAAGACAAGGCAATAAATAAAAAATGGGGAACTTTGAGAAACGTAAAGATAAAAATGCAGGATTAAAAGAAACACCAAAAGAAACAATACAAATTAACCTCTTTAAACAAGAATGAATCGAATGATAGGGAACATTTTAAACCGTCCCAAAAACAATGGGTTTTTTGGCTTCCATAGGAAACCTACAGAGAACTTTAATTAAGACGCACAGCCTTTAAACTTGAAAAGTCAAAATACCATACGAAAATAGTAGTGGGGAAAAAAAGCAACGAATTGCAAATTGATGCCAAAAGGGGGGAAAAAAATGGAAAAAACATAGATCATAAAAGGGAAAACAAATGATAATGAAATGGGAGTCACAAACAGAAAGGGAGGGGAAGGAACAAAGAGGAAGGAGAAGGGAGAAGTTCTGAAAAGAAATGAGAAAGTTTGGGGAAAGAAACTAAAAAAAAAAAAATGTTCGAAAAGAAACTTCTTACTGAAAGGGAACATGCAATCCTGAAGGCGAAAAAAATTGATGCCCTCGTAGGCTTTGGCCCTGATGGGGACATAGGGAGCACGGTGGTTTTGGCGTGGGTCAAAGAGCCCAAAACCCCCAGCCATATGTGGTTTCACACCAGGGGGAAAAAGAATCCAAAGCAAAGCACCAGCCAAAGATATTTGGGAACCAAACCAATTGGGAGGAAAAAAAAAGTGCTAAACTAAAAGACATATGAAAATAACAAATTGGGAAGTTCTTTACCACGCTGAAAAACCAAAATCAAGGGAGCCCCTCAAAACCCCAAGAGGACAAAAAAAAATAATTTAATAAAACAAGCAAAAATAAAATAATGATTTGGGAACTAAGATAACAAAACAAGGGGATAAATTTCCAAAGGAAACCCTAAACAAAACTTTTATTCAAATGCAACCTTTAAACTTAATAAGTCCGCAATATAAACGAAAATCATTTGGGGAAAAAACAAGCGCGGGCCAAAGAAACTGCAGGCAAATTTGACTTAGGGGAGGGAGGGAGGGGGGTAAGAGGAGAATGGAAATTGAAATAAAAAAAAAAGAAAAAAAACTTTAAATTTATTGTGGGGAAAAGAACCCTTTTGAAGGCAATAAATTGTATTGCCTGTCCAGGCTTTCGCCGCTGGATCGGACTCATAGGGAGCACGGCTGGTTGGTCTGCGCCCGGGTCAAATAGAGACACACCACAGTCCATAATACTGTGGTGTTCTCACCACCATGGGTGCAAAAAGAATCCAATAGACCCCAGAGCAGCCAGCGAAGAGTAGTAAATGCAACCAAACGAAAGTTTTGGGGAGGAAAAAAAAAGTTGCTGTAAAACTAAAGACATTATGCAAATAACATAAAATATAGGGGACAGTCTTTGAGCCTACGCCTGAGGAAACCACCCAAAGATTCAAGGGAGATCAAAAGACAAAAACACAGACGGACAGAAACAAATACAAATAACCCAATTTAATCAAGCAAAATCGGAAATGAAATGAGGTAGGGAACAGTAAACGATAAACGTAAACAAGTGGGGTATGTTTTGCTCCCATAAGAAACCAACACAGAGTAACTTTTATTCAAGACTGGCACAGCCTTTTAAACTTGAATAAAGTCCCACAAAACATAGACGAACAATCTGTAGTGGGGGAAAAAACAAGCGCAGGCAACAACTGAACTGTCTGGCAAAGATTTGGACTTGAGGGGAGGGGAGAAGGGGTGAGGAAACCACAGTATTATGGACTGTGGTGTTCACTATTTGGACGCCGGGAGCGCAGACACAACCAGCCGTTTTTTCCCTGATGATCCCGATCCAGGGGCGAAGGTCGGGGCAGGCAATACAAAATATTTTGCCAAAAGGGATTGCGATGGTTCCCTTAAAGCAGCTAGAGGAAGAGTTTCAAAATCGTAACATTTTTTTTTTTAATTCATTTTCCAGTTTCTCCATCTTCAAACTCCCTCCCCCCTCCCTCCCCTCAAGTCCAAATCTTGCCAGAAGTCATTGTTGGCCTGCGCTGTTTTTTCCCCACTACTAATTTTTCGTCTATGTATTTGTCGACTTATTCAAGTTAAAAGGCTGTGCCAGTCTTGAATAAAGTTAAAGTGGGGAGGTTTCTTATGGAGCAAAACATACCCCACTTGTTTACTGTTTATCGTTTACTGTTCCCTACCTCATTCATTTCCGATTTTGCTTTGATTAAATTGAGGTTATTTGTATTTGTTTCTGTCCGTCTGTGTGTTTGTCTTTTGATCTCCCTTGCATCTTTGGTGGATCCTCAGGCGTAGGCTCAAAGACTGTCCCCTATATTTTATGTTATTTGCATAATGTCTTTAGTTTTACAGCAACTTTTTTTTTTCCTCCCCACACTTCGTTTGTTGCATTTACTACTCTTCGCTGGCTGCTCTGGGGGTGCTATTGGATTCTTTTTTGCACCCATGGTGGTGAGAACACCACAGTATTATGGACTGTGGTGTGTCTCTATTTGACGCCGGGAGCGCAGAACAACCAGCCGTGTTCTCCTGATGAGTCCCGATCCAGCGGGCGAAAGGCCTCGGAGCAGGCAATACAAATATATCTGCCTTCAAAGGGATTGCGATGGTTCCCTTATGCAGCTAGAGAAGAGTTTTCATATCTGTAACATTTTTTTTTTTAATTTCATTTTCCCAGTTTTCCATCTTCAAACTCCCTCCCCTCTCCCCTCCCCTTCAAGTCCAAATCTTTGCCAGACAGTTCAGTTGTTGGCCTGCGCTTGTTTTTTCCCCACTACTAGATTGTTCGTCTATGTATTTGTCGGACTTTATTCAAGTTTAAAAGGCTGTGCCAGTCTTGAATAAAAGTTACTCTGTGTTAGGTTTCCTTATGGGAGCAAAACATACCCCACTTGTTTACTGTTTAGTTCATTTTAGCTCGTACAGGCTGATAGGTGCCTCCATTGACTGTTCCCGGAAGAAATTATTGTCAACCTCAATGATTTGACCGAAATTCTCCATGCTGATTGCAATCAGCTGACACAGGACTTACGTCGATCTGCCGCTCAGTAACACTCAATGATTGTACATTGTGTTGACAAGGTAAGATGCTGCATCCATGCGCTGTAGCAGACGCCGAAATGACATATTTGCATGTAAATTTTCGTACACCGCCCCCCCCCCCCCCCCAATAAGAAAAGACTAAGAACAGCATGTTTTGCCGAAAATCCCATCTTTGTAATCATAGCTGACTCTCTCAATCACAGTTTCTTGAATTATTTCTTATTTGATTCAAAGTATGTGGGGTTTTTTTGTTTGCCTTCACCTAAATCAAAACAAACTCGACAGGAAGTAACGTCATCAGATGGTCACGTCTGCAGATGGTGCTTGATGCGAATGATCCAGCCGCATGCCGCTACAATATGCATGTATGTAATGGGTTGAAGAACCTAGGATCTAACTAGATCAGGTAAACGCACACATACCGGCAGCTTAGGCAGTGAGATATTACAAATATTTCTGCAAATGTACAACATTCATTTTACCACTGAGCCCGCATCAACGCAACTTGGCAATGACAGTGATTGATTTGAATAGAAGATTATAAGAAGGAAAGAACTGAAACCTGAAAAGAATCAGCGACAGGCTTAAAGGCCTACCTGTATTTGGAGCCGACTCAACTATACTATACTAAGATATTTATGCTAGTGGCATAATCTCACAGTGATAGTCGCTGTATTCGTTGGCAGTTCTGAGCCGTAGTTCTGCTGTTCATCATGCTCAGCTCTCATCAGCTGACTTCGGTCTGCGCTGTTTCTGTTATAATATTGACCATATTGTTTGTAAAGTCACACTCACACACACACACACACACACACACCAACACACACTCTCTCTCTCTCTCTCTCTCTCTCTCTCTCTTCTCTCTCTCTCTCTCACCTATCCCTGAGTCTTGAAGACCGTAGGGGTGCCACAGAAACACCTCACAACCAGCTCCTTCCGCTCCACCCGGTTTTCAGACGCGCTTATAAGTTGCTGAGTGTGAGGCCAGTCCATGCACTGATGCTGTCCTCTCCATCTCTTTCTGTCTTCCTTTCCTTCTGCCTCCTTGCACTGTTCCTTGTACTTGTAGAACGGTTTAGCAAATCCATTGATCTTGATTCATGACCGTACCATCTCATTTTCCTTCTTTTCGTTGTGAACAACAGGTCTTTGCATGGTCCAATGGCTTGCCTTACTCTGGTCTGGACCTCCAAGTTGGTAATGTGGTCTTTGTATGAGATGCCAAGGATTTTGCGGAAGCATCTCATCTCTAATGCCTGAATCTCCTCTCAAGTTAGCTGTCAGAGTCCACGTCTCACAGGTGTAGAGAAATATGGCAATGACTATGGAACGCTTCAGTCTGATCTTGGAACTGATAGCACGTGATGTTTCAGCGTCATTCAAGGTGGGTCTTAGTCTGGCTAGTGCTGCTGTCATTTGTGCAGCTCTGGAGTATGTTTCAGGTTTTGATCCCATATTGAAGCAATTGCAGCGAGGTACTTGAAGCTCTGAACTGTCTCTCGATTTTTTTCCCCTGATAGTGATGTTAGCGCTGATGTTGATGGTGTTGTTAATCGTAAATTTTGTCTTTTCAGCACTGATCTCCATGCCAAATGCTGCAGAACATTTGTCAAGATGTTCTGCTTGGTTGGTTAGTTCCTGATCTGCTAGCCCTCAATATCATGGGCGAAGCGTACCAATGCTTACTGAGCCTTGATCAGTTGATGTCCCTCCAGTGCATCAGTCATAATTCTCTCAGGTAAATGTTGAAAAGAGTGGGTGAGACTGCCTTGCCTCACTCCAACAGTTGTCTTGAGCCAGTCTCCTATAGTGCCATTGAGGAAGACTGGGCTGGTGGTGGCTTTATCATAGAGACATTCTATGGTTCTGATCAGGAAACACACACACGCACGCACGCACGCACACGCACACCCACACCCACACCCACACACACACACACACACTGTGGTATGCATAGAGAAACAAAAGTCCAGGCAGCCTGATTCACTTTTCTCTGTCAGCAGAAGGTGGTGGGAGCTTCTTACCCTCTGCCTCTCACCACCCAGCATCTGAAAGCTGGCTTCCTTCGTTATATTATTTGCAGACAGCAGAGTTCGCTTTCTTTCTTTCCAAGTTCACTGATAATACTGGTGGTATTATGATATTTGTTTAATTGACTGTGACCCACTATCCATCCTCTGAAGTCAGATCTTGAACAATATCAAGAACATACTCATTTCGTAAAAAAGATAAGCACATTGCAGTGAAAATTTTTTTTTTTTCATACTGTCTAAAGAGAGATAAGTTTCGTTAAAGTGTTTCTTACATTTGTAAATACAAACCTGAAATGTAGTATTGTGCTTTGCAAATTCATGGAGATAATGTTGCTTATGGTATATTTTTATTTTTGGAAGGCAAAAACAATGAAATGAATTGGTCAGCTAGGCAGTAAGAACAAATGGCCAGGGATTCAGCTTGATGCAGTCTCAAAGGGATTGTGATTAATTGCTGTCTGCTCTCAACATGATTTCATTCATATTCCACAGGACTTTGTATTATCCATCTTATTAATGGCGACTTACTAATTAATGTTGATGATTTGTACAGAAGTAATAAACTATACCAATTGTTAATGATAGTTTTGACAAGGAACATATAGATGCCCCATAGCAATAGTGCATTAAAGCCAAATTTTCTGTGTACATAATGTTTGCTGCTTTTATCTCTCTTTGCATGTGTCTGTCTCTAACAGTGGAACCAGGTGCATGCCACTCACTCTGACTCTTCCATACACAGCCACATTCAGCTTCATTCTGTCATAGTCTCAAAACCAGCAGTGCACAAGGAGCAATCAATACCCGGTCAGCATGAAGTAACCCACCAGAAAAGGCACTGTGCTGCTACTAGTGCTGCATTGCTTCAGTTGTGTTAAGTAGTGATTATTTTGATACAACATAATGTAGGATAAGACTAACTAATCCCCATTGTCCTTCTACCAACAGTGAATTTTAGAATGTGTGAATCCACCATGAGTAAGTGTTCGTGTTACCTATTCCATCCTATGATGGTCCTCATTAATAAGAAGACAATGAAGAATACGATACAAATGTGAAAGGAAGTTAAAACTGAGGTTAACATGAGAGCAAATCGCGAAAGACAACATAGGTTTGAGAATGTTATGATGTCACTGATGATCAGCAAGGGGATGAGGACGATAAATGAAAGGCTTTGGATTCCCTTGACAGTTTGAAGCTCCATGACAGAGCTGTACGATGCTCTTTTTGTTATAATAACATGAGTCGGGCTAGAGAGATCTAAACAAAGCAGCATTGAAAGGACTTTGAGTGGTTTGCTACGTTAATTATAACAACACCAAAAATAAAAAAGAAAGATAAAGACACTGGCAGCATTGGTCATTAAACATTATTTTGAACAGCTCCTTCAGAGGTGCATTCATTGAAACAATCAAGTGAATTAATCTCAGATGTATGACTCCAGTTTTCCCATATTGGGCCCATAATACATTCCACAACAGGACAGGGTCCAGCTATCTTAGATCGAAAAAAAAAAGGACTCTCAAATGCATATCACTGTACCTCTTTGTCCTCATCTGTCTTCCTACTTATTTCTCTATCTTTCAGTCTGCCTGTGTACCTATCTGTCAGTCAATGCCTTCAGTGGAATTCTTTCACTCAACTGCCAACTGTGACATTATGATTCCCCCCCCCTCTCTCTCTCTCTCTTTCTGTCTCCCTCTCTCTGCATCTCTCCCACCCACCCTCATTCCCTCCCTCCCTCTGACTTTTGCTGATTGACTGAAGATTTATTTTGGTATTTTTACTCAATTTTTATTCTGATTCTTTGTTTCAGATGATGCTGAACTTCTGTTGACCGCTAATGTCAACAGAGATGGCCAAAGTATTCCCAAGATATTGGGGTGCTGGTACAGCAGTCCCAGACCGTTTTGTCAATCTTGTTTTCGTGTAAACTAAATAAAGCATGGAGTCTGAACACAGTGGATGGATTATAGAGGAGGTTTTTCATATTCAGAATGCTTCAAAGGATGAGTTTCCTTCTTATGTGCAAGAGTATGAAAAAGAGGTTGATGACTTGGTGGAGGCCCTGAAAGAAGATGCTGGCAAAGATAGTACATCAGTTGTTGGAGGAGATCTTCCCTGCTCAGAAAGAACAGATGGTGCAGCATGTATTCATGAACAGGGTAAAGATTCAGAGTGCTCAGTTCAAGCACATGACAATTGTCATAGGCATGACTGCAGAGTAGATTCAGGTGCAATTGTTGCAGATGATCTTGATGTTGTGGACGGTGCTGGTAATCACATCAGTGATGGGCATGTGCAGACTCCATCAGATGTTGACCTTCCCAGCCTTATTCAGCCTGCTGTTCTACATGATGGCAAAGACTTGTATGCCTTGGATCATATAGAAAACAACATCTGTGGCATGGTCCGTGAACCAGCTGATCATGCTTTCTCCGACAATGCCAGTGAGTTTACTGATCTTTCAGCCATAAATCCAGAGGCTAGTCACACTATAGAGCAGGCTCAGGATGTCTCAGTCTCTCTGAGCAGTCCATCAAGATTGGATGATATTCTTTCTTTATCAGTCCATAATGAGTTGTCCTCTGACGTGAACGTGTCTTCAGACATGAGCAGCCTGCAGACATTGTCAGACCTCTATACATGTGGAGCTAATGGGGCAGAACATCAGTTACCTCTCACAAGTTTTAAAACCGGTCAAACTGGCCAAGGAGACTCAGAAATATGTGCTTCCTCAGAAGGATCAGTCACAGTTCATTTCAGTTTAGAAAACAATATTGAAATTGTACCTTGCAGTTCCCCTGAGGTGGAAGCTGAGATCATGCAGTTCAGTCAGTTATCTACGGCATCTTTTGTTCCAGCAGAAGACGCCCATAAAGAATCAGATTTGACAGTTCTCGACCCAGCATTATCCTCTGTGACAATCAAAGATGAACCTCAAGATACAGGCTATGAGCAAGCCTCGGCACAAAGTGAACAAATAACTCATCTTGGACAAAGCTCCATCCAACATTCAAAGTCCAGCGAAGTCTGTGACAATAACAGGTCAAATATCATCACCACTGTCAACAAGGACGGCAAAAAGAAACGTGTGCGGATTGTCGTGGTCAAAGGGGAGTGGAGAAAGCCAAAGATGAAAAACAAAAACAAGAACTTGGCCACTGCTGTGAGACAAGGCACACAGCATATTGCACAAGATCAGTCCCAACCGCTATGTTTTACAGCCAAATCATCGTCAGGGTCTTCAGCAGTTCCCACTGCTCTTTTCCGCAATGTCCACATCAAGACTGAGCCAGTAGATACAGGCTACTGTGATAAACAGTCTGCAAGAGACTCACAACAACCATCCATCACTTCAACTCAAAATAGCACCAGCTCACAGCAAGACACAGATTCTGAATTAGCTACCACGTCACAACAAACTTTGTCTCAGACTCCCGTGACACACACCGACACCAGTACTGGGCCCACAGCTGACTCTTCCAGCCTGCTTTCCAGGAGGGCAGAGGAGGGGAAAGAAAGCAGTGAACAGGGACCAGCTTCCATGGACAGTACATCTGCTCCAGAGGCTGCTCTGGAGCTTGAAACCACCTCAGGGGAAATGGTGGTAAGCTTGGAGCTGGGCAGTTTGAATTGCTTGTAGGCAATGTATTACTAGTCATTGCATAAAGTACAGATGGATGCTTTAACCGCATATATACACACTCACAAACGTGCATGAATTATAGTAATATGCTGGAATTTCTTTTGCCACTTTTGAAGTTTAGAGGATGAAGATAATATTATTAGGGGAGAAAAAGCTGTGCAGTTTCCTTTCTATGTGGTTTGATTTGAGTATATAATTACAATACTGGTTGTAGAGACAGTGCATTGATCATTGTATGTGATAATGCAGCACTTGCACATCATATATATAAAAAAAATAATTCATACACAATGCATGCACATTATTGGGAAAAAAAAAAGAAGACATTATTAAGTTTGCCATAGTTGTCACTCTTTTAACTCTCTGGGTAAATTTTGAAAAGTCTTCAGTACCAAATGTGGCAAATGACATAAAAGGTAAAATGATTGTCAAGACAAACATGTCTGATAGAAACAAACTCAAAGTCATAAGTGAGTATTCAGTAAAGCATTCATTTTACAAAAGAGGTGATTTACACGTTGATCTTTTAGTAATAGTTAAATCATCAGTGTTAGAAGTAAATTTACAGTCTGTATCTCTGTCAGCATTTTTACTTTTTTGTTAGTTTGTTTTTGTTTTGTTTTGTTTTTGGCAGCATTTGCTGTAGATTTAATTAGGCAAGAACTACTGACCAATGCTCCATCACCAAATGAAAGATCTGCATTGGTCCAGGGATGATTAATGGAGTGTTTGATTTTTTTTTTCTTTTAACACAAAGCAGTTACAGTATACTCAAGAATTTGTCTCATTTACACCTACTGTTGTCATTTTTCAGTCCACAATGTTGTGTGCGCACATTGTAAGTCAGAATGAATAATATGGGAATGACTTCACTGACAGTACAGGAAAAATAAGATGGTGAAAAAGAATAAAAAGAAAGGAAAGAAGAAACTTTTCATTTGTAACATACATCCTAGAAATTTTAATAATAGCAGTTATACAGTAGCAGATCATGCTTCAGTACAGGAAGTCCATATCTCTTGTTTGCAGAAGCCTGGAATCCAGTCTTGCAGTGTCAGGTTGCAACGGCTGCCATACGACATTGTGACTGCAGGGATGGTGAATTTGAAGAATGACTCGCAGGTACTGGACTGTTTTACATATATGTTTCAGACACCTTTTTAGTTTTCATCACTCTGTGGCAGTCTCAGATTCTGAAAATGATAGCAGCAGTGTCCTGGATCTTTCAAAATGGATCAGTTGATATTTGTCCTGTTTTCAAAATGGATTATTAAATTTATTGTGCATTTTATTTATTGTAGCTTTTTGGGGGGTTGGGGGGAGGTGGTATCTGAGTGCGCGTCAGTTCAAGTTCTCAATGTTTTCATTCGTCACACGTAAAAAGAATCATTTGTTTAAAAGTTGGATGGACTTGGGGATAAAACTCTTTTTTGTTCTACACAGTCTTGATTTTGGGGTCCTATAACGTCTTCCGGATGGCAAAAGTTCATAATACCGACTAAGATTATGGCTGCTGTCGCTCGCAATCATCTGCGCCTTTCGAACTGCTCTTTGTTCAGACAACACATTCAAACTACTCTGTCTCTCGCCCACAATCTTGCTACAGACTTTCACCACCTTATTCAACACATTCTTGCTCTTCACAGTTAGACTTCCATACCAACAGATAAAAGAGAAAGTTAGGATGGACTCAATAAAACATCTGTAAAATCCTTGCAGCACTTTTCTATTTACATTGGGGCTTCTGAGCTTCTGAAGGCAAAAGATCCTTGATTGACATTTCTTGTGGATAAAATTAGTATTTGTTATAAAATTTAATTTGTCATCAATTATTGTGCCTAGATATTTATACACACTCACACGTTCAACTTTCTCACCGCTGATATATAGGTCCGGAACATCTGGAGGATTTTTCCAAAAATCGATCAGCAATTCTTTTGTCTTTTGAACATTTAGGTTGAGATAATTGTCTTCACACCAAGCAGCAAACATATTCACACGATCACAGTACACAGAATGACAGTTTGACAGATCTTGGAGAGCAGAGTCATCAGAATATTTCACAAGAGGAGTAGTATCATTGCCAGTACAATCATTTGTATATAGAGTAAACAACACAGGTGAAAGTACATCATTTGAGAAGATTTGGATCCTTAATGGTTTTATTCTAAATGTATTCTGGTCCTTAGTGGCTTAACTCTATAAAAGTATTAAAATCTGACACAGTTAAAAACAAAAGATTTATCTACAAGGTGTTAAAATTTGAAGTCTTTGGACCTCAACTGTGTCTTCTACTTACAAACAGATGATAACTCTTAGGTTTGTTCTGAGCAAGGATAGTAACTCTTTCATCCATTGTGAGCAAGGACAGTAGGTAGGTCTTGGGTCCATTTTGATCAAGGACGGTTGCTCTTTGGTCCATTCTAAGCAAGGATGTTAACTCTTGGGATGATTCTGAGCAAGGATGGAAGCTCATGGGACCATTTTGCAATGACGGTAGCTTAGCAAAGGAGGCCAAAATGAGGCTTGCCCTGACTGTCAGTACAAACAGGAGCATTTATTTCGATGCGATTTTCTGTGTGAGACTATTCTCAAGAATTTTGTTTGAGTTGGATGTCAAAGAGGCAGGTCAAAGTCCTGAATGAACAACAGACGACATGGAGGACTGGACTGGTTGCACCTCTGCCCCGTCGTGCATGACTGAGGATAGATAACTGCATAGATCTTTAACTGCACAAGCTACCATCACAGTTTTCCTGCAACCTGCTATTATGGCACTCAAAAAGAAGAAAATTTCTTATGTTTTGAGTAGCTGACTGGAATCTCAATGTTGTGCTTTGTCAGCGGTGTTGGTGATGTGACCATATCGTTGTTGATGATAGTAGGAGATGATTTTTATTTTGTTCTGAAGAGGGGGATCATTGCCTTTGAGAACACCATTTCTCACATTAACACCTCATGTGCTTTTAATCTTTATTCAGCATAGCCCTCAGGTTATGACATTAGATATAAGATATGTTAACTAGTTGCAAACTGCGACTCGCCCAGGAAATGATGTTGTCATATATTCTGCACCAAGGCAATTATTGTCATTAGTAGGAAGCCTAACGGGTACTTTCAGTGTATTTTAGATCAGTAAAGGTACTACTAATCATCATTTAAGTGATTTGGCTGCAGTGCCAGCAGTCTCTCCTCTGATGAATTGCCTCACGATGACTTGATTGCTCTCTGCAGATTGCAAGTGCCCATGTTGCAATAGAATAAAGCTTGATGTGGTTGTGTAAGTGGAGCGGAAATGCACAGCATGGAATAATGTGACAATGGAGGCACTGATGATGAGAGACCCAAAGGAAAAAGAAATTTGGTTTTTATATTTTTAAGTTTGTTAAAATGTTCAAGGGACTTGAAGTCTCCTGACTTGTCTGTCATGGCCAGACAGCAATAAAAAGTTAAGTATTTCTGCCCAGTTTGACCTAATCAGATTATTTATGCTGTATTTAAAGTGTTTAAAAAGGTCTAATCAAACTGCCTAATCTGAACTGCAATATACTTTTCTGTTCCCACAGATCTTGCAAGATGCAGCTGCCCACTCCGTGACTTCCTCCCTTCGGAAGAGATCTCTTCATGGCAAACGGCCCTGGGAGTGCAGGCTCTGTGGTAAAGCCTACAAGACCAAATCGGCCATGACTCAGCATTACAAGATTCACAGTGGAGTACGGGAGCATGTGTGCACCATCTGCGGTGCAGATTTTGCGTACAAGAGTGTGCTGACGTCGCATTATCGATTTGTCCATTTGAAGGAGAAGCCCCATGAGTGCCCCGTATGCGGGAAATGTTTCAGCTGGTCATCGCACCTCACCACACACCTGAACAGACACTATGAGTACAAACCTTCCACCTGCCCTATCTGCAACAAACAGTTCAACAACTTCTACATCAAGAAACACCTGGACACCCATTCTAATGTTAGGCCATTTCAATGTACCATTTGCAAGGCCAGATACAAATCAAAAAGGGGACTGGAGGAACACAAGAAGGTTCACTCGGGCTTGAAGCCTTTCAAGTGTGACACATGCGGCCAGAAGTTCCCATACAGCAATTCCCTGGTTGTCCATATGCGAACACATACAGGGGAGCGGCCTTTTTCCTGCCCTAAATGCCCATCCACATTCACACAGTCCACACACCTGAGGACACACCTGAAAGGTGTGCACAAGATGAAGAGTTTTCCAGCTCGTGAAAGAAGAGAGCTGGTACAGAGGGTCTTTGCCAAACCACCACCCAGCATCACCAAAGACCGCTTTCAGCTCATGAGACATGCTTTGAGCCAAGTGGATGTGTTGGAGAAGCAGGTGGTTGAGATGAATCGGAGCAGAGCAGCAGGTACAGCTGCAGAAGATGCATGCCATGTTACTGGCCTTAATGTCAATCCATTCCAAAGTAAAGCTAAAGGATTTTCTGAAAAAGCGAAAAGCGCTGAACATTCTGGCAAAGCAGCAAGCCGTAGAGGTCGAAAAAGGAGAGGACGAGGAAGAGGCCGTTGGCTTGCCAGCAAGCATACAGAAAATGGTGAATCAGGTCTCATATCTTGTAATGAAGATGCATATTCATGTAATGGTGAGAGTACAATAGACGAGATGACTATTCATGGTGAAAGTGAATGTGGTTCCAGCAAACAAGCAAGAATTCAAGAGCAAGAACTTGAAATCTGCGATGATACAATTGAAGATGGTGACTCTGATAATAGCAGTTTGGAGCCAGTTTCAAGAGCGAGTCGGTGTGTTGTGAAATTCAAGTTTGGGGCTGGCAGAGGGCGGAGAAAGAAGAATTTGTTGTGAATGCTTTTAGATCTTCAGGCATCTTTGAAGAAAATGCTTGTTCCCTGACCATTGATGTCAGAGTAAGAAAGTTTTCCACTTGAACCTAAAGCCTATGCCGTTAATGAAAAAAAGCACCATGTTACCTTTTATTTTCAAACTTTTGAATGTAAAATCATGGTTTAATCAACAAGAGGGACAACAAAATGAAGACCGTTGAAACTTCTGTGAAATGCGTAGGTTCTTACCCAAAGGAATATTTGGGTGAAAACCTATCAAATGGATCAGAAACACTATTTCATCCATTTCTTTTATCAAGTGTTCACTTTGTGCCCTATATTGAAGGTTTAAAGTCTTTTTGCTGTCACATCAAAACATTTAAAATCATGAATTATATCACTACCCGGATTTGGTATGTGGTGTAAATACATTGGAATACTGGTTTCGTTAATAGTTTACATGCATTCTGTATGTTCACAGATTCATTCTCAAGCATGATGACACACAGAAGTATTGATGCATGCATTTACACACATATACAAGATACATGTATGTACAGACATATGCATGCTTACTTGCATGTGTGTGCATACATATGCATTTACACACACACATGTGCACACACGCACACATGCGCGCACAAGAGCAGAAGAAGCAGAGTCAAAATAGTGCACAAGGGAATATTATTCAACAGTAATTGCTACAAAATTTGAATTAAATCAAGTCTTGGGTTTTAAATATGTTTGATGCAATGAAATTTTCCTAAGATACAATTCTACATTGTAATTAAATTCATTGCCATTGTCTTATCAGTCCATGTGCACCTTTATTTACTTGAATTCAATTTTGGATTTTTTCCCTCACAGAAGTTGGCAGAGAATGACTTGGCCTGTATTGATGAGTTCTTGAACACATCATAAATGATTGGGTATATTGTCTCCTGTGGAGACTGAGTAGCCCCCAAAGATTCTGGTTGTGAAGAGTTAAGAGAAAATGCCTGTCTAAGCCTTCAAATTCTGGTTGTCATGTCCATTCATTTACCACTCCTCCAAGCCTTTTGGCTCTTAGTCTTGTCTTGCAGTTAGGTACCATATTCAGAAAAGAAAAAAAAACTACTTGTATTTTCTTTGCATAGTGTTGCTGAGATCTGTGTACTCACAGGCTCTTGGTGTACACACCATTGATACTTAATGCTCCATATCATTGAAAAGAAGAAAAAGAAAGAAAGAAAATGGTAGCTACACCATATGTAACAGCACAGTCATAGTTAACAAGAGGTAGCCTGAGAAACAAGCTTTGTAAAATAGATGGAGCTGTTATATAGCTGATATGGAAATCTACAGAAATGGCTTGCTTCAGTTTATGAGAGAGATTGACAATAGTATTATAGATGGAGCTGTTATATAGCTGATCTGGAAATCTACAGAAATGGCTTGCTTCAGTTTAAGAGAGAGATTGACAGTAGTATATATATATTCCTTTTCTTTTTTTTTCTCTCTGCAATATCAGCATCCTGCAATGGATTACAGAAGAATGACCAATGCCCCCCCCCCCCCCCCCCTTTCTCTCTCTCTCTCTCTTACCCCTTCTTGACCTTGTTTTCTTTGATCTAATTTTCAATATTAAAATTTTAATCTGCACTAGATTTACTGCTGCAGGCTGTCTGTTAGTGTAAACCTTTCCACTGTCTTACATCATAAGGAGTATTTCTCTGGTTGATTTTAGGGATTATCCAGCATTTTTTGCTGCCAGTATTCATCATTTTGGTGGCAAAAATTATGGATTTTTTCACTTGACATAGAGATCGAAATGAATCATTTGAAACTTTACATTTTGGTTGAGGAATATGATGGCTATATTTGTAAATTTGTGTCAGGGTTTCCCATCAGCGTGACTGCGGATCATACATAAGATGAAAGTGCTAAGTACATTTTGAAATTTAAGAGTGAGGGTAGAAACGTGCAACAAAGTATCGGCCTGCATATTCACCTGCACATTACATCAACTTTGTTGTTGCAGCATTTGTACAGGCTGATGCAAGAGATTGAAACTAGACCACAACCATCAACGTTTCATTTAAAATGCACCCTTCTCAGAAGAATATGATAAACTGCATTGTGACAAGTTTTCTTTTGCATGACTGCATTGTGACAAAAGTTTTCCTTCGCATGTGTCATCGGTATCGTTCAAAGTTACATCAAGAGAATTCACTCTTACGCACACACACACACACACACACACACACACACACACACACACACAGATGAGAAGATGGAAAAGCAAGCAAAAATTTTTATTACAGTGAAATGACAAGTTTTGTCATCAAACAATGACGCCATCACTGATCACACCATCTATCGCAATGTCAGAAAGAAAAAAAGATATATTATGGAGATTCCATTGTCTGAAAGGATTTACTGTTCTATAAAACAGGAAGCAAGTCAGTTTGTGGAAACTGTGTTGCAGCTAATGTAAAGTTAACTATTAAACTTTAATAGGAAAGTACTTTCAGCCACTCAGATTTTTCATCATTCAGCAGTTTTGGGGTACATGTATACCCTCTAAAAAGTTTAGATTGATGTACAAATACCTCTTAATTTGTAACAGCTAAGTTACTCTCTGTACATGAAAGTGTCAGAGTTCGTGTATTTTAATAAATGTTTTTGTTTTTCTTTCCACTAACCTATGTAAAGTATGCATGTTACGTAGAAAAGAGTCAAGGGAGAAAACCCTTGATAGGGCATGGAGTTAGTTCAGAACCGGAGAGTTTTCCACTTGGGAAGTTTCCAAATTGCACTTTTGTTTGTTTGTTTGTTTAAACAACTCTTACTCATTCATATGTTTACTATTTCAATCTTTGTTTTTTGCCTCCCCCCCCCCCCCCCCTCCCTTTTGTTTTTCCAACATGTAATGTGTATGTTTGTGTGTGTGTTTGCACACACTTTCCTACTTTGTGCGGACAGGGAATTCTTGCGAATTGGTGGCCTGATTAATTTGCACTTTGGACCAGGGAAATCATATTGATTATCTGTTACCTTTTAGAAATATTTGAAGGATTATTTGGAGATTGTTTGGAATTGAATGATGTTTCAAGACTATGTTGCCATTGAAATTTTTTCAACATTTGTGATTTGAAATAAAGAAAATTTGATTCCAACAGACATTTGGCGTTGGTGTTCAGTATTGGGCTGAAGGTTAACTTTTTAAAAAGTTAAATCTCTTAACAAGTACAAATAATTCAACATTCTTTCAGTATGAACAGAGTTCCTTTGTTAGAATTTCTTCGGTACACACTACATGCGAAAGATAAAAAAAAAGAAATGCATGACAACTTTGAACTCTTATTATTCATCTTGTCAGTTGCTTGCCAACATACTCACTAATCCCCAGTGTGTTGCTCCCTCAGAATATAAAATGGCTGCCTAAACACTGCAGTTGTGGTCAACAGGAGTTTTTAGGATCTCCATGTGGATCAGGAGCGGGCACATCTTTCACACAACACACGTACACACATACACAGACACGCACACACATACACATGTGATACAGGCACATGTTTCACACACACACACACACATGCACACATACACACACACTCACATGCACACACACACACACACACACACACACACACACACACACACACACACACACACACACATGTACACAAGATTGAGAAGCAGCAGGTTTTCACAGAATGAATTTAGATGTGCTGCAACAAATAAGACAAGTGTAACTGGACAGGATTATATAACATCATTTAAACAAAGAGAAATATAAAATGTCAGTGATTGACACTGTAGATGGTTTGCTAATAAAGAAAATACATTTCGTTTGGGGAATAAACCAAGGAATGAATAAAACATGCACATCACAGGCATGCACACAAACATGTGCATAGATGTGAGTGCATACATATACACTCAATTACACATGCACTCACACGCACACACACACACACACACACGCACACACACACACACACACACACACACACACACACACACACACATTTCCAAATAGGTTAAATATTTAACAAATATGGCTCAATAACTCTCAACATCATAATTGACCTATTATGAACAGCAGCTTATAAAAAACATTTAAGGACTACATCAGTGAATAAGTTTAAAGTGCACACTAGTCGCAGCAATGCAGGGATTAGTACCTCAGACTTGCATGATTTGCAGTCATGGGTTTGATATCCATCAGAGCCATGGGACTTGAAGGCTGTGGCTGGTTCCAATGCAGAGTTGGGTGTGCCATAACCTCAAATGGAAAGATTAGAACACTGGGATTCCATTTCTCCATGAATTCGTGGATTTAAGCAAAATGTGGAAAAAACCTGTTAAAAGAAAGTATAGTATTTCAGAGGAAAAAAAAAAAAATATATATATATATATATAGGGAAGAAACAATTAGCTGTAGAATCCACAGAGTGCTAGTTGGAATTTTTGAATGCTGACAGACAACACTGGCGTCACAGAAACTTGAGTGAACTTCTTCGCGAGAGCAGTTGGAACAATTTTGTCGACTGTTAGCTACTAACAAGCATAAGAATGTCATGCTCTGATCTGTGCATTGGCAACACACTGCCAAAGCAAAAGAGATTGACAAAAGTTGTACAAACAAATAGTCCTGATTGTGATTGGACCAAAAAGTGGACGAAACACCTCTTAATGATCAGATCTGTGTCAAACTGTTCCATTTTGAAAGCAAGTTTCAAAACTTTCTG
>CM031598.1:64504612-64512112 GCA_018398815.1 Conus ventricosus | reverse complement strand
TGATCACAATAGTCATATGAACATCTTCATGCCTTATGCTGTTTTGTTGATTGTTTGATGGCTCTGATATTCTGTAGATTTTTATCATTTCATATCGACCACACCGTGACAACCCTATATTTGTATTTGTCTGCATCGTGTGTATGAAATTTGAGAGCGAAATGCCGAGTATTCTTTTTTATTTTTATTTTTTAATGAAACTAGTTTAAACGGTGTTTGCGCATCGTGATCGTGTTTGCACATGTTGCATCTGTTATTGCTGTGTGTGTGTGCATATAATCTATTTGACAAAGTGCATTGCATATAGGAGGGATTGGGTGGGGAAAGTTTTCTTTTTTTTTCTTTTTTTTTTTTTGTATCTTAACATTAGGGGACTGATGGCTACCATAGATAACAGTAGGAAGCGGGAAGAAAATGTAGGGAATAGCACAAAGTTTACAGAGAAGAAACCCCTCTCGTACAAGTATTTCAGTACTCGCATGACTCGTTACACTCTGAACAGGTCGGGCCGTACCCAGGCCACGACTCCTGCACGCCCTGTACTGGAGTATTAACTCTTGAAATGCTAAGAGGGTCGAACCGAATTCAGGTCATGACGTCTGGATGTCCTTCCACTGTCATTGATCACCCTCTCTCCTCTTCCCCATCCCCACGCCTTTAAATAAATTGTTTATTTGACCAGCTTCTGCCATTGCATTCTGGGAGCTCTCGAGAGTGTATCATGAGATCATAGGAAGATGCGCTCAAAACACCCTACTCCAACCTGTATGACGAGAACTTTGCCTTTGTAGCGCTTGCATACTTTCAGCCTTGAAAAGATCCTAGCTTCCTCCATTCCGCTTCCACATGGCACTGTGAGTAGGGTCAGAATCATTTGTTTTGATGAACCGTAGTGGAGAACTATACCCAATCTGACACCGCTTTTTTTTCTGACGTTTGTTCTTTGTGCCTTCAATTTATCAGGTGACTGATGGGTAATAAAAATGGAATTGTTAGGAGCCATTGCATTGTTGTTGGTTTTTTCATAAGGGAAATTAAGATGGGGCCCTTTGATACGTTGCTCACCGTCTGTTTAAAAGTTTTTAATGTTTCATGATTTGCGTTCTATGTTTTGCAGCCCAGTTTTCCACGGCTGTCTTATCAGGATTGATTATAGTTTTGCAGTGTATTTTGCGGTTTGCAAGTAACGTCGAGTGAACAGTTACGCGCATTTGACTGTAGGCCTACTTACAAATGTGGATATGCTGTCATTTGTGTGTGTGTGTGTGTGTGTGTGTGTGTGTGTGTGTGTGTGTGTGTGTGTGTGCGCGCGCGTGCGTGCGTGCGTGCGTGCGTGTGTGTGTGTGTGTGTGTGTGTGTGTGTGGTAATTCGGCCTCGCTGCCTGTGTGCATGCTTATTCAATATTCTTTTGGGACTTCTCAGACTGGTCATTTCAATACTATCGAGATAACTGAAGCAAAAACTGTAAGTGAGCTCATTTTTGCTGAACCTACTTACAGGTACTATTAACTTTCTGGGCAACTTGATGCACCTGAGCATAATGGCACGTGCTCACAGACCCAGCTCACGTGCGGCCGCAGTCCAGCCACTTTTCATCGCCATCATCATAGACCTGGGGGCGACTCTTATCGTTTTTAGTGGCTGCATCTTCTGCTTTGTACAGGTGATTGAAAGTACCGTTCCGTCAGCTTCAGTTTTGGGCACCTGGAATAGACAGAGAGCAAGGGGCGTGCCAGAGGGCCTGAGAGGGAGAGGAGGGCAGGGTACGAGAGGGAGGTAATGGGGGGGGGGGGGGGATGTGGGAACCGTCCCCACATCCCTTCCCCGCGACCCCATCTTTGCTGATCCACTCCTGGGGTCTTTCTTCTCAAACACACACACACACACGCACGCATGCACGCACGCACACACACACACATGCGCGCGCGCGCACGCGCGCGCGCACGCACACACACACACACACACACACGCACACACACACACACACATGCACACATACATACATACGCACGCACGAACTTTTGTATTGAATGAAACCCTGACATCCCCACGGGGAAACATGAACGGATTCACGAATATATGAAATAGTTATTGGTATACATGAACAGAGAGATTCTCTCACAAGCACCTCACAGACATAGGCCTATGTATCCCCATCTAGCTTCAATGTCAATATGACGACATTCAACGAACCATGCACACGTCCCCACCATTCACGCGAGGAGATATTCCGTAAGTTCCGTATACAAGTATGTGCATTAAGTTCCGTATACAAGTGTGGCAAAATACAAAACGAGGGTTTAAAACATTTTAAGACCGATTAGATCTACCTTGTAGACGATAACATTTAAAGAAGACATTTAGGTTTGGGGAATACAATTCACAGTGGCGGTGATGCTTCTTGCCGGAAGTCAATACTATTTGTCGTCTGCTTCGTTCAGGCTCAGGTTAGTCATTCACTGACTGATAAATAAAGTTTAAAAAAAAACCAAAAAAACAACAACAAACAAACCCTGAACTATGAAATTTGAAGGGCAACAGAACCTAAGTTGAATTCAGATAAGATTTCTTTGTTATTTCGATTGAACTGGGAGAGGGGAAAGGTCTTTTTAAGGTTAAAATTCAGTGGTTGTGAGTATGCAGCGTGTTTTACTGCTGTTAGATTTTAGACCAATAACATCATCTCATTATTATTAATTTCTTAACTAAGTTGACTATTTAAGAAGAAATTTTTTTTTAAAAGGGCGGCAAAAGATGAGTCAGGGGCTTTCTACTGTCGATAAAACATGTAGGGACTCGTATCAAATGACAATGGGATTTGTCTGCGGAGGTGACGGTCGTGAGTTCGACTTGAACCACTCGTGGGATCGGATTTTTTTTTGGCTTGAAAATCCTTTCTGTCCACTCAGCAGTAAATGCGCACGTGATTCAGTTCGGGGGGGGGGGGGGGGGGGGGGGGGGGGGGGGGGGTTAAGGCTGCGGAAATGGGGTGGTCACCGCCTTCCGGTGTGGTACCGATTCGCGAAATAGGAATAGGCGAAATAGGATTAGGCGAAATAGGAATAGGCGAAATGGGAATAGGCGAATCGGGATGTCCCCCTTCCATCATGCCGGTCCCCTGACACTGTGAACTTATGACGGGTCAGTGCCCTACGGGTCAGCAGACTTTGAGACTTCAACCAAACGGTAACTAGCAATACGGGCGCTGCCCGATGTTCAACAGTCCCAAAAGTCAATAGTTCGACTATTTCTGTTCCGACATAGCGATTGTCGACACCCATTCTGACTATCGATACTTCGGAATTTCGAAACAATGATCTGTTTCAACAGTCCGAAGAAGCGTTTATCCGACACTCCCGATGGAAAATTTTTTCCCTAACCTAGCAATACTCACTTGCCTTAGAACAATGGACACTCAACGCGCCTTAAAGCATGTGTTCTGTCCGTTTAATTTTCCAACCTCAAAAACCAAAGGGAACTTAATAATAAGAAAACGCCCTAGATCAATCGATGCTCAACAGACGACAAATAAACATACAAATAGGCATATTTCAACTGTTCAGTCATGATAATTCACGGAGAGAAGCTCCCGTGCAAAGAGAAGTTACCAAATCGGGTTTGGAGCAGTGATCTTCTAACAAATGATAAATCTGTCATGTTAGATTTGCAGAAAATGTCTGCATTTGGCAATGGGAGGCGCTGAAATCAGCTCGCCGGATTTTATTTATTTTTTTTTTTTTAAACTGGAGACATACTTTTCTTTCGATTAACGAGGCAGAATTGACAATGGCACGCGTTCAACAGCGTGCTAATTTTTATTGATTATTTCGCTGCTGTAGATCTACCAGGCATGCTTACACACACGCATACACTGACGCGCGCGTGCACACACACACACACACACACACACACACACACACACACACACACACACAAACACACACACACACACACACAAATGTTTTGTTGTTGTTGTTTTTTGAGGGAAAGGAAAAACACAAAGTCAGTGGCTTTTTCATCCAACCTCAAAGAAAAAAATATCTTTTTCAAGGGAGCAAAACCTCTCACACCTAACACACCAAGGTTATCTCTGCGTTTAAGCGCTTTAGGGAACAAGAATGCTGCGCGTAGTGGAGATAGTTGATCGACCGATTGGCAGTGGCGAGGGCCTAGCGCATACGGTCGAACTGTGTCAAGGAGATTGAAGTAGTCAGGTGATAGATGGCACCTACGGTAGTTAGGGCCCCTCCCGAGTTCGAACTTTCCCGATAGCGAAAAGGAATATGTGTCCACTAGAACCTCGGAGTATCAATTGAGTGTTAAAGACGCAGTCCGCTGAAGTTGCTTAGTAAACAGACCTTGAAGAACAGGAGTCTTGGGCTTGTTCAGATGGTATTGCTATGGGGCACCGTGTTGTGCTTACTCAGGCTGGTTGAATGCGTGTGGACGTCATTGTCGTAGTTTCTATAGGATAATTACTGTGTGAAAGTGGCTCCCGGAGTCGGCGGGGATTTTCGATGTCCATTTGGTGCAAAGTGGTTGTTTACAAAGCAGTTGGGTAGGGATGTGTGTAAATGCTGATGTGTGGAAGGATGTAGCGAGAGGGGAATTCAGTGTACTTGTGAAAACGAGGTGGTAGAGAAGCAACATGGACAAATGCATGCCAAAGGGAAAGCCTATGTGTCCATTCCTGTATAAACTGAGGGGAGAACAACACCAAGGAGAGAGGAGAAGAACACCACGGTAGAGAGAGAGAGAGAGAGAGAGAGAGAGAGAGAGAGAGAGAGAGAGAGAGAGAGAGAGAGAGAGAGAGAGTGAGCAGGACAGAGTAGGGTTGGAAGAGAGGAGTGAGCAGGACAGAGTAGGGTTGGAAGAGAGGAGTGAGCAGGACAGTAGGGTTGGAAGAGAGGAGTGAGCAGGACAGAGTAGGGTTGGAAGAGAGGAGTGAGCAGGACAGAGTAGGGTTGGAAAAAACTTGGACTGGGCAAGAGAAGTGACAGCAAGGTCTTAGGCGTAAAAGACAAGCAAGAAAAAAAAAGACTGGGTTCGAAACCCAGAGGTGGGTGAAAGAGACAAAGAAGAAGATTTCTACGTCGAGTTCCCAGAGACGACCACCGAGACCCAGTCCTGGAACCTGGTGCTTCTCAACCATAGGCGTCACCATCACCCAGTGCTGATGAAAACTTGAAGTGACTTGCTCGAGAACTGTGATGTGGTGTGCAAGTGTGTGTGTGTGTGTGTGTGTGTGTGTGTGTGTGTGTGGAAACCTGGCCATGTAAGAAGCCATTTTATTGTAACCCGGGATTAGGAAGTATTGATCTTTTATGTTTTGATTATTCCATTTTGTGTAATTGGATTTTTCATGTGTAATTATAAGTGGCATAGAAACTGTATTTCGTGTTCTCAGTCGGGTTAGGAGAGAAGCGAATGCGTGACATCCCACCCTAGAGAGAGGTGAATGGTTGGTGGGTGCATGAGTGTGCATATGCATGCATGAGTGCAGAGATAACCCTGGGGTGTTAAGCCTGACAAACAATGCATCATCTTAGTCAACGTAAGCAATACCATCACGATTTCCCCCGTCCTGGACATTCTTTACACAGGTGAAAAGAACACATTGCATAAAATTACGTATCAACACATATCATCATCATCATCATCAGTCCTCGCCGTGCCTGCTGGCGCTTGAGGCTATGGCAAGAGATCTCCATCAGGCTCTGTCTGCGGCTGCTCTGGGGGCTGTGTTGAGAGTCAGTCCTTTGCCTTTCAGCTCTCTTTCTATTGTCCTGCGCCGGGTTTCCTTCGGTCGCCCCCATTTTCTTTTACCTTGGGGGGTCCAGCGCAGGGCTGTTCTGGGGAGTGAGCTGGGTGGCATGCGACAGACATGCCCTAGCCATCTCCATCGACGCGCCTGGATGGTGTCCTGTATTGTGGAGACTCCTGTTCTAGTCCTCAGTTCTTCGTTTGAGATGATGTTCGGCCAGAAGATCCTGAGGATACGTCGCAGACATTTGTTCTGGAACACTGCCAGCTTTTTCTCGATGGCGACGGTCGTCTTCCAGCACTCTGAGCCATACAGGAGGACGCTGAGGACATTGCTCTTGAAGAGTCAAATCTTCATTTGGATGCTGAGGACGGTGGATCTCCAGATGGGCCAAAGCACTGCGAAAGCTTGGTTGGCTTTGCTGATTCTGGCGTTTATCTCCTGGTTGCAGTCACCGTCTGTGGTCATCTTGCTGCCCAGGTATACAAATTCCTGAACATCATCAAGTGGTTTGCCGTTAGCGGTGATGGGGTTGTTGTTTGTGGCATTTTCCTCATGACCTGCGTCTTCCTCTCGTTGACCTTCAGCCCAATGGTGCTGGCTATCTCGCTGAGGCTCTCTGTCTTCTGCTGGGCGTCCTGATGCTTGTGTGACAGCAGTCCCAGGTCATCTGCGTAGTCAATGTCCTCCAAGACTGAGGTCAACGTCCACCGGATTCCCCGTTGCTTTCCCTGGGTGACGTTTCGCATCAACCAGTCGATGGCCAAGGAGAAGAGGATTGGTGACAGTATGCAGCCTTGTTTCACTCCGGTGTCCACCTTGAATGGTTCCGTCACTGGTTGTTGTGGATGATGCGACACTCAAAGCTCTCATACAGGGACTGGATGATGTTGACCATTTTCTGGGGAATGCCGTAGTGTCGTAGGATCTTCCAGAGAGAAGCGCGGTTGCAAACTGTCAAAGGCTTTCTCGAAATCAATGAAAACCACGTAAATTTGGGCTGTTCCATTCATGGGACTGCTCGAGGATCTGGCGTAAGACGAAAATGTGATCAATGCATGATCTCCCTGCTCTAAAGCCTGCCTGCTCTTGACGAAGTAGGTCATCTACCGCTTTTTTTATACGCTGGAGTAAGATGCGACTGAAGACTTTGCTGGTGATTGATAGTAGGGTGATGCCTCTCCAATTGTTGCATTCTCCTAGATCTCCTTTTCTTTGGTAATTTGATGATGGTACCAGTTCTCCAGTCAGCTGGGGTTGTCTCCTGGTTCATATGTCCTGCAGGATGCGTTGGAGGATAAGAGGTGTGTCCTGTTCTTCTGCCTTCAGCATCTCGGGGCATACACCATCTTCTCCTGGAGCTTTGCCATTCTTCAGCTTGCGGATGGCTTCCTTGACCTCATCTACTGTGATGTCTCCCAAGTTGACGTCCAGGTCCTCCTCTGCCATAGGAATGTCAGCTGGTGTTGGTGGATCAGGGCGGTTTAGGATCCTCTGGAAGTGCTCTCTCCACCTCTTGAGCTTGGCACATTCTTCTGTGATAGGTTGTTCCGTCCTCTGCCTTAACTGGTATGTCTTGGTTCTGTCCTCTGTCTCCCCGCAGCCTCATCCAACCTCAAAGAAAAAAATATCTTTGTCAAGGGAGCAAACCTCTCACACCTAACACACCAAGGTTTTTCTCTGCGTTTAAGCGCTTTAGGGAACAAGAATGCTGCGCATAGTGGAGATAGTTGAT
>CM031598.1:64492112-64497112 GCA_018398815.1 Conus ventricosus | reverse complement strand
GTCCTATACTCAGTATTGCACTGTACCCTATGATTAACCATGGAAAAGGGGGGGGGGGGGGGGGGGGGGGGGGGGGGGGGGGGGGGGGGGGGGGGGGGGGGTGGGGGGGGGGCTGCTGAAATGTCTTTTACTCGGAACTACGCTGTATCGTATTACAGACCTTGCAAAAGGCTGGCGAGGGATACTGCACTGTACTTAATCGGTACTGTACTATATTATGTAGCTGACCTTTGAAAAAGGCGGTTGGTGTGTTGCAGATCCAAAGGACACAAAGTCGCTGACAGAACTTGTTTCAGAGCTTAGTCTTTTTCTCCAGGGGTCGTTGGCGTGAAGACCAGACAGGTTTCTCTTATCGTCCATCAATTATACTCTTTTTTTCTTTCTTTGTGAATACTGCTTTGTTTTGCTTAGCAATGTCTGGTCATTATAGTATCGGGTCTCCTTGTATTAAACTGGTGGCGACAACAACAACGAGAACCGAAGGGGGAAAAAAAAGATGAAAGAATGCTTGCTGTCCTGCAGAACACACAACAGAAGAGACCCGCGCAGTACACCATGTAGACCGGCACAATGCACCACGGTGTCAAACAGCAGGCCTGCGATTCTAACTGATTTAACTTGGTTCAGTGTGCTGCAGTCTAGATTGCTTTGTGTCTACGAACAATCTGTAGACGTATTTGTACTTTAATTGTCACCCAGACTGGCTCATATAATCGATACACCTCTCCTCTCCCTCCTTCCCCTAATCTCTCTCTGTACTCCCCCCCCCCCCCCCCCCCCCCCCCCCACACCCCCCCCCCCCCCCCCACACACACACACAACACACAAACGCACACACACACACACACACACACACACACACACACACACACACACGCGCGCGCGCGCGCGCACGCACACACACACATACACACACACATACACTGACTGACTGAAACCAATTTATTGTCAGATTAACTCACGGTTGTACTGACAACACACACACATACACACACATACACACACACACACACACACACACACACACACACACACCACACACACACACACACACAAACACATACAGGTAGAGAGGGAGAGAGAGAGAGAGAGAAAGTTTTGACAATGGAGAAGACTATTAGCGTGTATGCGGTACAAGCACACGTTGTGTGCATTGTATGTATAAAGAAGAAGGGGAGTGGACTGCTCGTAGGGAATACTTGTTTTTCAGATCAGTTCGTGTGTCGCGTAGCTTTTGTACATGATCTGAAGTACAATACATGAATATTACTTGATGAACTTCGTAGACTTTTTCTGTCTCCAATTTGGGAATAAACGAACATTTTTATACTACATTTAGCGTCCTCTGTGTGTGTGTGTGTGTGTGTGTGTGTGTGTGTGTGTGTGTGTGTGTGTGTGTGTCTCTGTGTGTGTTTGTGTGTGTGTGTGTGTTTGTGTGTATTAAGTATGGCAGTAATGCGTGTATCTGAATGCCAATGCCCGCGAGTGAGCTTGTATTGTCTTGAAAAGATAACAGTTACTGTAAGATAACAGTGACATTTGAAATGTCTTTTGCTCATCTCACATATCATCATTCATGTCGTTTGGGTTTTGCTCGTTACTGTCATCAGATAACGAGAGTGTGATCGGTAATTTAACATTACACACACACACACACACACAACACACACACACACACACACACACACACACACACATCAATATATATATATATATATATAGAGAGAGAGAGAGAGAGAGAGAGAGAGAGAGAGAGAGAGAGAGAGAGAGAACATATGTAGGTATCACTGAAAACGAATTCAAAACTAGATATGCAAACCATAAACAATCATTCAACAAAGAAAGATATAAAAACCAAACAGAACTGAGTAAATACATTTGGAAACTTAAAGATAAAAACACAGACTGCAACATATCTTCGAAAATCTTAAAAAGAGCAGCACCATACAATAACATTTCAGAAAGATGTAATCCATGCCTTACACAGAAATACATTATACTATGTAAACCACAATTAGCAAACTTTAAATATTAGAACAGAAATGGTTAACAATTGCAGACACAGATGGAAGTTTTTATCAGTGAATAAAATCAAAAACACCTGAGAAACACATGTAGCACGGGGAAAAAAACAACAGGCTTGTAGGTGTTTTAAGCTTGGTTTTGACTTGTTTTTAATACAACAAATATAATATATATATATATATATATATTTTCAGTTTAGAGATATAAATGCTGTATAAGTTGTATTTGAATGGACTCGTGATACTGTTACCTTTGTAAGCACAAATATTATTGCCCCAGTCCAATGTCATGCCCTTCAATGACTAAACTATTTGAACCTGAATCTAAATCTGAAACTCTCTCTCTCTCTCTCTCTCTCTCTCTCTCTCTCTCTCTCTCTCCCATTTCCCCCTCCCCCTCCGCCCACTCCCTACCTCGCCCACCTCCCTTCCGACATTTTTTTTTTCTTCTTGTTCATTTCAAACACTTGGTCACACTATTCATCATTGCCTCAAGTATTTCCTATTTATGTGAAGTTGGCACCTGAACTAACATGTATATTAGCGTACATAAACGCAAGTGGGTATGCACGCATGCATACCTACATATTAGTCTATCCAAATATCAATCCGTCTATCTTATATGCATGCCAGCTTTAGACAGGCTCTTATGTCACTCTCTCTCTCTCTCTCTCTCTCTCTCTCTCTCTCTCTCTCTCTCTCTCTCTCTCTCTCTCTCTCTGTGCGCGCGCGCGTGTGTGTGTGTGAGCTTACATACGCACATGCATGCATGGTATAGTGTGAGCGCGCGCTTGTGTGTGTGTGTGTGTGTGTGTGTGTGTGGGTGTGCGTGCGTGCGCGCGTGCGTGCGTGTGTGTGTGTGTGTGTGTAAGCTTACATACGTACATGCATGCTTGGTGCTCGTGTGCATGTGTGGGAGAGACTTAGTGAAGAGGGGACAGGGGAAGGAGAGATGACAGGGGGAAGGGGTATGATGGGGGGAAGGGGAAGAGGGAAGGTGGACGAGGAGAACAAGGGGGATAAGGTGAGGGAGCAAGAGGCTGGGGAGGGGGAGGGGGGGGGGGTGATGCGGAGTCACTTCAGTGATGCCTGTTCTGATATCACATATGCAGGACACCTCCTGCTACGCTAGTTGCCAGCGACAAATAGTCGCCGAGTCTCGGAGCCAGCGTGAAAGAACGTGCCCTTCCGGAGGCGGATATGACGCGCAGTCACCGACAGTCCCTATGACCAACAACCTGGACATGAGGTCATCTGGGGCATAGTTGTGGAGGGCAACTTGAAACTAAGGTCATCGTGAGAGCAGGGCTTGAAGGGCCGCAGAATGCATTTTCAAGACTGTGCTCCAGAGTTCCATTATGGTCTGAGACTAGGTTTACATGTCGAGGCTGTACCGTCATAATATAGCCCGGCGTCAACCAGCCGCTTGATATAAAAGACACCTGCAGTGCTGGTCAGGAATGTTAAGGAATTCTCTCAGAGACACATCCATTGATTTAATGGATAAAACTTAACTGTGTAGATCTAGTTCAGGTCTTCCCGCTGAAGCCCATAGTACTCTGAACCCAGGATACGAACAGGATCATGAGAATGGGAACGAACATTCAAACCAATAAATGCTGCTGATAGACTCAAACCTTCATCTCCCAGCCCGTAACCGAGACACTGACCATTGGGCCACTGTAGCTGATGCATCTGCAATTTTCATTTTAAATTAACATTGTGTTATCTAACTGTCGTCATTACAACTATCATCGATGTTGACGTCACTGCCGCGAAGCAATAAAACGAAGCTGAAGTTTGACGGTCTACATTTTTTTTTCGCCTGTCTTATCACGTCAGATGACGTCATTGGTTACCGAGTTGACGTCAAATGTATTCCCCAAGATGTCGAATAAAGCAAAGTGTGGAAAATCCCAGACGCTGAAAATGTTCACGAAGAATCATATCTACATAACGTTTCATGGATTTCGATCATAGAAAGGTTAGTAATCTACGTTTACAAGTTTCATGACTTTCAGAGAATTGTTGAACTCCGTCCATCAAGAATTTGACTGTCAGGCTCCTGGTCATAAGATTCATGTAATTCCATATCTAACTTAGTAGCAGTCTAGATCTGTATCTTGTGCAGTGTTTGGTAAAAAAAAAAAAACCATCGTGATATTTATGTAGATCAGCTGAGCAGGTAACTGATTCAGTACGCATTTTGTTCTCTTCTTATCTGTCAGGGACAAGGTACATTTACATGTTTTAACACACATCTCTGAATTAAGCTGATAGTATGTGTACAATCACCGGCCTTCAAACTTTGTACAAGATACAAATACAAGGTTGTCTTGTCGATTTTTTTGTTTCCTGTGGGATAAGTTCAGGCAATACATATTTAATGTTTGTACACAGAATACATTGTCTCCTCAACGTGGTGTAGCTTGCGCATCATATGCATTGCGGAATTTAGATGATTGAGCAATCACAACAATGCCCTGAATACACCAAACGCATAACTGAAGACTAATTTGTAGTATAGTGGGTGTACATATGGGATCGACATTGTTCTATGATTTTTTTTTGGTGAACGAAAGTAATGATAAATGTAATTGCTGTTTAGAAGAGTGACATGAATTAAGCGTTGACATTCCACGGAAAGTGATATTTTTAAGCGACAAAATCGAGAATGTCTTGTTGAAATGGCACGACTAGAATTGTTCACAGGATTCTTGCTGCAAACGTTGTTTGAAACTCAATAGAAAAATATCGTGCTACAAACTGCTTGCAATTCAAATGATGCCAGAGACTCCACGGAGCATGCCTTTTGAAGTCGCAAACTTGTGGGTTTTTTTAAACTCTATAAAAAAATCGTTGTTAATGAAAAATTTTAAAATGCACATAATGTAAAGATCTCGGATAATTTTGCTGTTTTTAATGTTGTTTTGAGTTAATTAGCAAACCATGTGGCTTAGCTGAAAGTACTTATTT
>CM031598.1:64469612-64484612 GCA_018398815.1 Conus ventricosus | reverse complement strand
ACTTACATGTAAAGGGCCGGAGTTGAGTGCTTTTCTGAAACTTTTTTGGCGGCTAAAAAATGTAAATGGGCTTATGAATTCAAATTTTATGTCCCATTCTAAATATGGTTCTAAGTGCCATTTGAGGTCAGGTTTTCGAACTATTTTATATTCATACTGCCCAACATTATTTGCCTCTAGATTGCGCAGTTGTTCTAGTTTAGGAAACTTTTTGCTGTCGCCAACCTCTTTGCGTTTATAATCGCCATCTTTAGTGTACTCAAAACCATACAAAGCGCCTATCTCACCATTCTGTTCAAAGTCCGCAACATCTGCAAGGTCTTTTAATTCTAAAGTTATACACCTCACAGGCGCTAATGTAACTCCGGATTCTTCTGGCCCACGCGACATTTTTTAGTCAGTTTATTATTTTATTTCCAAACAATGTGCAGGTTATCACATTTTACAACTTTCCCGCTTTGTCTTTGATTTTTTATATTAAATGATCCGACCCTCCACAAACTAATCTTTTAAACTGTAAATTAGGGAATTGTATAATTTCATAATCGCATATGCAGCTTTTCCAGATGGAAGAGCTCTTAAAAACTGTTGAGGGCCTTCCATCATATAAGTTTTCATCAGTGCTTAGCTCATCCAAATTGAACATAGAGTAATGAATGTAATGCAAGATCGAGCGGATTTTCTCCCTCATAAGTAGTTTTGGTTGGTGTAACTCTAAATCTATAATTGTCAGCTGCAAAGCCTAACATTTTAGCTAGCTCTTTATCAAAATAGTAACCTCTTCTTTTTCAGGCTTGAATGTTAACATTGTTTTCAGATTCGCATTGTTAAGTTTGAGAGTAATGTCAAAGTTACTCATGCTTCTTTTAGTGAGCAAAACCGTAATAACCATCAGGTATTGTTAACTGGCTAACTTTGGCCCCTGTTTTGTCAACTTTTAGAACCTTATTATTCTCCTGGCTTTACTTATATTAAACCATACGACTTTGTAAAATATTTCATGAAGTGCGACCGTTCTGCTTCCGCAATTGTTATCAATAGCATGTTCTAAAAACGAAGGACGGTCTTGGGTTGTTATTGTTACAAACATTTTTTAAACAAATTAAAAATGAGTGCATTCAAATATACTGGCGCAAAATATTCTGTTGGGCCGCACTACAATCTTAAAAATATAACCGCTGATACTCTTGACATTCTGTGACTCAGTCTGACACCTTTCAAGTAAAGGTTAGTACTCCATTAAACAGATATCTTAACCCCCCTATTAAAAAAGAGTACATCGCAAAATTTTGGTTTAGTCATCCGATGCAGTTTTTATCAGAACCAGTTTAAACTTTGCTGTGTTTTGTGCATCAACTGGGTGTGGAGTATCGTATGCTGATCATTTAAATCATCCTGATCCTTTGGTGAGGTCAGTGTATAGATTTCATTTCTATTACACCTTCAGACGTATTTTGACTGAACTGCAAGCACCATTGCCAAATGACAAACCGTTTAATCCATTCAGCAACCGAATAGACATGAAGGCTTTTGAAAGGATCTGTAACGAATTTAATATTAACATCAAGACAGACTTTACACAAAAGTCGGATCTTAATCATGGCTTAGGCACCCTTATTTTTGGGGCGTGCACAGAAAGTATAAGTATGACTGGAATCCTCCTTACACATCTTTCTCTTCAGGCACAACTGTTCACCTAGGGTCCATAGAGCAAGAGCATAAAACAGCATGGACAACATTTTATCTTAGACACTTCTAAGGGCCTAACTAAAGCAGGAATAGAACGAATAAACGACTCTATTCGTACTTACGTTTGGTGTTTGCTAGGTTCGCAAGCACAGACAAGGTCAAGCATAACCGATCCTTCTACTGGTTTTGATGCACAAAAAACAATACTTAGCAAATTTAGAGGACGCTATTAATTCTACAGTTGATTTACCTTCGAGTATAAAAAGGTACCAAAATGTTTTACAATACGCAAGATCAAAAGTAGACTTTGCTGTTGGCGCTGGTTTATACATGCTGCCTTCTGACCTCAGGCTCCAGATAGGTACAATAATAAACTACAATAATGAATCCTTGTGGCAGGCGATGAGCAGAAGGTTGGACAAAACGACATAAATTCTGAGCCAGTAATATTGCAAGCAGTAAACAAACAAGATGACCCCCCAAGAATAAGTCATCCAATCCCAAGGTCCAAAGCCCAAAGGCCATTGAAGACGCGGACTCTGTTCGCGATGACCATGAATATGAAAAGACAGCACTTGTTCTTGGATTAATGGCCTAGGATTACTTGGTCTTTATCTTACTAAAAATTAACCCAACTATTAAGAGAACTAATGTCCATAAGTGCTCGGCCATAAAGCCAACTACTTTGCCTGCAGTAGACAAAAGCCAGCTAACAACACCCCCTAATATACCCGGTAAAGCGTCCACGGCTTTACTGGCTAATTTTTTTAATAAACCCCCAAGATGATCAGCTGTTTTTTTACCCATGATTTGTCAGGCGGAGGCGATGGTGGTGGAGGCACTGGACTTTGACCACCGCCGCCTGTAATAGCCAACACCAGTGTACTTATTGCAAATCCTAAGGCTGTTAAAACGCTCGCTAATGTGACACCTTGCTCTCTAAACAGTGTTCGGATTCGTTCTGCTAGTGTGTTGTCTTCATATAAAATTCTTTGGATAGTTTCTCTTATTCTGCTCGCTTGAGTTCGTAATTGTTCTCGGTTAGTAGACAACGCTTCTAGTCTTGCTGATCTTTCTTGTTCAAGATCTTTTAGTCTTTGGGTTATTCTTTCTTTAATATCAGACCCTAAGTTGGCGTCATCAGCCTCAACGAGTTTTTCTTTTTCTCTTTTTATATGCTCATCTATTTCACCCAGTTTTGCTAAATTGTTTGTTAATTCGCCTCTAATGGTTCTTAAAGCATGATCAAGGGCCGCTATTTCTCGCATGGGTAGCGGTGAGTCGTGTATAGTCTTTAATGCTGTTTCTTCTGAAAAACTGGTTTCTGCCTCTATTGCATTTATTAATTCGTCTGCCGATTGATTTAATTCTTTAAGTTCCATGTTTTGCATTTGGTTATCTGTCGGGAGTTCCTGCAGTGTGTTTTGAAGTTTAGCAACTGCATCCCTATCTAATTTTGGTCTAACAAGACCAAGGCGATTTTGATCTTTCACACTGAGTTTTTGTATAATTGTACTCTTGGCTAAAAACTTTGATGGGTCTGGTTTAGTTGTAAGCCGAACAAGTTGTCCTGATCGTTTTTCACAGACAAACGACCATCTTTTAATTCAAAATCATTTGGGTCTATAAATTCGGGAGGTTCAAGGTCTAAACTTTTGTAAAATGCTCCACCCTTTCTTCTGTTAATTCACGCCGTAATGAGAGCGTTAAGCGATGTTGTATCAAAGGAGCCGTTTCACTCATGTTGTCTCCAGGATCTAAAACATCATAATCTTCATCTTCAATGCCTGCCATGTTTCTTTAATAATTAACTTTTTTATTTTGTTTTATAAAAAAATGTCACAAGCATATGGCTCGATTCTTGACCGCATAGAAGGCTGAAAGAGCCCTTTGGCGTGAAGGGAAATAAGCGGAATATTACTGTTCCAAATAATCCATCTACTATTGATGCAGATCAAATGCTTACTGTTAAATTTCCAGACCTAGGAGCGGATGAAGTGATTGTGCCAGGCTCTGCACGTCTTACTTTCAAAATAGAACTCGCTTCAACAACAGACCCAAACAGGACAGTTGTACAGAATCTGGGGCGGGCAATCGTTAAGAAAATTTCTATAAACTTGAGGGGCAAGAAATATTTTCTTTACACAATGCGACATATTTTTAACCTATTTGATCTATGGCTAACCGGGAATGAAAGGGCCGATCTTGCGTTTCAAGGAATCGAAAATGAAGAAGCACTAAAACATAGAATAGGCGCCGCAGATACTAAAGACGGCAAAAAGTATGTAGCGGTAAATTTTGCGTATGGAAATCGCTTTTCTATTCCCTTAGATTTTGAGTTGTTAAGTGCGCATGCGCCGTACTTTCAAGGAGCATTAAAAGACAGATTGTCATATGAACTAACTTTTAATGAATACAAACGCGTTATCAGATCATCAGACACCGAAGCAAAGTACAGCATTTCTGACATCTCGTTAGAGTTTGACGTTGTTAGCAACCCTAATTTAGCAAGGTGATTGAGCAACAATATCAGTCAAAATTAGCAATATATTACGAAAGAGTGATTTATCATACAACATATCCAGAAGCAGGGCAGACACTATATGGAATTTTAGTTTTAGTGTCGCAGCAAGATCGCTTAAAGGTATTTTATTGCTGTGTGAAGATGAAGAACCGTTCAAAAGAGGAAGTGAAAAGTTTTTTAATCCAAAAATAACGAAAGTACATGTTCGATTGAGGGTAGTCCTAACCAAATCTACGCTAGCGGGCTTAAACCTTATCAGCATTTTGATGAAATAAGAAAACTGTTTGGAGGCGGGAGGTGTAGAAATCCAACAGTTGACCTTGTGTCTAAGATTTACATCTTCACAATGTTAGGCTTGATGATTATTTAACAACGAAATACGGTTTATGGATTGACCTAAGGTCAACAGAGGATAATCAGTTGCATGGAAGCGGGAGAACTGTGAGAGACGTAATAAACATTCAAATTGATAAAGAAGAAGAAGCCGATAAACCGCTTAATGTACATTTGTTTTTAATATATGATGCGCAGCTGAATATTCAAGAAAAAAGATTAAAAGATATACATTACTAAATTATTTTTTCATTTTTAAAAAGCATGTCTGTTCAGGTTTATCCAAATGTGCCTACAGCGCCCCCAAGAGAAGAGATAGTAGAAAACCTAGCATAAAAACCTTCAGATTAACCAATATTACACAAATGCAACAAAAACTAGAGAGGACCTTTCAAAATACAGAAAAAACCAAACGGTATTTGCTGTCTTCATGCCGTTACATATGTTAATACTGGAACATCAACTATAAGCGCTCTATGGGCAGGGCAAGTGTAGGTCTCTTGGGCAAACAGGTGTTGGGGGCACCGCAGCTTTACCTCTAGGAGGTTTGTCTTTAGCTCTTGGCCTGTGTTCATTAGCTGTAAGTGCTGTTTAGCAAAAAATTAAAAACTAAACTCCAAAAGCACACGCTATGGTTCAACTAATAACAGCTAAACTTAGCTCGTTCAAACTGACAATAAATAAAGCGCTAGTTGACTCAACTCACGGATGAAGAATTTAATCGTTTACAGGCCGATTTTGATGACTACAAAGACAAAATTTTGATCTTCAAAGAAAGGCGGGAAAAGTTTTCTTCAACACCCAGACCCCGAGCAGATAAAAAAGGAATGCTTAAAAAAAGTAAACGAAACATTAAACTCTGTTCTAAACAGCTCACATTAACAACGCCAAAGGGTGTTATACTTTGGGTTTATGAGTCCAAGCGAAAAAAGCCCGCCGAAAATGATTCTGATTAAGAATTTTTTTTAAATTTAAAAAAATATTTTGAGTTAGAAAGAAACTCAACAATGGCTAAGACATATGAAGGACCAGACGAATTGTTTGAAGGAATGCTTGAGAGAGAGCGTTTATCAAGAGCACTGAATGATATTGATTTAGAAGTCATTGACCCCAAAAAAGTTACAGGCAAGTGTTGTTCTGCTATTTCTCAAGTTCCCGGCAAACTAACAATAGACCCGCCAGTTAAAGTAATGTTAGCTGTTTTAATTTACTATGTAACAAAAAATGAAGAAAATCTAGAAGTCTGGGTCTCGACAAACAACAGACTATTTTTTCTCGCAATGACTTAACACCCGGTTGGGCAGACGAACTGCTTACACAGTTTGACGCTGCGCTGAAGAAGCCAAAATGAGAGGCTCTGGTTGGTCAGAGGGCGAAGTCTTAGAGATCAGATTAAAACAGGCTAAGTATGCACCGATTGTAGGCAAGGTTACATTCCGCTGCCCCCCGCATTGGTAGCGAAAAAGAGCAGTTCTAAACATAAAGAATTCAGACGAAAAAATGTTTTATGTGGTGTGTTCTGCAAGGGTGCATTACGTCCGCAAAAAGCAGAGAGAGTGTCTAACTATGAACCTTACGCAATTATCTCAAATTTAGTGGAATATTCCTTTCCCCTTAGCGCGGATCAAATTGGGTCAGTTTGAAGAACAAACAAACCATAACTGTTAATGTCTACACATGGGATGAGGAAACAAATCTACCCGCCGATTAAAGTGTCCAAGAACAGTCAACGATTGGCGAAAACCCGACAAAAATCTGTTGACTTACTACTGAGGGTTTTTACCAGCAGGGCTACACATTACACATTAATACGCCCCAATGAGTAGATTATTGCGGCATACTTCAGCAAGGGCTTAAGCAAGAATCTGCAGAAAATGTTTAACAGAATGCCATCTGTTCAAGCCGCAAGCGAACATAAGAAACATTGTATCGACCCCGTTTACTGTTTAAAAAGAACTAATTACGCCCCCCCCTGGTTTTAAAATTAGTTTTAAGAACTGGAAACGGCTGCAAACAAGTCCTACGTAGTTTACGAGATTTCGAGTGTTTTGTCCTTATAAAGGGGCCCAACCCCCACAGAGATTTCCCTAAAAAAGCCTTTGTGAGAAACATCAAATTTGTTCATTTGCCTTTTTTTTGTTGGGTGGGGTGGCGTTCCTTTTCAAAACCAAATTTATATAGGGGGTCTAAAGCTGCAAATACTTCTTAGAACGCATGCGAAAGTGCGAAATACGTTCTAAATCTAAATTTTGAAATATGTGAGCCTAAAGCCCAAAACAGTTTGACTCAGCCACACATTGGGTTTTGGGGTTTAAACTCAGTGAGGAACCCAAATCAAAAAAAAGCCCATGATCACATTGGGGGTAATTTAGGGAGCAGCGCACAGTAAATGCAATCTTCAAAAAAATTTTTGAACCAAAAAAGGGAAGCGCCTGTTTTCTTTATAACTTGCGAGGTTACGACTCTCCCCTTATAATGAAAGCAGTGGACATGCTTAGGTTCATGCATTGCACAGTCATAGAAAAGTACAGTGTTTACTTTAAATACATGTTTTTTATGACTCTTTGAAACATGATGGGCTCATTAGAGGCAGGGATTTCCCTTTAAATCCCCCCCAAAAACCCGGGGAAAATTTTGACCCAACTTCGTTAGAAAGGGCGTTTACCCCTTTTTAACATGAACAGTTGGGAAAGGTTTAAAAGAAGATACACTTCCCCCAAAGGGGCGTTCTTTTCTATTTTGGGAAGGCCCGGTTTTTGATTACCAGCTGTCAAGGCGTCGAAGTTAGAGTGTAAACGATGGGGGGACTATCATGACTATACTTGATGCAGTGTTGTTTGTTGGCGGACGTCTTTTAAATTAGAAAGACCTGTGAAACATTATAGCCCGGATCCTGGCATTACTTTTTTGCCCCGGATGAGCTGGGGGCGCTTTTTTAAATTTACTGGAGTACAGATTTTTTATTGTCTGACCTACCCTGATTCAGATGTTGAAAAAGGTTGCGTGGGGGAATTAGTATGGCGTGCTCATTACTGTAAAGCAAACACAAAAAACCCAGATGATTTTGTCCAAGTAAAAAGGTCTAAAATTTTATGTATTTAGTGCAAACAATCTGTTGGTTGGGCAATGGCGCAATCACTTCCACTACGCAAATTTAAAATGACACAAGCGTCGACCAAAAAAATTCAAAGGCATTAAAGGGGGGTTGAACATTTAACGCCGGCCAACACGGGTTTCATTCAAAAGTTGACTTAGAATATTAAAAAATCCATGACCTGCAAATGATATCTTAGCAGCAGAAACAAAAAAAAAGGGTCCAAGAGAAACCCCCCTAAACTTGTGCCCAATCTTTGAGGCAAAAAAAATTAGTTGTTTACAGACTTCTACAATTTTATTTTAAAAATGGTTTTAAAGTTGGCAGCTGTTATCGTAAATTGTTTTGATCAAGAACAGTTATGAAACCATACATCATGAAGAACACTGCTTAGAACTAAAACTAAGATGCTTCGGAAAAAACTTTTTCAAGCGATGAACAACAGCTGTTTTTTGGAAAAAATATGGAGAAACGCACAAGCGCAAAGAGTTAATTTGGGCCCAAAAAAACAAGCAATTAAGCTGACTTCAAAAAACCCAATTATAGGACTTCAGAAGATTTCATGATCAGCTTTTGGCATAATGATGAAAAAAAGAAAGTCAAATTAGACAAACCTGTATTTATTGGGTTTACTTTTTTAGAATTATCAAAGCTTTTAATGTTAGAATTTCTTTATGACTACTTCAAAACCCTTGTATCCAGAGTCCAGAGTACTTTACACAGATACAGATAGTTTTGTTATGATATCCCTACGAAACATCTATAAAGACATAGAATTAGAAGTGGCTAAAGGGCTGCAGGATGGTATGACAAAACCGTTTACCCTAAAGATTCGCCTTTGCATTCATCCGTTAATAAGAAGGTTTTAGGAAAGATAAAGGATGAATTAATCCGGAGGGGTGATTAAGGAGTTTATTGGTTTAGGTCGAAAATGTACAGTTTTTCGAGCCAGGAGAAAATCATTAAGAAAGCAAAGGGAATATCTCGCAGTGTTGTGCAGTCGAGCATATCACATGACAACTCAAAGAAGCATTGTTTGACAATAAGACTTTTCATCCCTGAAACGTAAACTGCGATCTAATCTACATGGGGATCAACACAACGGTTTTTAACAAAGAAGTCATTAGATAGAACAAACACAAAACGTGTATTTGTTAATCCAGAGTTTTCATATGCAATCGGGCATTTGGGGGACCGCATAAAAAAGGGGGGTTTATATTTTTTCATCAACTTTTATTATAAGATCAATCATAGCTTCATCAATTCATTTAAATTTTTCTCATGTTTGCTTGACGCGTTCGATTTTTTTTATTATTTCAAGATATTCTTTTCCCAATTTGGGGGTTTGAGTTGTAGGTGATCTGGATGATTTAGCATGCATTGATTAATCCCGAAAATGTTTCCTTAATAGCATTACACGCATGCAATGATTCCCGTATCATTTTCAAGGTCTCTTCCTTTACCATTCTTGTTTCGTTCTGCACTTCCTTCTGAGCTTCCATTTTAAACTCAAATATATTTACGTAAATTAATTAAAGCGGAACTGTGTCTGGTGGGATTATCTGCAGTTCTTCCTTCGCAAAAGATCTTTGAGGAGCTGGTTGTTTTGTTGTGTCAGTTTCTCGTAAATAATACACGGGCGGATTCATTTTTACAATTCTTTTATTTCATATGGATCAACACTCCAAACTGGATCTGTTGCCCTGATGCGAGTGTCCCCTTCTGCTTCCCCCGGTAAATAAAGGTACCTTACTTTTAAACCAAACGGTAATAGTTTGCCGGATGAAGACTCTACTTCAACAACATTTATTGATTTTCTTTTGATTGCTTGTACTGGTTTTAGTCCTTTAAATTCTTCATTATTCATTGCGCGCAAAACTGAGGGCAGTCTTCTAACCCATTCTGTGTTGCGAGAATTGTCAATCAGCTCTCTATGATACTGATAGGAGAAAAGTCTTTCAGCTAACTGTTTGTTAAAGTTTTCAACTAAAGCCTGTGATCTGTGAACTCCTGGGATGCCTCTTTTAATGGTAACTCTATGTTTCAACAATAATTGATTCACTTGGCCTTTAAATTCTTTTCCATCATCAACTTGAATCATGCGAGGATAAGTTAAAGGACCTCGTTGGTATATCAGTTGTATGGCAACAGCAACAGCAGAAGCACTCTTTTGTGTTAATGGTTCCGCATCTTTGTATCTTGAAGCTATGTCAATGACTGTGAGTGCGTACTTAAATCTTTTTCGTCTAATCGTATCAGAGGGTAAATATAGAAGGTCCATTTGATGGGTGTCGTTTGGAGTTGTATTGACAAAGTGTGGTCTCTGTATTTGTCTAGGCGCAGGTAAATAAATTTGCCAAATCGCTTGTTTAGATAACCATTCTTTTGCTGTTTGTTCACTGACACCCGCTGCTTGGCTTAGCTTTTTTATTGCTGTGATACCCTTCCAATATCCTTTGGGCGAATAATAGATTTTGTTCATTTTTATTCAGCCAATATTATGTGCAACAAAATACACAACGGTCATGCCAAAGACAATAAACCCGATTTCTTGCATCTTTTGTTTTTCTGATGGTTGATAAAAGTCACTGAATTTTGGTGGGGGCAATGTCTCGATTGGTTTGCCTGTTACAAGATAATATTGTTTTATTGCTTGATCAACATCTTTAAATGTGTAAGCTGCATGCCCCTGTTTTTCAGTGTGTTATTAATAAAATCTAACTGCTCAATTCTCTGCTTTTCATAGCGATCTTGTGCTGCAGCTAGTTGCTCCACAGCTTTGTTATGTCTTTTTCTCTCGCCTTCATCTCGCAGTTTACTAAATGCGTAATTACTTCCACTAAAAGCAAGCGCATTAACCACAGCGCCGCCTATCATCATTACGAGTGAAGCCATTTTTTATAAATGTATTTTTTATTTACATATTTATACTGTCTGGAATTATTCCTTGCTTGACTAGAAAATCTTTCGTGGCAAACGAAGCTGCAATAATAGCAATTAGCTTTGCTGAATCCTCAAAGTCTAGCTTGCCAAGATCCGCCGGTTTAATTCTTAACAAGCTTTTACCAAGCATTGTGTATCCTATACTCAGGCCACCAATAACAGCAGAATGGTATACAAGGTTAGCAACAGTTTTTTTCGGTGCTCATTTAAAAAATAAAATAATTATAATTAATAAAAACATGAACAGCGATGATCTACTACAGCTACAGGGCGGCCTAAACCTTCCTGAACTTATGAATGACCAAGTTGATGACCAAGCTATTATGCCCAAAAAGGAGAGGCTGTATTCTTTGGCAGCATGTGGAAAAACAAAACAGTTCCTCGGAACTGAATTCAGCATAGAACAGATTCAACAGAAGTCGCCGCAAGACATTATAAAGTATCATAACAGGTATGAAGCGCAGCTGGGGTCGAGAATGGTAAAAAGTGTGGGGCAAACGGTTCTTAGTTTGTACACTAAACTAGTCAGTAGATTTGCTCCCATTGATTCTGAACAAGATCTTACGTATGATTTAACGCAAGATCCAGTTTAACAAAGTCATTAGAGTCTCTAAGCTGTGATCTATATTACAGATTTGGAACATTCTTATCGCCGTTAATCATGGGATTAATTACTTTTAATCATATAGATTTTATTTCCCTTCAAAATGACCGAGCCAGAAAATCAGCAGAATCAGAAAACACTGAATCAGGTGGAGAAAGTAACCAAGCCAGAAAATCAGCAGAATCAGAAAACACTGAATCAGGTGGAGACCAGTGAAAGCATCCTCATCCTGGGCGTGTTAAAGCAGGAAAAAAATTAGCAGAGTGGAACAGACAAAAAAAATTAATGTTACAGAATATAACTTATCATGAAAACATAACGCCGCCAACGCCAGAACAAGTTGATTCAATGCCAGCTATAAAAACCCCATGTGATTCAAGGCCTACAGCACCAAAGTCTTCATGGTATATTGAACTTAAAACTGTTGCCATTTTTGCGCCCTTGCTGCTGTGGGGGGCGGTTATTACGGTTATAAAATATATACACAATGGCAACAGAAACAAAAGCAATCAAAAAAATCTGAACCACTAAATACAGAAGACAACAGCACGCCAGAACCGTCAACAACAAAAGATCATTTTGATCCATTTCAGATGGAATAATATTTTAAGAACTTAATTTTAAATTTTTTTTAATAAAAATAGATCATGGCGTATTATAAAATGATGAAGTCAATAAATAAAGACATGGAGTCTATAAAAGACATTTCCATAGACCAGAATTGTAATCAATGCGGTTGTTTAGGATGTAAGAACTTCATTAAGATCTATGCTGACCAATCTCGCGCAGAGAACGCCGAGCAAAATATTCTCAGCGATGACGCGTTTTTTGAGGCGTGTGTGTACTATATTAGACATCTACTATTTAAGATAAAAACATAGATTGTATTTTTTTGATAATTATAAGATAACTTGAATAAGAACTTGGTTGTACTTAAAGGATGACTTAGTTATGATCTTGAGGTGACTTAATCAAGAACTTAATCAAGAACTTATTAAGAACTTGAAGTAACTTAATTAAAAACTTAATTAAGAACTTGGGGTGACTTAATTAAAAACTTAATTAAGAACTTGGGGTGACTTGGGGTGGGAGTGTGTGTGGTGTACACAGAGCTTTATTATTTGTCATGTGTAACACCACTTGGTGCAAGACAGTGCTTGCGTTTTTGTGATGCATTGGCTCTTTTGTTGCAAGTTCAAAGCAGCCACCAAGTGCATTTAACAAAAGCCTGATTGAATAAAACAAGACAATTGTATAAAGTACACCCGGCGGCCGCCTAAAAAGGCAGCCTAAAAGTTTGTAACAGGGCGTAGAAGCAGGACGTTGAAGCAGGTGAAGCGTAGACAGCAAAGCGACGAAGCAGCAAAAAAAGTCTGATCTCACTGCTGATAACCTTTGACCGCTCTAGGGTAGAGCGCTGAAGAAACGGCTTGCCACTGTAACCTTTGACCGCTCTAGGGTGGAGCGTTGAAGAAACGGCTTGCCACTGTGACCTTTGACCGCTCTAGGGTAGAGCGCTGAAGAAACGGCTTGCCACTGTGACCTTTGACCGCTCTAGGGTGGAGCGCTGGTTCTCTCTCACTGCTGCGGACTTTGAGAGAAGTGTGTTTGGAGTTGTATTGGCTCTTGTACAGGAGTAGTCCAATAATTTCTAATCTCCTCACTGCTTAAAAACATTAAATTCAAATCCTTCCTCATAGAGTAGACTTCTATAAAAGAAAGACCAACTGTAGAAAACCTTTTAGCATATGGATTCAACAAACGAGCAATCTCTCTTACTTTGCGAGAATATGAAGGGATATCCCTACATTGCTCTTCAACCACTCATCCCATTTTTGAGTATGCGCTCCACTGTCTTTTTCTTGTGAAAAGACCTTGAAGGTCTGTTCTAAAAGCCAACCATATTGCAAGTTAAAACACATTGTTGTAGCTTCCTGCCTTTGAAGCTGTCTATACCCCCTCCTTCAGTTTATCAATAGCAACAGCAATAGACGTTATTTCCTCTGCCCCAAAAACGAAAACTTCTTTCCTAACTGTCATTCTCACATCAACCTCTTTTGTTTTCAAGTATTGGTGGAGTTCTTCTGGTGTCATCTTTTGTTTTTTGCTTGCTCTCCATACAAATCAGATAGCTTTCTTTTTGGAGGCCTAGGGAAGGCAGGTATTGTCAGCTTAGAAATCTCCCACTGTCTTTGTTCTGCCATGATCAAAATATTATATAAACAAAACCAACCTGCACAAAACCCGGTAAATATCTTCTCACTACAACACACACCACCTTCACAGCCCAACGCCGCCAAGTAAAATGACAATACAAACCGGTCTTGCTGACGTGGCGGCCACAAAGTGGGAGTGACACGTGACAGTCTAGAACATTCGCTAACGCGCCGCCAGGTGTGCTTTATTGATTTTTTGGTCGCAGTTTGTAAGCAGGCCGTGCGCTGTGTGAACGAAGGTCGCTCGTCTGCGCCAGCCGTAAATTAAGCGATCAGGTTTCAGCCTCGTGTCAGCCTGTCTGTTACACATAGTTTTGTAGGTAGAAATTAGTCAGAATAAGTGTGCGGATTTTATGTCAAAAATATAACTTAGTTTTAAAAGACAAGTAAGTTTTGTAAATTAGTATTAAAAACGGATAACCCTACACAGTATGTCTGTTTGTAGATAATCGTTATTTTTTGGTTATTGAAGTCTTACTTGTTAGAGAACTGTAATATGCCGCTTCTAGGTCACTTTCGCCCGAAAACTGGTTTGTAATAGTGGCGCCACCCACTACCCCTTCCAAAAAGCACACGTCTCCAAAACTGGTTTGTGATTCAAGAAGTTCTATCTCTAATTCAGAAAAGATACTATCATGCGACATTGAAATAAAATCAACCAACACAAACAACTGAAAACGTCTTCACACCACCACAGCACTAGGAGAAATGAACAACACAAGTGCTGGGCGGAAATGTCGTCACTACTAATCAGCTGATTCTATCTAGTCTTGTGATTGGCCAGCCGTGACATCAGCCCATCGCGTGATCCGAAAATTGTCATGTCCGGCCACGTAGTAAGTAATCGGATAGTGCAAAGTCCTTAGGTAGGCCGGCAACTAGCAATTAAAGGCTTACCTTGTATATGAGGCGCGTTCAGCCACGGCTGCTTTTCCCCTAGGTTACTCTATGGGGCGTGTTCAGCCGCGGCTGCTTTTCCCCTACGTTACTACGCTACGTTTTTGGTTATTGAAGTCTTACTTGTCAGAGAACGGAGAAATGCAGGTTCTAGAGTCGCCCGGTCGAAACTGGTTGAGACCGGGTGAGCTAGAACCTGCATTTCTCTGTTCTCTAATAAGCGATACTTTGCACCTTGTTCTGTTGTTTGGGGCCGGAATAGCTCAGTGGTAGAGCGCCGGACTCGTAATCTTGGGGTTGCGGGTTCGAATCTCCGCTGGGCTGTTTCCGTACAGGGTGATCTTTCCCTCGGAGTTAACATTAGTTCTGACTCCATTTCCCATACAGTCCTTCGAATGAGACTATAAACCGAGGTTCCGTGTGTGAACGCACGCACAACATCTTGTACACACGTAAAATCCCATCTCCAACTTTCGGAAGAGAAGGCCAGTTTGGCCGTTGGTATGGATGACACGTTACACATAGCATGCACCTTCCTCGAAGTTGGAGTATGGCTGCCTTAATGGCGGGATAAAAAACGGTCATACACACAACACTCCACTCCCTATACAGGGGTGTCCGCAGGAGTATCAACCTGCGTACGCAGAAGAAGACGAAGTTCTGTTGTTTGTTTGTATTTTGGTTTGCTTTCAGCGACGCT
>CM031598.1:64455298-64461112 GCA_018398815.1 Conus ventricosus | reverse complement strand
GATCTTTAGAAGGGTATCGATTTGTACTAGCAAGGCCATAAACAGTTGGGAAATAGGGACAGGGAGGGAGGGACGGAAGAGAAGGAGGGGAGGGTTGGGGGAGGTGTTACAGAGAGTAGTTAGCTGTCGGTCGCTCGCTGCTGTTGTTATGACGACTTGTGTGTTGGCGAGGGTAAATGAATCAATCTTCGTTCTTATGTGGGAACTTCTGAGTGTCTGCCTCCCCTCCCCCCCCCCTCCCCCCCCCCTCGCTTCCCCCCCCCCCCCCTTTCGCACGAGTGAGGAACGGCAAGAAGGGGGGGGGGGGGGGAGGAGAGTAAAAAAGAAAAAGGGGGGGGGGGGCGTAGGGGGATAGGGAGAGGGAGGGATGGGAAGGGGAAGGTTTGTAAATAGTTGTCACTGTCAATTCACGATCGCCAGTTCTGAAGTGTTTACTACACTACCACACTCAACGCTGCACAGATTTACTACACAACGTTACATACGTTACTACTGTGGAATGCGATCAAATACGACACAATTGCTGTACTACATGCTACTGTGCTGCACTGCTCTACTTACGAAGCTACTGCACTAAGCTACACCATGCTACACCGTACCACAATGCATTAAGAACCTAGAGCTGGGCCCACGCTCTGCTACTGTATCACATTATCTTGCTGTACGCTGTACAGCAATGTTTTTATACTACACTATATACACTCCACTACACCACAATATACGCCGCACTACAGGGCACTGTACTACGCAACGAAACGCAACGCAACGCAACGCAACGCAACCCAACGTACAAACACTACACTACACTACCCCCTACACTACACCGCACTACACTACGCTGCGCTACACTACAACTAAAACTACACTACACTACACTATACCACACCACACTACACTACGCTACGCTACACTACACTATCCCCACACCACACCACACTACACTACACTACGCTGCGCTACACTAACTACACTACACTATACCACACCCACATAACACTACACTACACTACACTGCGCTCACTACACTACACTACACTACACTATACCACACCACACTACACTACACTACACTACACTACACTACACTACGCTGCGCTACACTACACTAAAACCACACTATACCACACCACACCACACCACCCACACCACACTACACTACACTATACCACACCACACCACACCACACCACACTACACTACCTACGCTACACTACACCGCACTACACTACACTACACTAACACTACGCTGCGCTACATTTACGCTACATACACTACACTACACTACACTACACTACACTACCCCTTATATACTACCACTGATTTACACTACACTCTTCCCCTACAACTACACTCACTTACTACACTACATACACTACACTAACCTACAACTACACTAGTAGAAAGAAACTCGTGGAGAGCGTGGCATGCAGAGAGTCCTCAGAAGAGAAGCCCATCAAGCAAGTGTTTCGGCCTTATCTCCTGACACTCTAGGGGGGTTGGGCCACACCCGGTTCATGACTCCGGATGTCCCTCTGCTGCCCCTTTTCCCCCCCCCCCCCCATCTTGGGACGAGCCATGGCTGGGATTCGAACCCATGACCCTCTGGACATGCTCATTTTCTACTTAATGACTCGCGCTTTAACCACTGAGCCACAGGGACACCTGATATTTGTGGGAATTAAGCCTTATGAAATTCACTTTGTTCCTCCTTGACCAGATTTCCCGCTTGAACACCTCTCTGGCCCCTTTGCCATTGCTTTCAGGGGTTGGTTTTTTCCTTCCCCGCAACTGAGAGCTGTTTCATGAGGCTGTATGCAGACGTTCCTACAAATCCCCTAGCTCCAATTTCTGCAGTGAGGACTATGACCTGATAGCCTTCTCTCCTCGGCTGTTTGCCAGATCCGCATACTTTTCAGTCTTGTAGATTGAGCTGCCTCCATTCTGTTCTATATGGCACCGTGAGCTCGATCATGATCAGCTGCTTGGTTGACTTAGAGTGGCTAAATATGTCTGGTCTCATGCCCACTCTTGCTGATGATCTCTGGGGGACTCTTCCATCTGGGAGGTCTGCAGTGCACTCCCAGTCATCTGCCCCAAACCAGCAGGGCTCTGCCTGCATGTTTCGAGTGGCACTGTTGTTTCTTGGCCATGATTTGCTGCCTCCTGCCGTTTAAGAATGTTGCGGGTGCTTTTGGAGTCCTGATTCTCCTTTTTTGGTGTTGGTTCCAGCCCCGACTACTTGTACAATTTCTTTGAGCACTTGGTTGTGCCTCCATGTGTACCTTCCTTGAGCCAGGGCTACTTTACATGAGCTTAGAACATGCTCCACTTTTGTTTTTCTGGCAGAGGAGCATGCAGGATTTGTCTGTTTTCCCCCACTTCACCAGGTTTGCATTTGAGGGCAGAAGGTCATATCAGATCTGAGAATGAAGCTGATCCTGAGAGGGGCCATGTGCCAAATGTCATTCCAAGTTAGACTTCTTTGGAGTGCATTCTCCCACGTTGTCCATGCCCTTGCTGGCTCAGCTGTACTGCTTTTTTGGAGTCTTTTTTGGTCTTCATTTCTTTCTCATCTCCTGAATCATCACATGGTCTCCTCGTTTTTTGCCTTTTCCTTTGCCTGTGACCACCATTCAGTTTTGGTCACCCCCAGTCCTTGTCTGTTGGTCTTTGTGTGTCCCTTTATTTCTCTGATCTTGAGACTTTCTTTTTGCAGAATCCTCGCCTCTTGAACTTCCATTTTCTGCCTGTCTTCAGCTGGGGCCATGATTGCTTCTACCACACCTTGTCCTCCTGATATCCCTCCATCATGCTTTGAAGTCTGATCTTCCCTGCATTGTATTCCTCCAGGATGGATATCAGTGGTAGTTTGAGCTTTGCTTGGCGACAGTACAGCGCGATGTCCAGCAGACAGGGTGGGACAAGCCAAGCCATTTCCTTGTGAACCTTGTTGATTTTGGCTTCCTCCATTGCCTCCACCTGTGGCTGGTGCAGATTCGTATATCATCAAGGCCATAGAGCTTGTATCAGCATGAACTGCAGACACCAGACCTTGTATTTCCAGGGATCCCACACTGGTCAATGGTCTCCAGCCTCTCCGCCATCCTGCTTGGTTCTTTTGCTCTATGTTGTCCTTTCCAGCGATCATCATACCAGCTTCCAAGGCTCTTGATCTGGTTCTTCAGTGACTGTTGGAATGGCCTGTTTGGCAAACACTGAAGACCAAAGATCGGCCACTTTTCCTTTCCTCAGTGGAAGACTCCGGTGATTTCTCTTTTGGCTTGAACTTCATTCTGGATGAGGCCACTATGTCGCCAGCCTCTCCAGCAAATGACGTGTCTCGTCTTCTTTCTCTGGATGAAATCACTGTAGTGTCATCCATGAAGGCCTTTGAGAGGATGCATCTTGTATCCATCGCCAAGGTCCTGTTTGTCTCGCGTATGTTTGTTTGCAGCTTTCAAGAAGAGTTCCATGCCAGCACGAACAGTAATCGGGGAAATTGTGCCACAGACCATTGCAATCCCACTTCCAAGTTGACCATCAGTTGGTACTTCTTGGTAGAGAGAACCGCATTGAGAAGCCATTGAAGTACTTCTTGAGCAATGTCGCGGATGTTTCTTGAGCACATGGTAACAAAACTCAAGAGCAACTGTAATCAACTCATGGGGCACAGATCCAAATATGCGTTTTGCCAATTCAAGGCCCCACTACGTCCCAGGTCTCCTTTCTGTTTTTGCTTTTTGGATTGCGTCCCAGATCATTGTGGCGTGTTCTACACAGCCAGCCACGCCTGGTAAGCCACCTTTCTGGACTGAACACATCCAAGTACTTGTTTTCCTCATCAGGAACTTGGGTCCGCCATGCTGCCATGACAAGAGAAAGAAGATTTTCCCTACGACGTTCAGTAGTATCTTGGCCTGAACGGCTGATGTCACTTGATTTTTGCTCTTTGGGGATGTAACACACACATCTGCCGTCATCCACTGCCGCTGATCTTCTGTTTTTCTCCCAAGCCGAATCGCAAGCAGCCTGTGGAGCCACTCCAGTCACACTTTGGACAATTCTCTTGTAAGCTGGTAAGGTATTCCGTTTTGTCCCTGGTGATATTTGGCTCTGGCTTTGTCGACCACCTTCTTGATTTCCGCCAACGTTGGAGGCTTGCCATGTGAACTGTCCTCAGGTTTGTTTGGCACACACCAGACTTGAATGTCGAGTGGTTGCTTGCTCTGTGAGTCAGAGTATGTTTTCCTCAGAATGCTGTCAAAACTCCTTTGTCCACAACGTAGGGTCCCAGATTTTGGCTCTCAAACAACAGTTGGGGGGGGGGGGGGTTTTTTCTGGCAAACTGGAAGGGGTCTCTGAAAGAAGCGCTCTGTGTCTATCCTTCTTTTTGCTCTTCCTCTACCTCGCAGATTCCCTTTGCTGAGGGCGCAGTGTTTTTCTTTCAGGTCTTCCCACAGTTTTTTCCAGCCTTGTTTTTCGGCTGGCATGCGGCTGATGGTGGGCGGTGGTTGTTCCTTTTGGAGGACTCTGATCTTGTCCATCTTTTCTGGCGTCTGATTTCTTTGAGGTGTTTTCTCTTGGTAGTTTTTACCTCCATAGGCGTCTCTACATGTGGCATACACAATTTCCCCATATGTGTCTAGTTTGTGTTTCCAGGGTGGCTTTTCCCTATCAGTGCATTCGAGTCTTTGGACGATTTTTTGTCATCCAGTTTCCGCCCAACATCAGTTTCTTTCTCGTGGCAGGTTGAGTTTCAGGCGCATATGGCATCGGGGCCTTGCAAATTCCTCACGAACCAACAGCGTGGATGTCCTTGCACTGTGGTTTAAAATCTGGCCTTGTCTATCCGACGTCTTATCTGCTGAAGCAGTGCGCTTGCTGCTCATCCGATGAGTCTTCACAACATCCTCATCTTTGTTCTGTGGATCTTCATGCCACCCGGGTGGTAGCGAAAACGCTTTTCCACAGACACATGATATTCCATTTGTCCATGTCATAGTCCGTTTTGGGATTTGCAGTCGTGATTGGTTAGCACCGATGAATTCATCAGTCTCTCCCCCTTCGTGAATCCTGGGAGCATTAATTAAAGAACGAACGAACCGTCAGTGAAAGTTATGTAGAAAGATGAGCTTTGTGGACCACTTACTAATGTATGTCGATGTGTTTAGTCTAGTGTTAAACAGACTTAATTACAAGTTGTGTCGGAAACATATTGACTTTTTCTAAATTATGATGAGTAACTCTATACTATTTTTCACTTATAGGCAGCCTGCATTTCATAATTTTGCAGAGAGATAGAAGTGATAGAGAGAGAGAAAGAAGAGAGGAGAGAGAGAGAGAGAGGAGAAGAGAGAGAGAGAAAGCGAAAGAGAGAGAGCGAGAGAAGAGAGAGAGAAGAGAGAGAGAGATAACGCACGGTTCAGGACAAGCGAATTTCTAAGAAACCAGGCTCTGAGACGAACTTAGACAGTACTTAATTTTTGTTGAATGCCAGCCCATTTCTCGGTGAGGCCCAATACAGGAAGATTCAAGAATAGTACAGTTACCGTTTCTTTCTTTGTGTGTGTGTGGTGAGAGTGTGTGTGTGTGTGTGTTAGTGTGTATTTTACAAAAATAATGGGACACACTGATTGATCTATCTCCATTAAAACATTTCACCCGGGAGTCTCCCTCCCCCGCCCCCCCCCCCATGTTCTTAAAGGCTAGGGAGGGAGCGGGTGGCGAAAAGTGGTGGGAGACGAGTGAAGTGGGAGCTGAAAGAGGGTGGGGTGGGGGTCGAAAGGGAAAGGCATTGTTCAAATAAAGCCCTTAC
>CM031598.1:64442798-64445298 GCA_018398815.1 Conus ventricosus | reverse complement strand
GTGAAAACTGCATTCACTTGCTTTGCAAAAGTGTACTGAACAGCTGGTTGTTGTTCTTGATGTGTATTTTGTGTGGGTTCACTAGCTTGCAGATGCTTCTCGAAATCATCAAGCATACGAGAAATTTCTGGTCCTGCTATCATCCAACGACGCAAAGCATTTGGGTTGTTGGTTAAACCCACTGCTCCACCTTCGCCTTTGATGAGTGCATTGCACTGCTCGTGCAGTTGATCCATGGCAATGCCTGAAAACTTGCGTTGCGTTTCCTGACAACAAAGGATCCTGAGCAAAATTCATGGAAGATTTCAGGATGGATGTTGTTCAGCTGCACCATGTCACGAATGTGGACAGACAACCACCGGGCATAGTTTTTGTGGTCCAATGCAAACAGCCAGGGCATCAGCTTTGACAAACGTTCCACGTATTTGACAAACTTGCCAGCACGAAGTGAATAAATCATTTGCAGGATGGTGACTTGAACGTGAAGTACAAGTGTCCAGTACTTGTACTGTGGCTGCTCTTTTGATTTTCTGTCCTGCCATTCCTGTATACCAGTGGACTGTTCAGCAGGATTGACTTCCTTGTATGCTTGGAATGCTCGCTGTTGTAAGATATACAACGCAGCTGCAGTGACTTGGTGTGCATGCCTGGTTCTGGTGACATGGGAGGCCTTTAGGAACGAGTCAGCCACACCAGATGTAGCAATGCCAGCAGCTGTGAGAAGGCTTGTCCACCCAGATCCGTTCAGCCAGTCACCCAGAGTTTTGAAAGCAGACATCTCAATGTGCAGTCCTCCAAGCATAAGAACGCAATTCTGTTCTCCGTGAGTGTCAGGCCATGTCCACTGTATCTCTTTTGCTAAAGCATACAGAGGCTGATCAGCAGCAATGACTGGTTTTTGTGTGGGATTCAAGTACTCCACTGTTGATTTGATCAGCCCCATCACATGTTTGACAAGCGCAGGCGAATGAACATTCTCTAAAATCAAAGGTAAGAGAGAGGAATCTGCCACAGGAAGATGCAAGGAAGGTTGGCATGAAGCATGGTAAGCAGCCCATGAGATAAAGTCTTTGTCAGAAATTGGTGCTGTCTCCACGACCACTATACATGCCTCAGCCATGCATACTCAGTCTCATAATTTTCTGTGTCAGTACTGATACAAGGTTTACAGGGTCCTGGTAGATATGGCGCAGTCTGTTCCTTTCCTGGACATGGCACAGGCATGATGGCCGTATACTGAAATGGAAGCTGTGGAATAGTTCTCTTTTCTGCTGGTGTATCTTTACTACGTGGCACTAGGGCATCTTGTTCTTTTCCTTCTTCTTCTGCTTTTCTGTGTTGAGTCAAAGACACACTTGTCCCATGGAATGAGTCAACAGCTGTCATAGAGCTGGGGTTGTGGTCGATGTTATCAAATGCAGCAGTAGTAAAAACACCTTTTCGCATCTGTGGAGGAACGACGACTCCTGCTCGCTCAAAACTGCTGCAGACCTGGTCAGCAATCTCTGAAGAAATTGATAGAACTCTGTCATATGAAATTCCCAAACCAAGAGCAAAGAGTGTATCAACTAGCCCTCGTTTTCTTGTCTCTGCATGAACTTTTAAGCTCAAGTAGAGAGGCAGGGGTGTTTCACTTTTTTGGTTGTGCCTCTGAAAGGTAGAAAGTCTGCGTGACTGCTTGCAATTAAAGGCAATCAACTGTGAGACAGATAGAACAGCTTGTTCTGTTGCATTTGAAGTATCACTTTCATCAATGTAAGTGTTGGTCCACACAAAATAAATTTTATCAAAGTTTTCAAAGAAGACGGGATCGAATCCTCTTGACATTTTTCAGTGAACCTTTCTGACGCTGAAGAATATCTCTACGAATCTGTTGAGCTGCTTTACTTAGATGCACTGCGTCAGAACTTTCATTACATGCCCTTTTGACTGCCTCACTAATATCCTTGTCAAACATCAGTACAGTTTCTCGGCCTTGAACAGCTGACGTAAGCCCCGGAATGATTTCAAGTAACTTGTTACGAAGGCGTGTGCTGTGAACGTTTCCACCTTCCAAACCCAGTTTCTGCACACTCGAACTGTATAGCTTGCACAGGAAGGGCATGCTGAAAACAGGAGCATCATCTTCAGCCTCGCGAAAATTCTCTATGTAGGCCACTAGCTCTGCCAGTGCAAGCGAGTGGATTTGGATTGGAGAGTCCTCACTTAAATTCACTGAATCAGATGCTGGTTTACGCCTGTAGAATGCTGCCAAACAGTTTTTGTGATATTTGGCTTCAGTCGCCACCATGTCCCCTGGAGCAAGTTTCCGTAGAAGTTCTTGGTCTTTCAGTAATGCTGCTTGTTTTCTAACTTTGCAGTCCATTTCAAGAGTTTGAACACTGTGAACTTTGGATGGACTTGAGTGAGATGATGACTTGTTACAGAAAAAGCATATGTCTTGCAGTTCTTGAGAGGAAGCTGTCAGTCGTCTTGTTTTTGCTGGACTTGCTGGTTGAGA
>CM031598.1:64420298-64435298 GCA_018398815.1 Conus ventricosus | reverse complement strand
CTGCTGCTGCTGTCGGTGATGTATATTGTAATGAAGTATTGCTGGTTACCGTGAACTTCCCGAACGTTTTTGACCTTTAAGGTCTATTTTAGTGATAGGCGATCATTGATTAGTGTAATCGAATATATGACACGTTTTACAAGGTCCAAAAACTGAACGCAAAATCCCTTCCGATCACGCGAAATCAATCCACGATCAAAATAAAAAAAGGGAATTAATTAACGACATCTTGGCATCACATACTAACTGTTCTCGGATACGACGTCATACGCTAACCATGTCTGGTTTCAAGAACGAGAAGGCTGCAGAAACCGACCGGATGAGATGGATCGAACCATTCTAGTGCGTTGCTTGATCTGTCTAGGAAAAGCGCTGATTATTATCATGAATATAAAGCTCACCAGAGTTCACCATGCGACAATGCAGACCTCTTCGCTGCTTTGCCTGTTCAGTTCGATCCAGATGCTTCCGAGTCGGAAAAGGAGATCGTGACTAATGAAGATGAAGACAGAGTCAGTCGTCTGTTTTACCAGTGAGTGGTAAGCAGACTGATTGCATGATCTTATGTCCAGAAAATATTTCATTGCCGATTCTGGTTGCTGTGGTTTTTGACCCAATCGCAAAATGTAGACCGCATTGGTAATGCAACTACTCAACCGCAGTGTTATGAAGTCTTTCAAATAAAGTTTATAGTGAGGAATGCAGCAGCTGCTGAAAATGACACACAAACCAGTCGATTTAGACTGATTATTCAGGTTCATTAACCTACCGGTTTTGTGGTTGTAAAAGCAAATGTTAGTTTTAGTATCTTGTATATAGTATGTATTGTGAAGGGATACAGAGACAGACAGACAAACAGACAGAGAGCTGTGTTTTGTTGGTCTGTGACCTCACTAGTGTGAGCGTGCGACGGCGCAAGTCTTCATGTAGGAAGCAGAATAGAAACAGCAAATCAGTGATTAATTATTGAATAGAAAAAAAAGACTGCAAGATATCGTCCTGTCGAATTACATTAACTAGCTCATATAAGCACAAGAGTTAAAAAGAAAAAGTAATAATCTTTCTCTGAAGACAATTTAACTCTGATTTAATGTGACATGCATTTCAACACATATACACTTACATACAGAGAGAGAGAGAGAGAGAGAGAGAGAGAGAGAGAGAGAACGCACACACACGCACACGTGAGCACACACACACATACACTCTCTCTCTCTCTCTCTCTCTCTCTCTCTCTCTCTCTCTCTCTCTCTCTCTCTCTTTCTCTCTCTCTCTCTCTCTCTCTCTCTCTCTCTCTCTCTCTCTCTCTCTCTCTCTCTCTCTCTCCCTCCCACATTACCATTACAAACATAAGAACATTGTTATACATATGAAAGTGTTGGTCCACATCTCTTTCATAGTGTGTTTTACCTTGTGAAATCAAACACCTGATAATAATTATGTAACTATTCGTCCCCCTCCCCCCTGCCACCTACCCCCCTCCGCAAAAAAAGTGTGGGCTTCACAACATATTGGCAGCATTAACATCATGCACATTTCAATTTGAACAAGGTAGGTAAAACAAATTAAGTAAACAGTGATTAATTATTGTAGGCAGAGGAATTACCCAAATACCTAATATAATCACATCATTACAGCCAGCTATTAAATTACATAATTATGTAATATTATGACATATCAGCACAGCTATTTTAAAAAAACCCAGCATAATGTGACATTTATAAGACAATTCTCACGCAGTCTGACATGCATCACACACACACACACGCACGCATGCACGCACGCATACGCGCGCGCACCCCTCCCTTCCCCCCCACTCCACACACACACACACACACACCACACACACACACACACACACACACACAAGAGCACTGACAGAAAACACGAACACTTTCACGCGAACTTCTTACTCATTCTTCACACTGAGCTGTATTATAATTATTTAAACCCAGTGCTCCTTTGAGTGGGAAACCGGAAGTCTGGCGCTGCTGGGTGTCCTCCCTTGCTCTCCAGCTATCTGCGCGGATTGCTTTATCACCTGGCGACTTACTTTGACTTACTTGCAAACATCCCTGCAGGCTTCTAAAGCCTGTTTCGTACTGCAGTCGGCGGCCAGTGAACCATACCAGTATCGCCGCCATCGAATGGTACACCTGGTGAACGCGTGTTGTTCCCTCTAGATTTGTAAACGGGACTTGGTGGTTTGGCTGATAGCGTTCAGGCCTCGACTTCAAAACGTGTATGTCGGTGGGTTCAAGACCGCTTGAGGGGTGAGGCTGGAGATGGGGGTAACGGTGAGTGGGAGTGGATGGGGGGCAGGGAGTGTATGGAGTAGCAAAGACCGGGGAAGGGGGATGAGGAAGAGTGGAAAGCCGGAGGGTTAGGGTGCTTGTGGTATGAGAGCAGTCAAGGTCGAGGAGCAGGGGAGTGAATTCAAGGGGTTGGTTTGGGTAAGGCACTAGACTGTGCCTGTAGTTCTGTTGGAGCTGTCCAAGAAGTCATGTTCATCTTCATGCTTTTTTTTTCATTCTCCCCAAACCAGCTTCCTCCTCCATATTCTCTTCCCACCTTCTTCCCCCTTCTCGTTCATGGATTGACCCATCCATCTCCTCTACCATATTTTGCTTGTTGGAAGGATGATACGGATACTTCGGCATGAAAAAAGAAGAAGAAGAAGAAGAAGAAAAAGAAAGATCAAGTTAACCGATGGATAAGAATGATTTCTTTCTCCCATGAAAAAGAGAATAGTTGATACGGTTTGGTGATTTTGTCGTTGTTGTTGAACGGAGAAGGGGAAGGGAATAAGACAGGTGTCTCATTGAGGGTTATCCAGAATCAGGTGAAGGCTGTGTACTAGTTGTAGCGCATCAGACACCTGTCGTGCATCTGATACTCTGCCAAGTCAAGGTGCTGTGTAGAAACTACAGTGGATTCCTCGGCACAGAAGAGAGAAAAAAAAAAACAACCTTACTGACTCATTTGACGATATGGAACTTGAAGGTGTGCGAAAATAGAAAATATGTGGACCTGGCTCCGAATTTTTGGTTGTTACCTGACTGATGAATATTTATGTGTCCGGCTTACGTGTAATATTACATTCATTCGCCATCTTGTTTTGATCTTTATTCTAACTCTTCACACGTTTACTAATTATCAGACGAAAACCGCTTGAGAAGTAAGGGTCAGAAAATCAGCAGTGTAAATGCCCAATGAACTGTCTTTGCATAGTAATTATTTTTACTTTTGCGACATTTTTTTGGGCGAGGTAAAACCTAGAATGGCGGTGTATGATATTCACATACTCTCGTTCACGCATACGCTTGCGCCCCCATTCTTGCTATTCTCTGTCCCTCCTTGCCTCCCTCCCTCCCTCCCTCCCTCCCTTCCTCTCCTCTCTCTCCCCTCTCTCTCTCTCTCTCTCTCTCTCTCTATGTGTTCCTTCCTTCTCCCTCCCCCCTCTCTCATCAGTATATAAGCACACACTCGGTTTACATCCATTTATATCCATAATCATCAAAGTGGCCCCCTCTCTCACTCTCTCTTTCTCTCCACACGCACTCGTGCACGCACGCATGCATGCACGCACGCAGACACACACACACACACACACACACACCACACACACACACACACACACACACACACACACTAACGTACTGGTTAGATAATTGCTAGGTCATTGTGTTAACTGAATTGCCATATTCCATGAGAGATTAGGAGAAAAGGACCCGCAGGCCCAATGAACATTCATTCAGGTTGTGTTGAAAAGTGGATGTGAACGAACGCCGTTACATGTTGCTCCCACGCTTATAAATAAGATAGCATAGATAATCTTTGTTGTAGCAGTTACCTATCGGGTTGTCGTCAAAGCATCCACATGACCTCATCCGTTCAACGTAAGTGTACCCAGCATGTGAATTGAGGTTAATTCTACGCGCCAATCTCGAGGAAGTTTATAAAACTCGACGAATCGCTTATCCAGGCACACATATCATATACAAACACAAGAGACAGATGCAAAACAAAATAAAATTTAAATAGCCCAATCCACGATTCACTGAGCTTCTTTCCGCTCAAAAGTCACAAAGTCTTCGACATCAAACACAATAAACGTTTATCGTTAGGTACTACAGAACAAAAAGAAAGATTTCCCAATCACGCACCGCCATTTTGTTGTTGTTGCTGTTGAGCCAAGAAGCATGAATAGTAGCCTCGTCTGATGGTGCACAGAGTGATGTTTGTTCTCACTCTCGATGGTGCATTTCCCTCCAGTGACAGATAAGGACAGTAGCCTGGAAGCAGCGAGTTTCCTTCACCCGACTTCCTATCTTTATTAACAGGGAGGGGCGTTAACGCTTCTAGCAAACTTTTTTTTCTTTTTTTTTTTTTAACCTTTATTTTCGTTCATCGACAACTGTCCGCAAGCAAGTCTGATCTGGGTTGCGAGGCGCAGAGGCCAAGTCTAATGAGAGCACCAGTCAGCCCATAAAAGATAGAGGCTATCGTGGTATAGAACGTATACGCCCCCGCCTTGAAAAGCGTGACAGGGTGACCAAGCCATACCAACGCTCGCCATTTGTGTGATCCTGTTTGAACCTGGGCTATTTTCAGATAAAGTGAGCCATGATTGTGGGCTAACCAGTCCGCACCATGGAGGTACATATATCAATAAACATTCTTCAATGGCCAAGTGATCTCTCTCTCTCTCTCCCTCTCTCTCTCTCCTCTCTCTCTCTCTCTCTCTCTCTCTCTCTCTCTCTCTGTCTTTCTGTCTATCTATCTATCTGTCTATTTATACGATGAATCTGTTTTGATGTGCGGTGTCACCGATCCGTATCAGCGCGGAAATCGTACAGACGCGCCGACGGCTCTGTATCGATTCGTGGCATCATTCCACGATGGGGTGTAGGCTTACCGGGCCATATATGGTATTGTTGGGTTCAGGAAGGATGGTGGGGGTGTTGGTACCTGTATGTTACATTCATATACTGGGTGTGCGTTTGCTACCAGCACAGGCAGGGAAAGGATAAGTGTGGGGAGAGAGGGGGTTAGCCTTCCGTCTCTTGTTTTGTGTCATGTGGAGTCCCGTTGCACGTGCAGTGTTGTAGAGTTCAGAACTCAGCAAGGGGTGAGTGCTGAATCACCAGGCTTTAAAGTTTGGTGGGGCCGGGTGGCTATCACTTCGGTCAAGTCCTTGGTGAAGAGCAGTTGGGCTTTTGTCTTGGTGCCAGCGTTTGTGCTGTGGGTCCCGACTTCGGTCGACATGGTGAGCCGGCCCTCGTGAGCGTGTTGCTCTTGGCTGTGCAAGTCATCTGTGTTTCTGTGTGCTGCGACCCTGAGGTTCAGGTGCTGGGTGGCCAGCCGCAGTTGTTGTCATCGTTCGTTTGTTGTGGCAGGTATGTGGAGTTAGTTAAGGTGATCGTAGTGTAGTGTTAAGGATGGCGTTGTCTTGTGCACCTTTCTGTCGTCTTGTACAAACGTGTAAATAATGAGCTCATATTTTGAATTAATTTCCAGTTTTCTTAAGGAAAAGGAAGAGGGAGAAAATGGGGGAAAATAAGTGACTAAAACGAAGCAAGCTGAGAAAGTGTGATGGTGGTTTGTGACCAGTGGGTTGTGTTGAGAGTGCAAACAAGGAAAAGGGAAAAGGAAAGAAGGAAATTTGGTTGTGAAGTTTGAATGAAAATGTAAATAGTTACCATGGTTCGATCATGATGTTTGGATTGAGTTTTTTACTTATTCGTGACAGGGGGTTTGAACGGAAATGCTTTCGGGAAGCATGGATAAGGTGTGTTGGCCATTGGGTGCGGTAGAGGTTATGATTGTGCCGTGTCATGGAAGTTAATTAGAAAGGATAGTATTGGTAGTTGTGTGAAGAAGTACTGGTGTCAAGCCGCGCGGTTTTGTAGGTGTGGGTACCCCTAATTCAATAATATAGATTTAAAGATTTGTTCCTACATTGTTGATTTGTGGGAGTGTGCAAATGCCTTGGGTGATTGCCAAGGGATATACCTGTCCTGTCCCATTGGTTGTCTTTGGAATCGAGACATGATATTTGTGGTTGTTACAATATGACTGAGAAATGTGTGTGTGGGAAGTGTATTATGATAGTTTTTGTGTATACCGTAGTGTACGAGGAATATAACTGTGTGATATAAACAACGTGGGATGTAACCGATTGTAGAGCAATTAGGAATGGGTGCGTAAAGGAAATCCTGGGAAGGGGCGAACTAAGGGTTACCCTAGTGATGTATGTAGTTATGCGTATCTACGATTAGAGGGTAACAGCTATGTCAGTGCAGGTGGGGCGCATTCCCACCATCCTGCTGTGCCGGACTGTTGACCAGTCCCTACCCCGTCCGGTGCTACAACCCTTTACCTGTTCCTCCCATCCGACCGGTCTTTACAGCCTGGCCGTTGCTGGTGTCACCGTTGCTGCGGGTGCCACTGTTGCCGCTGGCGCCGTTGCTAACGTCGACCGCTGCTGTTATCGCCGGTGCTGTGACTCCACTGATGTGGAAGCCAGTGTGTCACTGTCCTGGTCGCTGTCATCTGTGTCGCCGTTAGTGTGACACCGCTGCTGTTTCGCCGGTGCTGTGACTCCACTGATGTGGAAGCCAGTGTGTCACTGTCACTGGTCGCTGTCGTCTGTGTCGCCGTCAGTGTGTCACCGCTGCTGTTATCGCCGGTGCTGTGACTCACACTGATGTAAAAGCCAGTGTGTCACTGTCACCGGGCGCTGTCGTCTGGGTCGCCGTTAGTGTCCACCGCTGCTGTATCGCCGGTGCTGTGACTCCACTGATGTAAAAGCCCAGTGTGTCACTGTCACCGGGCGCGTTCGTCTGGGTCCGCGTTAGTGTGTCACCGCTGCTGTTATCGCCGGTGCTGTGACTCCACTGTTGTGAAAGCCGGTGTGTTTACTGTTGTCTTCTCGTCTTCGGCAGGCAGGTTCGTCTGGTCACCGTCACCGTCGTGGTCGTCTTCGTGAGACTGTCAACATTGTCGTCGTGTGGCATGGTTTTGTTGTTTTTTTTTTGTTTTTTTGTTTTGTGTGGGACATTGAAACACCTGAAGACATTGGGTTTGGAGGTGCATACGTGAAGGATGGATGTTGATTAAAAAGGGTATGACTGAAGGGGTGAATGTGCGCAGTGAATTATATGCTAAAATGAACATAGTTAAGTGAAGTTAGTATAGTTTGGTTGTTTTTTTTTCCTTTTGGGAATTGGTTTTGAAAGAAAAAAAATGAATTCGTACTATGCCATGTGTAATCTGCGGATCTGAGAAACACTGCATACCGTGACTGGAAAGGGGTTAAATAACTGATTGTGGCGGCCTTGGCCGTGGGAATCGTGTGTTTTCAGGCTGGGTCTGAGACGAGTATATAGAAGTTTCCGTCATTGATTGTTGTGTCGGGAATAAAATTGTTTTATTGTCAGTTCTTGTGTGACGTGTTATATGTTCAATGGGTTAGTGTGGGAAGGTTTTTGTTTTTTTTACGTCCGGCTTAGCGTTCCGTGACAATATGGTGGAGATGCGGGGCACCCTTGGAGTTTGTGTTGGGTAGGTGGAAGGTAGTATAGGCAGGGTCGGAAGGGGGTGTGTTGTCCATGTCCGTGTCGTGTGCTCGGTAGTTAGTGGGAGGTTTGAGGGCGCGTACCCCTATACCGGGAGGAAGGTACGTTAGTGTTCCTGTCTAGCAATATGTTTTCCAGGCGTAGACAGGACACTTAATGTGGTAGTAAGTGATGGTGTTGTGTGTTTAGATAGTGGTGCTTAGTGTTGAAATTTGTCCAGAGATTTAGTGCGGCGTTTGGGCGGTTATCAGGGGTGGTGACTAGCAAAGTAACCAGTTTTTCCCAGGGGTTGGATAGCGGTAGGCAAGTGTTCGCCTAGTTATCCACTGTTGTGGGGCGTAGAATCTACTGTGAGGTGTCAGGTGTGGCAGGTTGGAGTTTTTGCCCATAACCTTTGAGAGGACGTTTCACTTTGAAGAGTTGGAGCCAGCGGAGGTGAGTCGGTTGATCGGGTAGTTGTCTTAAGGGTATTGGATTGTGTCGTGGTGATGGTAGGGTCGGTACGTCATGTCTCGGCATACTAGGGCTAACCTCAGTACAAACCAGAGGACGTCATGGCAGCTCGGGAAGTCAAGCCTGAGAAGAACGCTAGGGGCACTGTATGAGAAGAGAGGACGGCCCGTGAGGAAGAGAGAATTCGACAGCAACAGAAGGATGATGAAGAGAGAATTCGACAGCAACAGAAGGATGATGAAGAGAGTATCGACAGCAACAGAAGGATGAGGAAGAGAGGACGGCCCGTGAGGAAGAGAGAATTCGACAGCAACAGAAGGATGATGAAGAGAGAATTCGACAGCAACAGAAGGATGATGAAGAGGGAATTCGACAGCAACGGAAGGATGGGGAGGAGAGAAGAGCCCGAGAGTTTGAATTGGACCTGAAGGTTGCGGAGGCAGCTAGGCAAAAGGAGAGGAGGAGGAGGAGAGGATTTCGACAGAGGCGGTTGGATCAGGAAGAAAGGGAGGCCAGGAAGAGGGAGTTTGCCTTGAGAGAGATTCAGGTTGTAGGCGAGGCAACGTACCATGAGCGTCTCATCGAGGTTAAGGAGACCAAGCACGTCCACCTAGATCCCTTAGGGGATGGTGACGATGTGGATACGTTTATTGCACACTTTGAGCGAGTCGCTGAGCTGTGCAAATGGTCCCAGACGTCGTGGTCCACTACGTCTGATCGCAGTATTCGAGGGAAGGCAAGGGAAGCGATCATGCGACTCAGTGCGGAGGAATTAGGGTCCTATACGGCGGTTAAAAGCGCTCTAGTTTAAGCACTTTCGCCTGGACGCCGAGGCATATAGGAAGAAGTTTCGGTCGGTGAGGAAGGATGCTGCTGAGACTTTTGGTCAGCTGCTGGCAAAAATGAGGCGCTGGTTTTCCTTGTGGTGCACAGCAGCAGGGAAGGATAGAACGATGTGGAGGATGTCAAGGATCTGATCCTACAGGAGCAATTCTTCCAGCTCCTTAACTCAGAGTTCACGGTGGAAGTGAAGCGGACATGTCCCTCAGACGGCAGATGAGGTAGCTAAAGAAGCCACTGTGCTGGCTGAGGCCAAACGCATGGGCAGGGAGGCTAAGTCGGATCGGTCCAGAGGAGAGAATCCAGCTGATGGACCCAAGGAAAGTCAAGGAGGGGCCCACCGCCAGGTCAGACGCCCAGCCAGTCAAGAAATGGCGGGAGAGGAATAGGCCGCAAAACCCGAGGTCGTTGATGGTGTGTTTACAATTGCAGGAAGCCCGGGCATGTCGCTAGAGGTGTCCTGAACCCAGTGGGTTACACGCTGTCTGGAGTAGGAGGGAGAGCACGGTCAGGCAGTGCCCACCTTATGTGGACCTTGTGCTAACCAAGAGTACAACCCTCGGTGTGTGGTTACGGTCAATGGGGTTCCTGCCAATGCATTACGCGACACCGTGAGCAGGATATACCGTCGTTGCTGAGAGGCTGGTCTCGAGAGATGCCTACACAGGAGAGTCTGTACCGGTGGTCTTGGCGTCGTCTAAGTGCCAGAGTTTGTTGCCAGTGGCCGTCGTGGATGCTGTCACCCATTTATCCAAGGCAGGATAGAGGTGTTAGTTATGGTCAGCCCCGTGGAGGAGGTGCTGATAGGGAACTTCGCCAGGAAGGAAGGAGATTCGGGATGACGAGAGTTCCGTGTATGCGACCCCACACTGGTCAGTGCTGTAGTGACCAGGGCCCAGAGGAAGAAGGAACAGCAAGGGGTGTTTCCTCTACCGGGAAGAGGACGGTGCTGGATGTCACACCAGAGAGGTTGACCCAGTTGCAGGACAGGGATGACACTCTCAGTAAGGCGAGAGAGGCTTGCCAGCAGGGCACCGTTTTCCAGACCAAGTATGGTCAGGTCAAATACTTCAGGAAAGCTGGAGTGCTGAGGAGGTATCAAGGGCCACGGGAAAACGTCACCCAGGTGTGCGTACCCGTGAGTTGCGGGTGTCCGTGATGGCTCTGGGGCACGACATTCCGATGTCTGGTCACCTGGGAGCAGCAAAGACCAAGGATCGGGTGTTCGGGAATTTTTACTGGCCAGGAATGGTGCGCTGATATCCGTCGTTACTGCCAGTCGTGTTTGGCGTGTCAGAGGACGGTAGACAAGGGGAGAGTCCCGAAAGTTCCTCTGGTTAAGATGCCACTTGCTAAGGAACCATTTGAGAAGGTGGCAATAGACATCATCGGTCTGTGTTTCCGGCATCCAACAACGGATATCGGTATATATTAGTGATGGTGGACTTTGCAACTCGGTATCCAGAGGCGGTGCCGTTGCGTCAAATTTCGGCTGAGGTCGTAGCAGAAGCAACTTTCAACCTGTGGACAAGGACGGGAATCCCTGAAACTGTATTGACGGACAGGGGGACGCAGTTTACTGGTCAGGTTATGGGTGAAGTGTATCGGCTGCTGTCGGTCAAGGCCTGCGGACGACACACCTACCACGCGCAGTGCAACGGTTTGGTTGAGCGTTCAATGGCACCCTCAAGAGTATGTTGCGTCGCCTTGCTCAGGAAAAGCCTATGGAATGGGACCGGTGGATTCCAGCACTCTTATTCGCTTATCGAGAGGTGCCCCAGGAGAGTACAGGATTCTCACCTTTCGAGTTATTGTATGGACGGCGAGTCAGGGTCCTATGAGGGTGCTCAGGGGCATATGGGTTCAAACCGGAGCGCCAGGAACTGAGGGCGGTTGGAGAGTATGTGGTGTCCTTGCGCAACGGATTGCAGAATCGTGTGCGATTGCCCAGGAGAACTTGTCGTCGGCAGCAGCAAGGTACAAGCGTCATTTCGACGTCAAGGCTAAACCAAGGGTGTTCAGGCAGGATCCAGGGTGTTAATCCTTCGGCCTACTAAGAACAACAAGCTTGAGTTGGCCTGGCAGGGACCTTATCCTGTGCTAGAGCGCGTGGGAGAGGTGGACTACAGAATTGCTGTGGGGGCAAAGACGAAACTGTACCACGCTAACCTTTCGAAGCAGTTCAGGGAGCGAGATGTCCCAGGAAATCAGGTGACGGCGTCAGCTGTGGTAATTGAGGAGGGACCTGAAGAGGAGATGGTGACCCCGTTTAGTGGTCGGGATCTTCCCACCATTTCCGTGTGTCGCTACAGAGGGACCCAAGGATGTGGTCGTGCTCGCTACCGATCCGGAGTTGCCTCGCAGCTTCGGGAAGTGGTGGAGAAGTTCAGTCAAGTACTGACAGATGTGCCCGGATGTACACCCTTGGAGGCATGTCAGATCAAGTTGAACACTGATACACCTGTAAGGGCAAAGCCGTACCCAGTACCTTTCGCTCAAAGGGAGACCGTTCGAGAGGAAGTCAGGGCTATGCTAGAAATGGGGGTTATCGAGCCATCAGTGTCACCATATTGTTCGCCGATCGTTCTGGTAGAAGAAAAAGGACGGAAAAATCCGTTTCTGCGTAGATTTCCGGCGCTTGAATAAGGTCATGGAGTTCGACGCGGAGCCGATGCAGATGTTGAATACTTGTTTGCCAAGTTGGGTGAAAAGCAGATATTCAGCAAGATCGACTTGGCGAAAGGGTATTGGCAGATTCCTATGGGCAAAGACGATCGCCCTAAGACAGCATTCTCTACGCCAGAAGGACATTTTCAATGGCGTGTGATGCCGTTCGGGCTATGCACATCTGGCTGTGTTTCACCAGAATGATGAGGAAGCTGTTGCTGCCGTTAGAGTGCCAGGAGTAGACAACTTCATCGATGACATTTTGGTGGCCACTGAAGACTGGGACCAGCATATACAGACGCTGATGAAAGTATTCCAGCGTATTACAGGAGTGTTCACTCACAGCCAGACCGTCTAAGTGTGAGTTGGGAGGTCACGAGATAGTATATCTGGGTCACACGATTGGTGGAGGACAGATCAGGCCGGAGGAGGATAAGATGGGACGTATCAGGGAGGCATCCCAGCCCATGACCAAAAAACAGGTGCGGAGTTTCTTGGGTTTAGTGGGGTACTATCGGCGGTTTGTGCCCCATTTCGCTGATATCGCGAAACCCCTGACCGACTTGACCAAGGGAAGTAAGCCCAGACGTGTGGAGTGGAACGATCAGTGTGAAGGAGCGTTTCAGACACTCAAAGACAGGTTTTGTGAGCCACCTGTTTGCAGTTTGCCAGTGCCAGGAAAGAGTTTGTGTTGCAGACAGACGCGTCTGGAACTGGGCTGGGTGCAATGCTTGGACAGCGATATGAGGACGGAGTCCGGCCGGTAGCATGTGCCAGCAGGAAACTGACACAGGCGGAACTGAACTACCCCACCGTGGAGAAAGAGTGTTTGGCCATGGTGTGGGGTATCCAGAAGTTTTCAGTCCTACTTGTATGGGGTACCATTTGTGGTACAGACCGACCACTCGCCTCTTCAGTTTTTAGAGAGGATGAAGTCTGCCAGTGGAAGAACCACTAGGTGGGCATTGCAGCTTCAGCCTTTTCAGTTCACAGTGCAGGCAATCCCAGGTCGAGAGAATGTCGCGGCTGATTACTTAAGCCGGTATTGACGGTTCCAAGTTGTAGTTCCAGAATCGAGGTGACTTGGATGCTGAGTGTGTTGGAGAGAAGGTTCGTGTGGGGGTCACGATAGGAGTTCAGCAAGTCGAGCGATGTGAGACCTTGGCAGGAGGGTTAATAAAACCTCCCACTAAAGTTCGATCGGTGTGGTCGTGATTTGTTGATTTAAAAAAACAAGTTTGTGGTTAAAAATCTTTGGCAGGGGGGTATTGTCACCGATCCGTATCAGCGCGGAAATCGTACAGACGCGCCGACGGCTCTGTATCGATTCGTGGCATCATTCCACGATGGGGGTGTAGGCTTACCGGGCCATATATGGTAGTTGTTGGGTTCAGGAAGGATGGTGGGGGTGTTGGATACCTGTATGTTACATTCATATACTGGGTGTGCGTTTGCTACCAGGCACAGGCAGGGAAAGGATAAGTGTGGGGGAGAGAGGGGGTTAGCCTTCCGTCTCTTGTTTTGTGTCATGTGGAGTCCCGTTGCACGTGCAGTGTTGTAGAGTTCAGAACTCAGCAAGGGGTGAGTGCTGAATCACCAGGCTTAAAGTTTGGTGGGGCCGGGTGGCTATCACTTCGGTCAAGTCCTTGGTGAAGAGCAGTTGGGCTTTTGTCTTGGTGCCAGCGTTTGTGCTGTGGGTCCCGACTTCGGTCGACATGGTGAGCCGGCCCTCGTGAGCGTGTTGCTCTTGGCTGTAGCAAGTCATCTGTGTTTCTGTGTGCTGCGACCCTGAGGTTCAGGTGCTGGGGTGGCCAGCCGCAGTTGTTGTCATCGTTCGTTGTTGTGGCAGGTATGTGGAGTTAGTTAAGGTGATCGTAGTGTAGTGTTAAGGATGGCGTTGTCTTGTGCACCTTTCTGTCGTCTTGTACAAACGTGTAAATAATGAGCTCATATTTTGAATTAATTTCCAGTTTTCTTAAGGAAAAGGAAGAGGGAGAAAATGGGGGGAAAATAAGTGACTAAAACGAAGCAAGCTGAGAAAGTGTGATGGTGGTTTGTGACCAGTGGGTTGTGTTGAGAGGTGCAAACAAGGAAAAGGGAAAAGGAAAGAAGGAAATTGGTTGTGAAGTTTTGAATGAAAATGTAAATAGTTACCATTGGTTCGATCATGATGTTTGGAATTGAGTTTTTTACTTATTCGTGACAGGGGTTTGAACGGAAATGCTTTCGGAAGCATGGATAAGGTGTGTTGGCCATTGGGTGCGGTAGAGGTTATGATTGTGCCGTGTCATGGAAGTTAATTAGAAAGGATAAGTATTGGGTATGTTGTGTGAAGAAGTACTGGTGTCAAGCCGCGCGGTTTTGTAGGGTGTGGGTACCCCTAATTCAATAATATAGATTTAAAGATTTGTTCCTACATTGTTGATTTGTGGGAGTGTGCAAATGCCTTGGGTGATTGCCAAGGGATATACCTGTCCTGTCCCATTGGTTGTCTTTGGAATCGAGACATGATATTTGTGGTTGTTACAATATGACTGAGAATGTGTGTGTGGGAAGGTGTATTATGAGTAGTTTTGTGTATACCGTAGTGTACGAGGAATATAACTGTGTGATATAAACAACGTGGGATGTAACTCGATTGTAGAGCAATAGGAATGGGGTGCGTAAAGGAAATCCTGGGAAGGGGCGAACTAAGGGTTACCCTAGTGATGTATGTAGTTATGCGTATCTACGATTAGAGGTAACAGCTATGTCAAGTGCAGGTGAGGGCGCATTCCCACCATCCTGCTGTGCCGGACTGTTGACCCAGTCCCTACCCGTCCGGTGCTACAACCCTTTACCTGTTCCTCCCATCCGACCGGGTCTTTACAGCCTGGCCGTTGCTGGTGTCACCGTTGCTGCGGGTGCCACTGTTGCCGCTGGCGCCGTTGCTAACGTCGACCGCTGCTGTATCGCCGGTGCTGTGACTCCACTGATGTGGAAGCCAGTGTGTCACTGTCACTGGTCGCTGTCATCTGTGTCGCCGTTAGTGTGACACCGCTGCTGTTATCGCCGGTGCTGTGACTCCACTGATGTGGAAGCCAGTGTGTCACTGTCACTGGTCGCTGTCGTCTGTGTCGCCGTCAGTGTGTCACCGCTGCTGTTATCGCCGGTGCTGTGACTCCACTGATGTAAAAGCCAGTGTGTCACTGTCACCGGGCGCTGTCGTCGGGTCGCGCCGTTAGTGTGTCACCGCTGCTGTTATCGCCGGTTTGGTGACTCCACTGATGTAAAAGCCAGTGTGTCACTGTCACCGGCGCTGTCGTCTGGGTCGCCGTTAGTGTGTCACCGCTGCTGTTATCGCCGGTGCTGTGACTCCACTGTTGTGAAAGCCGGTGTGTTACTGTTGTGTCTTCTCGTCTTCGGCAGGCAGGTTCGTCTGGTCACCGTCACCGTCGTGGTCGTCGTCGTGAGACTGTTA
>CM031598.1:64400164-64414298 GCA_018398815.1 Conus ventricosus | reverse complement strand
ACTGTCACCGGGCCTGTCGTCTGGGTCGCCGTTAGTGTGTCACCGCTGCTGTTATCGCCGTGCTGTGACTCCACTGTTGTGAAAGCCGGTGTGTTTACTGTTGTGTCTTCTCGTCTTCGGCAGGCAGGTTCGTCTGGTCACCGTCACCGTCGTGGTCGTCGTCGTGAGACTGTTAACATTGTCGTCGTGTGGCATGGTTTTGTTGTTTTTTTTTGTTTTTTTGTTTTGTGTGGGACATTGAAACACCTGAAGACATTGGGTTTGGAGGTGCATACGTGAAGGATGGATGTTGATTAAAAAGGGTATGACTGAAGGGGTGAATGTGCGCAGTGAATTATATGCTAAATGAACATAGTTAAGTGAAGTTAGTATAGTTTGGTTGTTGTTTTTTTTTCCTTTTGGGGAATTGGTTTTGAAAGAAAAAAAATGATTCGTACTATGCCATGTGTAATCTGCGGATCTGAGAAACACTGCATACCGTGACTGGAAAAGGGGTTAAATAACTGATTGTGGCGGCCTTGGCCGTGGGAATCGTGTGTTTCAGGCTGGGGTCTGAGACGAGTATATAGAAGATTCCGGTCATTGATTGTTGTGTCGGAATAAAATTGTTTTATTGTCAGTTCTTGTGTGACGTGTTATATGTTCAATGGGTTAGTTGTGGGAAGGTTTTGTTTTTTTTTACGTCGGCTTAGCGTTCCGTGACATGCGGTATGAACTAAAACACATAACTTGACAGAATTGTAGACAACTAAAGGTTAGGGGTAAGCCAGTGTTGGTCTTGAAAGAATTAGTTCTAGGACATAGGATAAGAGAGAGAGAGAGAGAGAGAGAGGAGAGAGAGAGAGAGAGAGAGAGAGAGAGAGAGAGAGAGAGAGGACTTACAGATCTTAACTAGTTTTTTAAGGAGTTAACACATTTAGTTTTCTTTGGAGATAGATTCCTGTTTCAGTACCGGGCAGTTCCCGCTGATGGCGAACATACTCTGTGTGTGTGTGTGTGTGTGTGTGTGTGCATGTGCGTGTGTGTGTGTGTGAGTGTGTGTGTGTGATCCTGATTGGTTTAAAAGCCCGATTTGTGGAAAGCTTCTTTGGCTGTGTTCTCCATACTTATGAACTATATCACAAATACTTTTTCAACAAGTAAGCGTGAAGACAAGCCAAGAAGCTTAGGTAGGTCTTGCAGGGGGCGTGGAATTGGCTTTCAGAGAACACTGGGCTTAGCGGGATAATCGCTTAGGTGGGGTCTGTCCGTCCACCCGTTCCTTCATTGAAATGTCGGTCAGTCAGTACTTTACCGTCATGAACACCGCAGAGTGTTTACGGTATTATATATCGTGTTATTGATTCCCCTGGCCTACCCACATCTTTGCCCTCAACCGGTCCCGTCCTCAGAGTGTACACTTGACAAAAAGGAATTATGATTGGAGTTTAATTTTAGTTTGAGGGACACAGTCCAGCCGACCATCGGGGTCTTCTCATGAGTGGTCAACGGAGGGCGGGGGGGGGGGGGGGGGGGGGGAGGGGAGGGGGGAGGAATCACATCTTGAACAGGCCTGATCATGATGGAGTTCATCCTGCCGAAGACACAAGCCACAAAAGCAATTCATGACATGGTAGAAAGTCTTAACGTCCTTACGGCGGATGACATATGCCATACTGAGAGCGCCAGCCTCTCCCTCAGTTTCTCACTGCCAGATTAAAACAAATCTCTCAACAACAACAACCAAAAATGGTGAAAACCATTTAAATATTTCCTTAAAAAGCCATACGGGAAAACAGACACAGTAGAATCATAATGGGCAGCTGGTGTCCACGTACGCTTGACAGGGTGTACAATTTTCACTACTCAGTGGCCAGGTTAATGCAGACAAGTGGTGCATGTCATAGTTGTACCAGAAATCAGAGTGATAACGTTTCCAGACTAAAACCAGGAGTATGTCCACAAAGGCAGGAGACAGCAGACGACAATAAAGTATGAAAAGAAATATTGTCAGAAAGGCAGAGTGAAAGTGAGTGACAGAAAAGGTACTAGCATCGACCTTCCCGAAGGCCTGGGAGTTATTTGTAAATGAAAAAGACCCCGGCGTCCTCAGGGAACCAAGGACACATTTTTGATGAACCTGCCCTTGGCAAAGACGTCCATGGTGTCCGTCGGCACAGAACACATTTCTGTGTGTAACGGAAATAACGGAAGAATAAGAATAAAACGTTTTCACATATTCTGTTTTAACTTTTAACTCCCCGCCCTCTCTCTCCTCTCTCTCTCTCTCTCTCCTCTCTCTCTCACTCTCTTCTCTCTCTCTCTCTCTCTCTCTCTCTACTCCCTCTCTTCCCTCTTCTTCCCTCTCTTTCTCTTCATTCTCTCTCTCTCTCTCTCTCTCTTTTCTCTCTCTCTCTCTCTCTCTCTCTCTCTCTTTCTGTATGACACACATCTGTTATGCCGTGTGCGCATGTGTGGTGTGCGCGGGTTCTTGTTCTCTTTGCATTTTCTCTCTCTTCTCTCTCTCTCTCTCTCTCTCTCTCTCTCTCTCTCTTCTCTTCCCCGTCTCTCTTCAACACACCCCCACACACTCACACAACACAACTGTGTCTCTGTCTCTGTCTCATCTCGTCTTCTCTTCTCTTCTCTCTCTCTCTCTTCTCTCTCTGTAATGCTGTCAGTCTCCCCTCTTCATAATATTAACTGGACCTTAATTATCAATCCAGAACGTATTTGCTCTTAGCTTCATAGTAATGTGCAGCTCTTCATATAATAACTTAACTGGACCTTAATTATCAATCCAGAACGTATTTGCTCTTAGCTTCATAGTAATGTGCAGCGGCGGTTACTTCAAAGCCAGTGGGCTGGATGTTGCAGTTAGACTGGCGGACCTCAAAGTTATCAAAAGAAAAAAAGTCTTGAAGCAGTAAGGCAGAGATGCTGCCGTCCCAATCCCGCCGGTGACAGCTCAGGTGGCAAGAAGACTCTCGGCGGATGACGGTGTAAAGCTTTCAGTTTATGCAGCCTGCTGTGTCGTCTTTGTCTCGCTAATGGCAGCATGACAGGAAGGTAATAAGCTAGAGGAGCGTGGCTCAGTTCGTCTTACGGAGAGAAGCAGAGAATGGGGAAAAAGAGGGGGCGGTGGGAAGGAGTGGGGAAGAAAAAGGATATGGAGGGGGGTGAAGGGAGGATGGGGTGAGAGCAAAAAGAAAAAAGAAGAAGAGGGGCGGGGGTATGAGGAGGGATGGTCGAGGCTGTCTTTTGTTTTGTTTTCTTTTTTTTTTAAACGTTTTGTTTGTTGTTGGTTTTTGTTTTTGTTTTGAAGCTGTCTGCACATACTCAAACTATATGACCTTGATTCAGGGTGCCATTACTCTGCTTAGGGTGGAAGATAATTCACTGTATTCGTGCTCTCCGTTCCTTGGCTGAAACTCTGATGTTTAACCCAGGGAGAATTTTGCATTTTAGATTTGTTTGTTTAATCTCATCATTGAGGTAGCTACATTCTGTTGTCGAAGATTATGTCTAAACACAACACGTGTGGTGTGTGTGTGTGTGTGTGTGTGTGTGTGCGCGCGCGTGCACACACACATTTACCCGTGCAAAAGCACACACACACACACACACACACACACACACACACACACACACCACACACACACACACACAACGAGTGGGTATGCTATAATCAGACGCAAAGGCACGCGCACACTGCATGCAGTAAGCTTTGAAATTGATTGTGGCTTGTGACTGCAGACGAGAGCAAGGGTGTAGTTTTCAGGGTAAAGTTCATGACACATTGATTACGTGTTGCCGCTTATGCATTTGGCAGTGTGTTGTGTGTGTGTGTGTGTGTGTGTGTGTGTGTGTGTGTGCGCGCGCGCGCGCACGCGCGTGTGTGTGTATGTGGTGTGTATGTGTGTGTGTGTTCACAAAGGAGAGAAAGGAAGTGAAGGATTGGGAAGGTTCCTGTTTGTTTTGTTTTGTTTGTTTTTGTTCTGTTCTCATAATCAGTTCCAGTCAATAATTACGGGCGGGAGCCGTACGTTTACGAAATGTGTGGTAACGTTGGATTTCCTGAGACGGACGATCACGACAGCCGTCGTCTGCTGCATACAGACTGCTGCTTTTGACCCGATTCCAAAAAAAGGTCCCTTTGGCTTTTAATGTTGGAAACAGCTTTATTTTCTTTTAGTACAAACACGCCGCGGGTTCCCAAACGCCGAAAAGCACCAACCACCCCACGAAATTTTTCCACACATACACACTTACCACTCGCAAAAGTTCATACCCGACGCTTTTGCTGAGTTTTTTTTTTTCTTGTGCAGTACAAAAATTTTGGGGGCCTTTAACGCGCTGCCTCATGGATCCAAAACGGTTTCTTTTAAAGTAAAGGTGAACCATTTTTGGGGTTCGCCTTGACTTTTGAACCTGCTGTGGTTCACGGTGATTTTTTTTTAATTTTTTTAATTTTCAGTAAATATCCGGTTTTCTGACGGGATTTTCAATTTTATGGTCTTTTTTGACGGGTTGGCCCTTATCCTGTTTTAAACATGGCCCTTTTTTTTTTCCCAAAAACCTTTTTCCCAGTTTAATAGTCGTTTTTATTTTTAAACCTCCGTAGGGATCGGCAAACCCGGGTTTCCGTTAAACTGTGTTGCTTTTTAAATCCTGTTTTTTCTTCAGGGAGCTATCAATAGGAAAGGGGTTTTACTTTTAAGATTGTTTAAACGTGTAACTATTTGGGTAAGTTGTGTTTCGCCCTTTTTTTCCTTTCACTCCTTGGTTTTTTCCTGAAAAAAACCTTGCATAAAGTAAAAGTTTAGAAAAAACCCCCAATCGGCATATTTTGGTAGTTTTTTCTTTCTTATCCTATAACATCTTCCCCCCTTAACTTCTTTTAGAATACTTTTCACTCTGCCCAACCGGAAAAAAAAAAAATGAAACAACCTAACTTGGGGGAAAAAACCCAAAATTTGGGGGGGGGAAAAACCTAATTTGGGGGAGTCGCCGGGAAATTTTGGGTTCGGACCAAGCCCAAAACTCAAAAAAATTCAGGCGTCAGAAAAGACGGGCCCATGGGTGGGGCCCGGGCCCTTTTTAAAGCTTACCCGGGGAGGTTTTCGGGGAAGAGGGCCCCCTGTCCGGTTAGGGGGCAAGCGCTTTGGACCGACGCCTCGAGGTCTTAGCGGACGATCGCAGAGCCAAATTCAAGAAATTTTCCCACTTTGGGGAAAACCAAACGCCCTTTGTACCCCCCGGACGTCGGGGGCCTCCCCCAATTTCACCCGGGCCCAAATTTTAGATTGCCAGTTTTCCCCCACAAAAACCACCCGCGCCAGTGAAGTGGGAAAAAGGGGGGGAAGGAGTGTGTGGTGGGGGTGAAATCTAGCTAATAAATTTAAATGACCAATTGACCACCACAGAGAGTAAGGCTTTTTTAAAACCGGGACTGTCATGTTTTGAACGTCCAAGGGAAATTTTAGAGGGGGGGAAAACCCCTCGGGTTGTCAGGGGTAAAAATACTGCCAAGGGTTTCCCGGGCCCCCTTGGAACGGGGTTAGAGCAAAAAGGGAAATTTTTGTGTGGTGAGGGGGGGGGGGGGACGAACGAACAAGGGGGAGAGAAGAGAGGGGAGTTCGGGGGGTTGGGCTCTCCCCTACAGGGAAGGCAGGGATTTGGAACAACAGAGACAGAGAGATGAGGAGGTTTTAGGTTAGTCTCTGCACGGGGGGAAAAGGCAGAGAGATGAAAGAGGGAGGAAGAAAACGGGGGGAAAAGAACAAAACCAGAGAAAAGAGAGGGGAGAGGGGTTTTCTGAGGGAGCCGGGCAGGGGGAAAAAGGGGCAGAGAGAGAGAGAGATAAAAGGGGGGGGGAGAGAGAGAAACCAATTTGAGAGTTTTTGCATGGATAGTCTGCAGGGGAAGGACTGGGAGAGATGTGGAGAGGGGGGGAAGAGTTCCCTAATTTATGAAGAAGAAAAGAAAGAAAAGAAAAAAAAAAAGGGAAAAAGAAACCCTGTCCATTTGATTTAGCAGACTAGAAGAGAGGAGAGAGAGAGAGGGGTGCAATGCGTTAATCGGGAAAGGGAAAGAAAGGAAAACAAAACGATTTTTGATAGTCACTGTTCTACCCTAACCGGGGGTTCGCCCTCATACCGGGCCCACCCGTCACTTCGCCAACAAAACCCACAGACCAACGCCAACGTTAAACCCTGACCGGGCCGCCACCCGACCAACACCAGTGCCGGCAGTTTTTGTGTGTTGTGAAAGTGACAGGGGAAAGAAAAAGAAAAGAAAAGAAAAGCGTGATTCGTGAATATTAAATCCCCTTGGCCAGGTAAAGAAAGAAATCTGTTTAAAACCCGGGTTATTTAAATTGATTTTTAGATAAATATTTTGTGAAGTTCAAGGAAAAAAAAGGGGAATTTTTTTTTTTTTGTTTGATTCTATATGCTTTTGGGTTTTTTTCTATGATCATGTATAGTAAAGTTATAGACTTTACTAGGGGTTTTGATGTGACGAATGCATGATATATGAATGAGTTTGGAAAGGGCAAGCTGTGATGTTTTTGGGGGCTGTGCGCTAGTCCTTCCTCCACTGACATTAAAACCAGGTTGACAATTTATTGGCGAGCCTCCCAGGATGTTCTGGCCCATTTATTATAATTGTTCAACTTCCCCAAAAGGGAAGGGGGTTGGGATTAAAAGTATTGAACCCTAAGCCGGGGGTTGCCCCTTACCTGTATGTTCCCAGATAGTTAAATACTGGGTTTTGGGGCATTGCTTCCAAAAATATTTTTAAACTGGGTTTGGCTTTTCAGCCCCAGGGGGGTACTCTTTCGCCAGTTTTCCCTTTAAAATTTGTTCTCATAGTTGGGTCAGGGCGCTGGGGTTTTTAAAAAAAACAAAACTACGTTGCCCCAAAGCTAATATTATCATTATAGGATTGTGCTATTACGCACTCGTGTCGGTAACCACCATTTTTGGGCTGTCGTAGTGAAAAAATTCTTGTTCAAAAAAAAAAAAAAAAGGGAAGAGATATAAGGCGGAAGAAAAAACCCCCCTTTTTAAAACAACTTTTAGCGTCCCCTGGATTTTGGGTTTTACCCCAAGGGGGATGATTTTGCGAGAAAATTTTTTTGAAACCCAAAGCAAAAGAGGGAAAAGGGGGATGAACGCGGGGAAAAGACGACGTGTGGGGGAGAAAAAGCAGGGGGGGGGGGGAAACAAAAAAATTAAGGTTTCCCGCAAATGATAACGGGCGGGGGGAGACGCAGGAAACAGAAAAAATTGAAGCGGGAAAAACAGAAAGGTTTAAAAGGGCTGGGAAAAACGCAGGAAACAAAAAGGGCAAAAGGAGCGCGGAAACAAAAAGGGTTTTAAAGGGTTTTAATTGGGTTTTGAAAAAATGAAATACAAAGGGAAAAAACCCCCGAGGATGGTAGTTCAGTTTCCATAAACTCTGTGCGTAGCTAGGGCCCCCCCCGCCCCAAAGTTCCCAAAAAATTCTGGGAAAGGGAAACCGTTTCGATTGATCCCATACATCAGTCTTTCGAAAGGGTTTGAAAACCAGCAGGGTTGGCCTCCAGAAAAATTGGGCCCATTTAAATTTTGTCTGCGTTCTGGGGGGTTAAGGCTTTGGGCAGATTTTCACGGGCTTTAAACCACGGGAACAACATTTCCGATTTTGGTGCTGTAAAGGGAGTCTTTAATGAAGGGATTTGATTCAAAGGGGGGGATTAGAAAAAAATTTTTCTTTCCCAGCAAAAAATTGCAAGCAGGGGAAACGTACACCATTTGGTGCACGTTGGAACACTATTTTGATAAATGGTTAGAGTTGGGGTGGTACAAAAAAAGGAGTTCGGCTGAGTTGAAAAAAGCTAGTTTTTTGAAAGAAAGATTTTGTCAGGTTGCGGCCCGAGTTAACCTTTTCAAATTTTAAAGAGAAAACAGCCAGAGACCCGCAGGGGAGTTGTTGAAATTCGCAAAAGGTGTATAGAGAGGCACGTTTTTGGGGACTAAGGTTTTCCCGGGGGAAACAGGTCTAGGCACAGGGGAGAAGAGTGCAAGGGGGGACCAAGGGGGGGGTTTTTTCTGCAAAAGTCTGCCCAAAACCCGTGGTGGGGCAGAAGGAAGGGCAAAAAAGGACATTAAAGGGGTTTTTTATTTGTTTAAAAGGAAGGGGGCCAAAGTGGCTAGGGATTGGGCCCCCCCTGAGGTTTCCCCGAAAGGGAGCCGCCTTGCAAGAGGGGGAAAAAGGGTCGTCAAGGGGAAAACGGAAACCCGGGGTTTGGGAAACCCAAAAAGGGGTTCAGTCTGAAAAGGGGTGGAGTTTCAGCTTATAGCTAAACACTGGACAGCATCAGTGCAGGGGTGGAGGGGACAGGTGAGTTTGGGTTTGTTACCAAAAAAAGAAGGGTGGATTGGCCCGCAGGGGTGAAAGGTTACGAGGGGCACTGGGTTTTTCATGCGGGGGTTTGTCGAAAAAAAGCTGGGCGTTTAAAAGGGGGTTTGGGCAGGGGGAAATCCCCGACCTGTACTCTAATCGATGGCACTGTGAGGGGGTTTCCCCGTTGCTTAAAAAAAGAGGGCGTTTCCCTTACTTCCCCGGCAGTTGGGCTGCGTTTGGGGATGGGGGGAAACCCCTTTCCAAAGATTTGTTTATTGGGGGAAAAATTTTTCCCGGGGCAAGGGGTCCCGGGGATCCTAGGGTTTTTGGGCTGTCAGGGGCCCGCAGTTCAGGACACGGAGCAAAAGGAGGAAAAGGTTGTTAAAAACCCTTTTTTTTCCCCCAAGGAAAATGGGGGTTTGATTTCCCCCCTGGGGTTGGGGGGGGGTTTTTGGGGAGCGCAGGAACAAAACCCCTTCCTCGTGAAGTCTTTGGGGGTTGGGAAAAAGGTGGAGGGGAAACAGGAGGTTAGAGGAGGTGAGACAGAATTTTTTTTTGAAAAGGGGGGTTGTTGAAACCCGGGGTTTTTTACCAAGGGGAAGGGGCGGGTAAGGTGACCACTCAGTTAGAGGTAAACCCGCATGGGTTTTCGTGACATGTCCCTGTCCCGTGGGTTTACCCTTCCCCCATGGCCCATCATCTCGGCCCCCGGAAAAACGGCTGACCGGAAATCTTTGATGATTTTCATAGGCGCAGCAAACAATCATTGATGAGGGGGAAAGAACTCAGCAGAAGAAGGGGAGATTTTTTAACCCCAGTTTCCAGAAGATTTAAACAGGGATGTTGTCCCCTGTATGAAGGGCTAGACAGTAGGGAGTTCCTAAAGGGTTTTGTTGTCGGGGTGACACAAAGCAGCCAGAAAGGGGAAAAGGTGGAGAAGATGAAGAATTCAGAGAACCAAAGACCAAAACAAAGTCAGGGGGCTGCTAGGTTTTATTGGGTTCTAAAGGGAGTTTGTCCCAAAAATTTTTTTGCAATCCGGTCCCCCTCTGTGATTTGGCAAGGCAGGGAAAAAGGGAGTGGTCGGTGGGGGGGGCAGGGCGTGCAGAGCAAGCACTGCGACGGTGTTGAAAAAACTAGGTTCCCCTCCCCTTGAAGCTAAACCCGATATGTCCAAAACCCCTTTTTGTTGCGGACAGATGGGATTTTAGGTGGTGGATTGGTGCAGTATTGTGCAGGGGCAGAAGGAGTCGAGTTTCCTGGGAGTTAAAGCTACCGGGGAAATTGACAAAGTGTGAAGAAGGGGTAAGCAACGGGGGAGAAGGAGTGTTTTGGGGTTGTGGGGGGCCGGCAGAAGTTCCACAAATAAATTGTATGGGAAAGAGTTCGGATCGAGACGGATCATCAACCACCCCAAAAATTTCCCGCGGGGGCGCAGTTGAAAAAAAAGGGAGAAAAGGGTTTCGTTGGGCAATGGCAAAATGCAGCCCTACAGGGTTTTTGAGGGCAGTTTCATTCCCGGGCGACAGAATGTCGGGGCTGAATATTTAAAACCGGTTTTTTTTTTAGTCTTTTTAAGCTGCAAATCAGAGGAAGTCAGTCATACCGGGGTGCCCTTGTTGATAATATGTGTTGATTCCAGTTTGTTGATTGGTTTTTTGGGTTTTATTCCCAGTTGGGGTATGGTTCATATTTTTTTTTTTTTTGTGAAAACTTTTTCATATTTACCCTTTTTGGACTTGTTCATGTGGGTGTAAATTATGCTTGGAGCATACAGTCGCTTTTTGTAGTGAGCATTATTTGCAATAAGCGAGGGTGGAGATTCCCCCAGTGAAAAAGTCATGGAAACGTGATCATATTAAAATTGGCTTTTCATAAGAAGTGGAAAAAGGGGGGAGATTCAAAAACCCCAGGTAGGGGAATTGCATAAGTGCGGGACAAAAGGTCGTTAAAAGGGAAAGAGTTGGGAAAAAACGCAAAAAGGGGCCCCTCAATGATAAACTATTGGGGTGGTATTCACTAATTGTATATTTATAATTTATAAACCCTTGGTTTGGGAAATTTTGTTTCCCAAAAATTTTCGCCCTGTAGCTGTGTGTCAGCAAATTCGGTTGTTTTTCCTTTTTTGGGACCGTTGTTTTGAGGGCAATTTCGGAGCATGGTCTTTTGCAAGGGGGGGGAAAATTTTCACGGACAAAAAAAAATGAAACAACCTAACTTGGGGGGGGGAAAAAACCTAACTTGGGGGGGAAAAAAAAACCTAAAATTGGGGAGTCGCCAGTCAAATTTTTTTTTTCGACCTAAGTCCAAAATCAAACATTCTGGCCCTCAAAAAAGACGGGCCCCCGGGTCGGGTCCCCGGGCCCAAAATTTAAACTTAGCGGAAGGGTTCAGGGGAAAACGGTCCCGTCCGGCCAAAACGGGCTAAGCGCCCTTTGCCGGGCGCCTCGTTTTCTAGGGGGACGAGTCCCCAGACCGACTCAAGTCATCTAGCCACTTTTTGGGCCCAAAGTCATTGTTTACTCGGCCCTCGTGGTTTCCTACCCCCGGGCTCAACTGGCCCAAATTTTTAAATTTCCGTGTCCACCACTTAAAACCACACCGCGCCAGTGAAAGTAGGGGAAGGGGGGAAGGTAGTGTGGGTGGGGGGTGAAATTACTAATCAATTAAATGACCAATTGAACCCCCCAGAGAGTAAGGGGGTTTTTTGACGGGACTGTTTATGATTTGAACGTCCAATGGAATTAGGGGGGAGACAACCTCGGGTTCAGGGGTAAAAATAAAAGGGCCAATGGTAATGGCCCCCCTTTAAAAAAGGGGTTAGAAAATTTAAAAGGGAAAAGTGTGAGTTTAGAGGGGGGGGGAAAGAACAGACAGAAAAGAGAGAGAGAGAGGAGTTCGGGGGAGTAGGCTCTCGCCAAAAGGAAGGCAGGGAGATGAGAACGAACAGAGACAGAGAGATGAGGAGGTTTTAGGTGTAGTCTCTGCACGAGGGAAAGGCAGAGAGATGAAGAGAGGAGAGAACGGGGGGAAGAACGAACAGAGAGAGAGAGGGAGAGAAAAGGTTCTGAGTGGAGCTCTGCAGGAGAGAAGGGCAGAGAGAGAGAGAGATGAGGGGAGGAGAGAAGAGAACCAAGTTGAGAGATTAGCATGAGATAGTCTGCAGAGGAAGGACTGAGGAGAGATGTGGAGAGAGAGGGAGAGTTGCTAATTTATGAAGAAGAAAAGAAAGAAAAGAAAAAAAAAAGAAAAGCAACCATGTCCATTTGATAAGAGCAGACTAGAAGAGAGAGAGAGAAGAGAGAGAGTGCAATGCGTTAATGCAGGAGAAAGAAAGGAGAACAGATCGATGTTGATAGTCACTGTTCTACCCTAACCGGGGGTTCGACCTCATACCTGGCAGCGTCACTTCGCCAAGCAGAACCACAGACCAACGCCAACAGTCTCACCTGACCAGGCGCCATCAGACCAACCCCAGTGCCGGCAGTTGTGTTCGTGTTGTGAAAGTGACAGTGAAAAGAAAAGAAAAGAAAAAGAAAAGACAGTGATTCGTGAATAGTTAAGATCACCTGGCAGGTAAAGTAGAAATCTGTTTATACCCGGGTTAGTTAATGATGTTTTAGATAAATGATTTTGTGAAGTTCAAGGAAAGAGAGAATGTTTTATTTTGTTTGATTCTATATGCATTGATGTTCTTTCTATGATCATGTATAGTAAAGTTATAGACTTTACTAGTGGTTTGATGTGACAAATGCATGATATATGAATGAGATTGTAAGCAAGCTGTGAGTGTGTTTGGGCTGTGCGCTAGTCCTTCCTCCACTGACATTACACCGAGTTGACACACTCATTCTGTTTCTTTTCCCGGTTGATCGTAACCGGCCAATCAGAAGGAGGGCGTTTGGACGCTGTTTGTTATGATAGGAAATCTTCGCGAGACTCACTCGGTCTGTATGGCGGAAAGGCTGGAATAATATTGAGGCGACACTGAGCGCAAGCCAAAACACACACACACACACACACAACACACACACACACACACCCCACACAACACACACACAGAGTTCGGTTAATGTGCACCTTGAAAGATACCTGGCTCAGTAAAGTATGATACCAACAATGCTACGATGATGAAGGCTTTCAGGGAAATTACTGTGAAGTGCTGTGCAGGCCTCCCTGATGAGGCCACCCGTATTATTCCAGATGAGTGCCGCTGAAAGGAGGGGGGCGAAAACCCCTGTGGGAGAAGTGCACGGCGGACTGCAATGGAGGAGAGCCAACCATCGTAATCAGTGAGATAAACGGGGATAGACGCAGGGCTGTCAGAACAGTCGGGGTCCGGGCTACACGCGGGTCATCGTCAGCTGGCATTCATTCCTCTAAGGGGTGCCCTGACACATGCGATATTCGCAACAGCAGGAAGCTCGATCTGAGGGGGGTGTAGTGCTCTCCAGGCGGCGTTCTGCTGACCTCTTCGACCACTGTATTAGCGGTTTTTTGTTTTTTGACCCTGCGCGCAGGCCAAGGGTTGTGTGTGTGTGTGTGTGTGTGTGTGTGTGTGTGTGTGTGTGTGTGGGGTGGTGTGTTGGGGGGGGGGGGGGGGGGGGGGGGGGGGGAATTTAATATCTATGTGTTTGTCCGTCAACATTTCTTAAAAAGCCTGTGGCCGATAGGACGTTAATCTCATCAGTGCCAATTTATCTGTTGAAGGAGGAAAGGGTAAGTTGCGTTGCCCTCCATGCACTTCGACTCAACAGACCCGGTCTGGAACATGTCCTTAAGGGCCACTGGCCGATTGGATGTTGATATTACCAAGTGGTTTCTATGTTACATGACTCGTACTACAGTTTTAAAGGATCTTCAACAAATGTAACAGGCTTAATTGTTTTTGAGGACTAGTTTCTGATTTAAAATTGATCAAAATAGGGTCTAAACTAAATTCCGAAAGAAACAGTCGGTAGAAACGAGTAAAAAATGTTCTAATCTGCACTCAGAGCAGATTTTCTGAATAACGTGTCACATGAATGCTCACTACTACTACTACTATACTACTACTACTACCATTAACGTGTGTTCCTGATGATTTGCATGCGAATGTACCTACAATGAGGACTGCAGGGCGTTAGCGGGTTTTTATCTATGTTAACATAGATTATGGGAAAAAATTACCTTATTTAATCACAACAGGCGCTGTCGGGGTTCGAGCCACACACCTCACGGAATCGAGAGGTAGTTCACCGAGACGACCACTTGATTACGGTGTCCTTTCGGTCCCAGAGTGTAACTTTTTTTTTTTTTTTTTTTTTTTGCTGTCCCAACCTCTGCGCCACCTCAGAGGCAGTGTACCCACGCCGCTCATTCCGACACCCTGTCCACAGCCACAGCCCGGTCGGCCCTGCCGCAGCCCTGGCACCGGCAATCCACAGGGAGCAGTCAACGTCCAGTCGTTAAGAGGCAACCCACCGGAGGAGACACTGCACTGCTGGCGAGTCACTTCGGTGGTGTTCAGTGGCGCCTGTTCTGATCTATCATACGCAGGACACCACCTACTAAGCCCCTTACTGACGACAATAATTGCTTAGTCGCGGAGCCGGCGTGAGTGAGCTCTCCCTTCGGAGGGCGCTACCACGTCCGTCCAACGACAGCCCCCATGGACTCGCTGATACTGGTGACCCCGACGGAACCAAACCAAGGCCACAGACGTGGATAGGACATTGAAATTGAGGTCACAATGAGAGCACGGCATGAAGGGTCACAGAATTTG
>CM031598.1:64395164-64397664 GCA_018398815.1 Conus ventricosus | reverse complement strand
CACACACAAACGCGCGCGCACATGCACACACACACACACGCGCGCACACACACACACACACACACACACACACACACACACACACACACACACCACACACACACACACACACACACACACACACACACACACACACATTTGGGGAAGCCAGTGTCACGTACTGCAAAGTTTACATACATATGTCCGTGACCAAAAATTTCCAGCTGACCGCTGGACTGTTTCTGTTGCGTCTGGAGCATGCAATAAATGGCTATCTCCAAATGTGTAGGAAAACGCTTTACCCATCACAATATTCTTTGCCTCGCGGGATGAAGTGGATCACTGTATGGCTATATGAAGCGCAAAACAGCACGGCTTGGGCGTACTTTTATTTCAAGAACACAGAACAAAGATATGTCCAATGATTATTTATTGTTATATGGTTTAGACCTGTTTACAGTATCCTTTGACTGACCATTACTGTAACATTTATGATTAAAACGATGACGAATCGTTGTATGTGCAGGAGAACGTGTGCGTGAGCTCTTTGTATGTGTGAATGTCCACGGGAATATGGATAATATACAAACAAAGGTGTACAGTACTGAACAAGGGATACCCATATTGTATAAGCACACATGGTTCAAGTACTAATACTGATTTTCACCAGAAGGGAATTCGCCCAAAAATTCGAACAAATAATGTTTAAAAGAGAACTGACTGACTAGATATTTAGTATGAAGTTTAGAATAGTGTCCAGTTGACTTCGTAGCCCTCGGAACACAAAACGTAAAGAATCAAAAGGGTAGGTGCCCCTATCCACTACACGCTATACACTGGAGGAAAAAAAAAAAAGGAAGATCTTGGCCTGAACCTCGGCAAAGTAATTAGCATGACATTGTATCTCCCTTTCCCTGTCCCCTTTCTCTCTTCCCTGCCCCCTGGGAAATTATCTAAGCGGAGGTAACGTGAAACTTAACCTGTCATTTATCAGGCATTGGACCCATTGACGATGCTTGAAGGTCCACCGGCACCTTGCAGGGTTCCGTGCTGGGCTTTTGAACCGAGAGCCTGACAGCTTAGCCCTGGCTGCTTGTTTGGCAACAGGCGTATTTTACGCTTGAAGGGAGAACCTCGCGCACTCGCTGAAAGGAATTGTCGAGCGAAATCAGGCTGAGAGATACATCTCTATACAAACGGAGAAAATGCTCCAGGAGCTGGGCTACATTAATATATGAGCTATAAGGAAAACCAAGTGTATTTTAGTATACACACTCACGCGCGCGCGTTTTAATGTCAGGAAAAGGAAAACACCCAAAGAAAGGAATGGTGTGTTGGAAGGGGATGAGAAAGGTAAGGTAAGAAGGACGGAAGAGTGGGGAATCTTCCGAATCTGCGTTATGTGTACTGAGTAGTCAAACCTGCACATGTTTTCAGGACTGAAAAGAGAAAAGAACCAAAAGAAGAGGGAGGATACTTGTAAATCTGCCGCCTGAATACTTTGGAGGCTTTGTTGATATTGTGTGTAAGTCCCTGTGCGGATGTCAGGAGCTCTTTCGATACCAATAGGTCCCTTGCCTGTTGGAAGTTCTGTGCTATTAACTTCCTGATCGCTGTCACTCACTTTGACTCTGCCCTTTTGTTTCAGTTCATTTGTTTCTTTCTTTCTTGGCGTCTAACTTTTTCTTTCCTCCCCCCTCCTCCGCCTTTGTGGACCATTCTCCGTCTTTGTTCTGGAAACTATTTTAAATCTTCTCCAGTCTTTTCTCTGATAGCAGTTTATGACATTCAGCTGTCCGATATGGGCTCTAGCTGTCCGGTTTGCAGTGTTGTTAACCCGTGTGGCTGTGTGTGCGCGCGCGCGCTCGCGCGCGCGCGTGTTTGTGTGAGGGAATGGGGGGGGGGGGGGGGGGGGGGGGGGGGGGGAGTGTTGTTCGTTTGTTCTGCTGGCATTGAAATATTTTTCATATTTTTACAAATCTTATTTAAATGTAGTGTCGAAAAACTAAAGGGATGTCTTGAGTTGTCAGCACAGCTTAATTTGGAATGCCTTAGGATGTCAGTAGTGTAGCTGCCATAATTATCATGACCGCTGGTGTTGTTTCTTTGTTTTTTGTTCAGGATTTTTTTCGTTTTCGATGATCTGACTTGCTTTGAGATGTGACCTTTCTTCTGGTGTGAATTTCGCAGCCTCGAAAGGCTGTGTGTGGTCGGCTGGGCTGTAATGATGAAATGTAAACACCGGTTGTTATCCCCACATGATAATAGTGGTGACGATGATGATGATGTGAAAGATGACGTTGTATCCTGATTTGTTCCCTGTGCTTTGTGTCTGCATTTATGCTTGGCGAATTGGTGCTGTCAGCAATATTCGTTTGGAGTTATGAACGTGTTTTATCTCGGGAGCAGGTGTTACCCTTCTTGCTTGTTATTTATTTTATGATGATGAGAATTAATTAGTTCTAACAACCCATTTTTACCAGTATTTTGCTTTCTCAGCGAAAGTGTATATGCTTTGCGT
>CM031598.1:64380164-64385164 GCA_018398815.1 Conus ventricosus | reverse complement strand
ATACTCTTGAAATCTTCCCTACAAGCTAGTGATTATAAAGATCTTAACATTCTACCATTCGATCAAAAATGCTGCTTTAATAAAGCTGTCTTTATGATATAAATTATTAATAATCTTGCGCCACCTTATCTTCATGACAAATTCCCATTAATCAAAATTCGAGGCAAAAATATCCTGTATACCCCTCGACCACGAACTGATCTTTTCAAGTCATCCCTTATTTACTCTGGTAGTAAATTATGGAATTAAATACCTACACATTTAAAGCAGAAAAATAGTTTAGCATCGTTTAAAAAGCGTATTTCAAATACCTCATTGACCAGTTGTAAATTATGTTTCACTTAACTGTATATTCTCACAAGTTTGACGTTCTTTTTGACACAAGCAAGTTGTAGCAGCCTCATTTGGCCTCCGTGGTCGGCTGGGCTATAAGCCATATGACATGACTGACTTATGAAATGTTTATGTATGCCTATGTGATGTTTATGCATGTCCAGTTTTGTGTGTGTGTGTGTGTGCGTGTGCGTGTGTGTGTGTGTGTGTGTGTGTGTGTGTGTGCAATACGTTATAATGAGATTGCTTACTATTTTCTAAAAAAAAAAAGAAAAAAAAATGTTTTCTTATTGCTGTGTTTAATTTTGTCAAATCGACGTAATTGTTCCTTTTGGTTATTGTCATTTTGAGGGTATAGTGTAAAAAAGCTTCCAGCTTATCTATTCACCCTCATTAAAGATTTCGAGTTTCGAGTTTCTCTCTCTCTCTCTCTCTCTCTCTCTCTCTCTCTCTCTCTCTCTCTCTCTCTCTAGCCAGTCCGCTGCTTCCGCCAAAGTGACAGGCAGTCTTTTTTTTTCTTCCAAATTTTACCAAGGGTACAAATTACTATTCAAATAACTGATCACTGAGGATCAAGCACCCTATAAAGGTGAGTTTTCAATCACTCCAGTCCAAGTTCTAAAACCATGTTAAGCAGGTCTGCTGGTTTAAAGTGCACAAAAAGGGAAAAGTTATACATTTTTTCCCGGGGCGCATGACTCTCTCTCTCTCTCTCTCTCTCTCTCTCTTAGATAGTCAGTGCTTCTGCCAAAGTGACGGGCAGTCTCTTCTTTCCCAAGAGTACAATTCACTAATCAAATAACTGATCACTGAGGGGAAAAAAGCACCCTGTAAAGGTGAGTTTTCAATCACTCCAGACGAAGTTCTTAAAACATGTCAACCATCTGCAGAGCAGGTCTGTCGGTTTAAAATGCACAAAAGAGAAAATTATACTTTTCTTTTCCCTGGGCGAATGACTCTCTCTCTCTCTCTCTCTCTCTCTCTCTCTCTCTCTCTCTCTCTCTCTCTCTCTCTCTCTCTCTCTCTCTCTCTCTCTCTCTCTTTCTCTCTCTCTCTCTTTGCCGATCAATCAAAAAGAATGGGGGGGGGGGGGGGGGGGGGAACCAAAAACTAATCACAGAATCTGGACTTGATTTGCAGACACTGATGGATTAATCTGGTAAGCTACCTCATCGGTTACAGTTGTCGTCAACGAGTGCGTGCCGAATGTGAAGACACACATTGTTGGCCCGGAACAACTTGTTGCCCTGGCACACATGGCGGCCCCTACATATTTTGTGTAGTAATCATCGTGTCTGTTGTTCTGCCTTCTATCTCTGGTTTATAGACCAGCTGACTGCGAGGGGCCATATTAAAGCTGTCACCTCGTCACTGAACTAATTTCCTGGCATACAAATAGTTGTGACGATGGAGTGACAGAGAAAGGTTTCAGCCATACAAGAGTACTACACTACTACAGAGTACTACACTATAGTTGGTGTACTCTATAATTAGTGTATTTACCGAACTGCCGCTTGCATGTTTCGTTTTAGGGCACACTATGTTGTATGTTGCTTGCTTTTAATGATGATGCTTTCTTTTGTAATTTTAGGTTCCATGCTTTAAAGAGAGTGGATGTGTACTGTAGCTGAGTACGCACATGTGCTTGTACGTGTGTGTGTGGGTGTGTGTGTTGTGTGTGTGTGTGTGTGTGTGTGTGTGTGTGTGTGTGTGTGTGTGTGTGTGTTTAAATCGTATGTATCGAGGGATGCCTGGTCTTAAATAATCATATTTATTATTCCAATCTTGCTAAACTGAATATGTTTAAATAGAGCATGTTGCTTGCTTTTAATGATGATGTTCTTTTGTAATTTTAGGTTCCATGCTTTAAAGAGAGCGAATGTGTACTGTAGCTGCGTACGCACATGTGTTTGCATGTGTGTGTGTGTGTGTGTGTGTGTGTGTGTGTGTGTGTGTGTGTGTGTGTGTGTGTATGTGTGTGTGTGTGTGTGATGTGTGTGGGGGGGGAGGGGTGTGTGTGTGTGTGTGTGTGTGTGTGTGTGTGTGTGTGTGTGTGTGTGTGTGTGTGTGATGTGTGTGGGGGGGGGGGGGAGGGGTGTGTGTGTGTGTGTGTGTGTGTGTGTGTGTGTGTGTGTGTGTGTGTGTGTGTGTGTGTGTGTGTGTGTGTGCGCTGGTATGTGGGGGAGAGGGTGTGTGTGGGAAGAGTGTTTGTGCTTGCATGAAGATATTTTACTGATGGGATTGATTTACTGTTGATTCTTACACAGAAAGTTTACGCCTTTTTTCTTTCTGTGTTTGAGTATTGTCCTAGTATATGGTTGCTGTGCTGTCGAAAATGAATTTTCCATCTTTTGGACAAATGAAATTGTTATCCTGTTACACTAGAAGCTGTAGTAGATTAGTAACAGGAGCAGAGAACACTGAGCGTCCTGCATCGGTTCTGATGACTTGAGAGTTTGATTCACAATTTTGCTAGCATATTGAACTGTGCATTTTCAAAGTCAGCCTTAATGTTTCATCACTCTGGTGAATCAGAGTAGCATAATTATTGATGGGTTCCTGTTTCACCCACTCTCCACCAAAACGCTCTTCAGTAACTCTGGGCATTCAGCATCATTTCATGAAAAAGAGAGAGAAAAAAGAGAAGAGCAGAGATGTTACGTTTATAGGTCTTTTTTTTTGAGTACCTCTCTCACTCTCTCTCCTTTACCCCGCATGTATAAACATAAACATCTCGGTAACGACAAGAGAGATTTCGAAGCAAAAAATATGAGTGTCAGAAGGTTTTTGAGGATTTAATACCACATCCAGATAAAATGCAGGGCTTGCTGGGGCACCATCGCGCGTGTGTGTGTATGTGTGTGTGCATGTATGTTCATATTCATAATATATACACGCGAGCGTGTATGGTTGTGTTTGAATGTGTGTGTGTGTGTGTGTGTGTGTGTGTGTGTGTGTGTGTGTGTGTGTGTGTGTGTGTGTGTGTGTGTGTTAGACAGGATAGGTACGTGGGTGGGTTAAGTAATTTTGTGTGTATGTATGTGAGTACACATGCAGACACGTGTATTATGAGTGAGTGCGTGTGTGTGTGTACTTGCATATGTGCTTGTTCATAGTATGCGCGCGCGTGCTTATGCATGGATGTGTTTGTATGCCGATGACCTGTGGGTCGGCGTCCGCCTCGAGAGTGAGTGGCCTTGGGTGAATATGCCAGCGGAGTCAGCATGATGACTTTGTAAATCCTGCAACTCCTCATGGCGTCCACAACACAACTATGCATTATATAATGTTCCTCGGTAGAAAGAGAAGATAAGAAGCATCAGTCACCAAATTAGTATCACGAGACAGAAAGAGAGAGATTGGGAGGGCGGGGGAGAGAGAGAGAGAGAGAGAGAGAGAGAGAGAGAGAGAGAGAGAGAGAGAGACAGACAGACAGACAGACAGACAGACAGAGACAGAAAGAGAGAGAGAGAGAGAGAGAGAGAGAGAGAGAGAGAGAGAGAGAGAGAGAGAGAGAGAGAGAAATATGCGCCTCCCTTCACACACACAAAAATACGTAGTATATATATGATATTCCTGTGCGGAAAGGAATATAAGAAACATCAGTCACCAAAAGAGTATCGAGAGAGCGAGAGAAAATGCACCTCCCTTCCCCTCCCTCATCCCCCAACGCCAACATCTGCTATCAAACAACCATTACATCCCCCATCTTTACACACACACACACACACACACACACACACACACACACACACACACACACACACACACAGAGAATCTCATAGCCGTTGAGACACGTAACTAGGCTCGACAAAAACCGATCAGGGTGGTCTACGCAATAAGAAAACCATGATTTAAAAAAATCGTGTAATGGTGTTCAACGACCTCATCAGCTGATGGACATGAGATACAATCACCGCTAGCCCGTTACACTTAACAGTAAATTTCATTAAAATGGATCAGGTAATTGCATATGCTGTTGTGGCTGGTAGATGAAGCTCTAGCATGCAAGAATCATAAATCAACAGACACACTGTGGCCTACGTCACGATGATCAAGGGAACAATTCGCTTACAACGAAACAAAAGGGAAAAAAAAAAAAGGCAAGAAAAAGAAATGATATGCGCAGACGTCTTTAGAAACAAACAAAAAATCTCTCGGCATAAACTGTCAACGTGGGGATTGTGCCGGAGGTGACAATTTGTGCCCTAACAGAGCACACAGCCGCAGTACAGCGATCAAGTTCAGTTGTATGCTCTGCACTCTGTACTGCTGGCTCTTTGCTTCTCCCTGTCCATGTAAACACGGCAGAAACGGGCGTGGGAACGCGGCGGCAAATTGAACTCACACCTTTGCTTATGAAGCAGTACGATTAGAAAGTCACCCACCCACCCGTGCGCCCATCTCCTCCATGAAGACCGCCGTTCCACCATGGCATACACGACTGTTTCATTTGACGTCATGCTCATTGGCTCGTATTATAGACTTCGATCAGTGTGAACAAACAAGTCCTCATCTTTAAAAGCCCAGAACTGATTGGGGCGTTCATCATGCCATTCACCACGTATGTTTGTTTGGTGTTTTGTTCAGACTAAGCGGTTCACGTTTGAACGAAGAAGCGAAAACTGACCTCCGGTAATTATCATACTCTCCCGAGTGCGTCACTT
>CM031598.1:64357664-64370164 GCA_018398815.1 Conus ventricosus | reverse complement strand
CAAATTTTCCATTGGACTTAAAACGTCCCCGCACATCTACTGCCTTGCTCTTTTGGGTGGTAAAGGCTTTAAATTTAAATTTAGTTTGTTTTTACCCCCCCCAACAACACCTTCCCCCTTCCTCTTCAACCGGCGACCTGGCTTAACTAGGGAACTGTTTTGAAAATTACCCGGGACAGTCGACCCAGCCCGAGACCCGTCGGGCCAAACCCTCGAGACTCGTCAACCATCATCGTCCCTCCTGCAAGAATAAAAATACCCCTCGTGTGCCAAAAGGTGACGCACACCTAAGTCGCTGCCGGGGAACCGGATTTTTGCTTTTTGAACGGGCGGCGACGACCACGAATTCGGTTTTTCTACTTTGCCCGGGAAAATTTTCCCCCCTTTGAAAAAGACTATGCTCGCTTGTCTAAAAAACAACGAAAAAAAAACAAAAACCCGATTTGCTGAACCCAGCTACACCAAGTTTTTTGAAAAATTTTTACAAAAAGGGTTTAAAAATTTACAGGAGTCACTCAAAATACCCCCCAAGGGGTTTCTTTGACTGCGCTTTTGCCTTATTTAAACTCCTTTTCGAAACCTCTGTGCCCCAGCAATTCCCCTACCGCGATTGCCACATCTTCCTTCACAACTTTTATAAAAGCACAACAAATATGATCACGATCCAAAGCCCTCACTGAGGAATTTCCATCCTCACTTATCGCAAACTGCATACTACACAACGACTGTATGCTCCAAACTAACTACATTTACATAACAAGCCACAAAGAAAATAAAAACCATACCAAATGGGAATAAAACCCAAAACCACTCAAAAAAACGTAACAACACATATTATTAACAAAGAGCTATGCACCCCGGATTAAAGCTTCCCTAGTTGCAGTTTTGCAAAACACACCTTAAATAGTCACTCCTACATTCTTTGACCGGGGAATGTCAACTCGATACCGAGGCTGCAATGCCTTTGCCCAGCGAAACACCCTCGTTTTTCAGCTGCGCCTATTCGAGTCTCACCTGAAATATTTGCGGACAAATTCGCAGGGAAAAGTTTTGGTTTTCCCATTCACATCAATTGGGAACCCCCGACGCCTTTTTCAGTGATGGTAAAAGGCCTTTCCAATGCTCAGCACTTGTTGGACCTGGAAGCAGAACGGGACTTGCTCCCCCCTTTGGGGGATTGTTTCCCTTTCTTCCTGTCATTTTGCTTCTTCTGCCCCGACCCAGCCTCCTGCAAATTTTCCCTAAACCCTTTACTTCCATACTTGCCCCCCCTTTGGGAACAGGAGTTTGGGCCAATCAATAAACAGCCATCTCCGAATGGGGGTCAATTAAAGGGGGGCTTTTTAAGAGGCGCCTTCCTCTTCACCCCCTCTGTGGCTGACCTTGCACACACACATGAAGCAGAAACGCTTTATGCGCCATTCCCCCTGGCCAATGAAACATAAAAGATTCGGTCAGCTTTTTTGCGGTGCCGAGATGACCCGCCAGACACTCGTGACCCACTGACATGACTTCACGATAACATCTGGTACCTCTAACGAGTTTCACCTTCCCTGTCCTTCCCCTTGGTAAACACCGACAACACCCGTTTTTCACCAAAAAATCGTCTCACCTCCTCCCCCACCTTTTCCCCCACCTCTGCCAACCCCAAGACTTCACGACAAAGGGGGCTTTTTCCTGCGCTGCCCTAAACCCGGGCGACCATCATCCTACTTCCTTGCTGGAACGACTAACGTTTATCAAAAAAAACCTTTCCTCCTTCTTCCCGGTTGAACGCTCCCCCTTACTCAACAACCAGATCCCCGACCCCTTGCACCTGGAATATTTCCAATGATCAAATCAAAAAGGGGGTTTCTCACCCCAGCGCGACAACTCCCTGAGAATAAGGGACGACTTCATTTTGGGAAAACGAAATCCCTCACAGTGCCATCGATTAAAGTCAGTCTGGATTGCCCTGAAAAACCCCCTTCCTCGACCCGGTGTTTTTACACACCACATGAAAAACCATGTCCCAAACCTTTTCCCCTCGCGGGCCCAAATCCACCCTTTTCCACTGAAGACCACCACCTAGGGGCCCCCTCCCCGACACTGACGCTGTCCATGCAGCCCTAGGCCGCACTCCACCCTCTTCCTTGGATCCCTTTTGGTTTCCCCTGCAAATCTTTTTCCCCCGGCGACCCTTTTCAACCTCTTAAGGGTCTGCTTTCTGGGTCAGCGACAACCCTCCCACAGCCCTTTTTGTGACAAATAAACACCTATTGTCCCTTTTTCCTCCTTCTGCTCCACCATGGTTTGCAGACTTTTCAGAAAACTCCCCCAGTCTCCTTTCACTCTTTTCACCGTGCCTGGCACCTGTTTTTTCCTGCACCTTTGTGCCCAAACGTGCCTCCCTAACACCTCTCTAACTTCAGCAACTCTCCGCTGTCTCGGGTGTCTCTCTTTCAATTTAATTTAAACCCGGACGCAACCTGACAAAAACTGTTCTTTTTAAACCAGCTCTTTCATTCACGAACTCCTTTTTCGTACCACTCAACTCTAACCCTTCTCAAAAATTTGACTAAACTGCCCAAACTGAGTGTACTTTTCACCTGCTTGTAAACTGCTGATCGAAATTTCTTTTTAAACCCCCCTCTTGAGGCAAATCCCCTTTATCAAAAACCCTTCACACACAAAATCAGATTGTTTTGGGCTCGTAAGCATGAAAATCTTAATGCCTTACCCCAATAGCGCGACAAAATACTGCCCACTCTTTTGAAGGCCAACCCCGACTAGTACAAACGTTTTTAAAACGACTGATTACGCACAATCGAACTGTTCCTTTAGAGAATTTTGGGAACTTGTCGGGGGGATAAAAGCCACGGGTCACGGGAAAATTTAACTACCACATCGGGCCCCTCTGTATTCTCACTCTCCTAACTCTAATTGAATCCTTAATCTTTCTGTTTCCCCGCTTTCGCTAGTCTGAACCTTTGTCTTTTTGTTTCCTGATTTCTACGCACCGGCGTTTTCCGCTCGCCATCTCTTTCCACTTTTGTTGGGTTTCAACGAATGCCCCCCTCTTCTCCCAGTACCTAAATCACGGGGCGCGCTCACAAGTTGTTTATAGGGGGGTTCTTTTCGTCCGCCAAAAATCTCTTTTTTTTTTTCAAAATTTAAATACACGACACCAAACTTGGTTTCCGACACGAGTGACGTAATAGCAAATCCTATGAATGAAATATTTGCTTTTGGACAACGGAATTATTTTTATAAGACGCCAGCGCCACCCCCCCCCAGAGACGAAAATTTTAGGAATCTGTGCGAAAATAAGTACTCGGGGGTGAAATGCCAAGCCTAGTGTTTAAATTCTTGAAGCAATGCCAACCCAGATTTAATTCTGGAAACATACAGTAAGACACTACCTGCCCTTAGGAAATTTCAATACTTAATCCCACCCACTTTTCCCCTGGAGAGTTGAACAATTAAATAAATGGGCAGAATATCCTGCAGGCTCGCCAAAAAATTGTCAACCTCGGGGGATTCATGGAGGGAAAGGGCAGCCACACCCAAAAACCACTCCAAAATTTCTTACAATCCTTCTAATCAGCATTTTCACATCAAACCCCAGTAAAGTCAAAAACTTTATACACAAATCAAGGAAGAAAAACAAGCGCATGAGTCAACAAAAAAACATTTTCTCTTTTCTTTAACTTCACAAAACCATTTGTCTAAATCACAAACAAAAACCCGGGGAAAAAAAATTTTTTCACTTTACCTGGGCCAGTGATCTTAAAAAATTCACGAACACGTCTTTTTTTCTTTTTTTTTTTTTTTTCTTTTCACTGCCCTTTTACAAAAACCAGCACGACACAACTCTGGCAGGGCAGGGTTTACTCTGGGACGGCAGGGCGGGCGCGGGACTGGCAGGTTTGACCGCTGGGGGTTGGTCAGGTTGGACTGCTGATAAATGGGGGGCCAGGGATAGGGCGAACCCCGGTTTTAGATTAACAGTGACATCAACACGTCGTTCCCTTCTTTCTTCCTGCATTAACGCATTGCACCTCTCTCTCTCCTTCAGCGCTCTATCAAATGGCATGGTTTTCTTTTCTTTCTTTTTTTTTTTTTTTTTTCTCTTTTATCAGTTACAACTCTCTTTTCTCAACATCTCTCCTTATCCTTCCCTGCAGACTCACTGGTGCAATGCTTCGACTCGGGCTCTTCAATTTCTCCATCTCCTGCCTTTCCTCGTGCAAAGCCTACACCCAGAACCCTTTCCTCCCCTCTTCTGTTTGTTCTTTCCCCCTCCTTCCCCTTCCCTCACCTCACATCTTTCTTATCCTTCCCACTCCCAAGGGGGATACCATTTGGCGAATTTTTCCCCCCCTTTTAAAAGACTGCCTCCCCCCTAATTCCATTGGGCGTTCAAATCGTCACATCACATCTACGGGCCTTGCTCTCTGGTGGCAATTGGTCCCTTTAAAAATTAGCTTTATTTTTCCCCCCCCACACAACACTTCCCCCTTCCTACTTCAACCCGGGGAAGTCTGCTTTCAAGACCCTGGCTTGTAAATTACCGCACTGACCCAGGCGCCGGACCCATCGGCCAGACCATCGAGACGTCGGGCAACCCCCATCTGCCCGCCGTCCCGCAAGAACTAAAAATACCCCCCGGTGCCTAATTGCTGACCACACCTTAACGTTGCCTGGGGAACCCGGATTTACGTTTGGACTTATTTTCCCCTTGAAAGGCTGGCGACTGACCCCCAATTCGTTTTTTTTATTTTTGTCCGTGACACTCCCCCACATCTCATCTTTTTTTTTTTTTTTTTTTTAAAAACATAATGTATGATGTATTTCCTTCAATGTTCCCATGGGTTTGTTATTCATATCCTAAGCTCCCTCGGTTTCACTCTACATATACACGTTTGTGTGTGGGGTGGGGGGTGGGGGGGGGGATGACGGTCACTGTGTAAGGAGAAGGCGGAAAAGTATATAAAGTAGAGGTACTGCAACAGTGACAGCTGCAAAAGACAGCTGAGTTTGTCAGCACTCTTGAAAATAAAATGGAACCCTCCAAAATGTACGTATTGATCATCTGGTGTCAGTTCTATGCTTAAGTGCGGAATAATCAGCTTGCTTTGAAAATGTAGCCCCAAAAACGTTTTTTTATAGTTATTTAGAATTGGGATGAACGACTGATTTCCATCGAATTTTGTGGAAGGAAAATTTGACAATCAGTTAAAACGACAATTAAATGAATAGACTTCAGAAGGGATGGCCTGGAATGCCAGATTTACACAGTTTTATCAAAGCCATGAAATTAAGTTGGACAAGAAAAATCAGTGCTTCAAAACGCAAAAAGAAGGATGCTAGAAGTATTTGCACCGAGAAAATCAAAATGCTTGCAAAGATGGATCAAATTTCTTTTCGAATGTGGTAGACATTTTTTAATACACTCACGGCATGCGAACATGTTGCTGATGAAATATGTCTTTGAAATGAGGCACAGATGTTGGCTGAACACATGTTTCAATGAAATTAATAAAGTTTAAACTAGCTAGGTGCAAGATCGAACAGATTATGTATTTGCCTAGTTGTAGCTTGCCAAAATATAAGTCCGAACATTCGATAAGAATGTGTTTCATTATGACTGGTACATATTGAATGCTGCGCGGAGCTTCTTCACCTATTAAAAGATACGAGTGGGTGTAAAAGGAGTAGCCTATGTGTAATGGTCACATTATTTTCTTATTTACAGACACCAGTGGCATATGGTTAAAACTTTTTCAAGTTTAGACAGTTTGTGGTCTGCTTGTTCCAGATATCTGAATTCAGTACAATGCATTACTTCAAAGTAAAAGCATTCCAAAGTTTTGTCAAGTATGGGAATTAAATTCTATGAAGTATTAAATAGAAGATACTGTTTACGAAAGTATCACCAAAAAAACCCAAAAAAAACGAAAGAAAGAAAGAAGTTAATATAAAATTGTAACAGATTAGATTAATAAATGCAAACATTGCCACCCATAACCGTTTTGAAAAAAAAAATGGCGACAGAAGATGTATGTACTTACTGCTTTCTGTGTGAGAAAGACAATATTCAAGAACACTTGTAAGGAAAGCATACCTATTTCACAGGCTTCACGTTCGGTGAACCAACAGGCAAAATTCCGTACAGGTTTGTTATTAAGAAAATCAAGAAATTTGTATTGTTCGTAATAAAAAATGTGCATCAGTATTGTCTGTATCCAATTTAATAGTAAAGAACGGTTTCAATGGTTTTGACATTCAACTCAATGAAAGCAATGAAAGCATGATGTTGCTTCTGGCGTTCGTATTGCGTCAGTGGGGCGGAACTACAGACTCTAGATATAGATCTATGTTGTCTAATTGATGATGTTTGCACCCATGCCTTTTGAAAGTGGTCATGTTGAGGTGTGTGTGTGTGTGTGTGTGTGTGTGTGTGTGAGTGAGAGAGAGAGAGAGTGAGAGAGAGAGAGAGCCCCCCCTCCTTCCGCGGTTCCCTCCCCTGCTCTATTCCTCAAATAATGATACTCTTATCACGAAAGAGCTTTTTTCTGTTCTGTTTGATTGTTTGTGCTCTGTGTGATTGTGCAGATACGATTGTTATTCGGTTTCCTGTAATTTTCTGCAAAGAGGACAAAGCAAATGACAGCATGTTCAATGTTAAAAAAGTAATAGCTAATTTAGACATTCCTAGATTACATCTGCCGTCTACTAGTTGTTGGCAAAACAAACGAACAGACAAAACCTTCCCAGCATCTTGATTCAGGCAAACAAATCCAAATCCATATTCATTCAAACTGAGGCGCACTGTGGTTATTCAGTTATTTTTACCTTTGATATTTGAGAGAGAGAGAGAGAGAGAGAGTCGTCAATGCAACGACTAACTGGTGAACCAGCTTCTGACCGATGCACCAAGAGGAGAGCTGAATACCGACATAGAAACGTGGATTGGGGGAGCTTTGTCAGAATGCCATGACCCCTCAGGTGAACAACTCATGACCGATGCACAAGAAGAGAGCTGAACCCCGTGCAGCGAGAGGAAGTGAGGGCGCTTTGTTCGCTGCTTGCGGCCCGCGCTGTGTTTGATAATCCACTCCTCCTATCCCTCTCATTACCTGCGTTCTGTGCCGCCGGTGGCTTGTTTGACTTTGATTAATGAGGCTTAATGTATAAGAATTCTTTTCATTTTCAATTGGAGGTGGTGTGGTGCATATATGAGGATGGGTCTGTGGACCTCATCGAGGAAACTGGGTCTTTATCTGGAGAACATTTCATTTTCGGCGAAAGCTACAGAACGGCGACTTCTATAAAGAACTTCAAAAGTGCGCTAAATACACATAGACTTTAGGTTAGCGAGATACACATCCTCACACGTCTTAAAAGTCGGAACATTCTCAGCGTTTTCGCAGAGCTGGAAGGATTCTTGTGTAAACAGATAGAGAAATACCCCGTTCCACCACATGGGTCATCCCGATAGATCCCCGCACCGATAGATCCCTGCACCGAACCGATAGATCCCCGCACCGATAGATCCCCGCATCGGTAGATCCCCGCAAAGGGATAGGGTTAGGGTTCGGGTTAGGGATCTATCGGTGCGGGATCTATCGGGGTGCACCCGTTCCACATACCCCCACGCATAGCACTGGCGTGTGGTTAAGAAAGAACGTATGATCCTACGTGTCGCTATCGCTTATCTTAAAGGCAGGACAAATCCTACACATCACACTGGCACATCTTCACAGACAGGATAATCACATCTGCGTATCTTCAAAGACAGTACAAAGAATTCGGGGCATCAGAAAGATATGACACGTCACTACAGAGTTTACAGTGTTTCCTGTTCTTTGTTTGTTTGTGGGTTGTTGTTTTTTTCCCAAAGGGAAGTCCTTCATGTTTGTTCTGTGTGTCATGTGTCTGTATATTTGGTTGGCGAACTTTGTGTCGCAAATACAGCATTAGTTTGAAATTAAGGACATGTAATTGCTTTACCATATGCCCAACATTTGCCTTTTTTTTTCTTCTTTTTGAATTATTGATCAGTATTGTTTACGGTGGGTTACCGTCATAATTTATTGCTCTTAGCCGCTTACAACTATCCACCTGCTTGTCCGCCCGCCCATCTCTCTCTTTCTCTTTCTCCCTCTCTCTCTCTCTCTCTCCTCTCTCTCTTCTCTCTCTCCTCTCTCTCTCTCTCTCTCTCTCTCTCTCCTCTCTCTCTCCCTCTGTCATACACAAACGCGCACGCGCGACACACACACAGACACACACACACACACACACACACACACACACACACACACACACACGCACACACACACACACACACACACACACACACACCACACAAACTCACACACAGAGTTTCCGCCCCACTGACGTAATATAAACAAAATTTCTGTCAACCCATTTATTCATATAGACTACTCGAGCTCTTCTACATGAAAGGAAAATCGCATGGATCGACTGACATAAGTTGTTTTGGACTTGTTTATTTACAAGTACGCAAACTGTCCTAGCTGACAGGAAAAATCGCATGGATTCGGTGACATGAGTGGCTTGTTCGCTTGTTACCCCTCCCGTAAGGACCCACTGTTAAAACGTTGATTCAGTGACATGAGTGGCTTGTTTCGCTTGTTACCCCTCCCGTAAGGACCTACTGTTAAAACGTTGATTTAGTGTACAAAAGCTGGGAACTAAATCTGTATTTATTTAATAGATATTTTATGGACGATGTTTTTGTTTCTTAACTCTCACTCGATTCAAACACTACAAAGAAAAGAAAACACACAAAAAAAAACAACACCAGTGCAGTCATGCACAAAAGCTATTCCATTGCAAGTGTTATGAATTGATTAGTATTCTGTTTTAATGTATTGTTTGAAAGATGAAAATGACGCTGTGGGGTGAGGCAGGGAGATGGAGATCCCACCTAAAAAAATGATAATAAATAAAGGAAAGAATGATAATAAATAAAGGAAAGAAAATTAACAAGAAATGGGTTGAAGGCCCGGCAAAAGAAAAGGGGGAGGGGAGGGGGGGGGGCGGCGAATTATGTACTTGATTGAACATGCGAATAATCATTCCATCAAGCACAGCCATGTTCTCATGTTTGCAGACGCACTGTTTCAGTCATCATGTTGCTTCATTGTTTCTATCGTTGGATGTTGTTTTAGATGGTTCTGTTGTTCGGTGTAATTTTGGTTTAGATGTATTTCGTCAGATACAGAATTCTACTCGAATGATTGTCTTCCTTTCCCCATTGCGCTTTTGTTTGTTGTTGCTACTTTTCTTCTTTTTTATATTTTCTTTTCCCATCTCCATCTTGACTTCCGATTCAGTCATCTGCACAGTTTGGAACAAATTTTCTCCATTCGTTTTCAGGGTTTGATCATGACGAAATATGATATATGATACTTTGTTCTAACTTCTGTAAACAGTTTTCTCTGTTTTAACTTCTTCAAACAGTTGATGTTTGAGGTGATGGGCGTGAACGTTAGACGTGCATGTTACCTTACCAGGACAGCTGACCTTACCACTTAGGCAGGAGGGCCATTTATCCTGTCCAGTGTATCAAGCGTCTAAAAAGTTAACCCAGATTTCGGTGACCATAAATCCCCCGTCTTTGTGGATTTGCGCGCTGAGGGTTGTCTCCAACAGTGTGGAAGGCCTTTTATCATGTGTCCGGTGACGCGACAACCGGAAGTAAACAGCGGTTTAAGGGCGTTGTGACGAGTGAGTTAAAAGGGGCCGAGCCAGTTTAACATCGCAGGTGAGAGGTTAACACTATTGTGGGACTGACGTAGTCGTTCGTTGACGCGTTCGTTAGAGTGTGAACGTCACGCGGTTGACGTTGATAAATGTATAAGCGAAGAGGAGGGAAATACACACGTGTGGCGCGCGCACACACACACACACACACACCTACACACACACACGCACACACACGCGCGCGCGCGCACCCACATGCACACACACACACACACACACACACACACACACACACACACACACACACACACACACACAGAGTCAGTACAAAACATAACTATTAATGTGGAGACCACAAGGATGTATATACCAGAGACAAACAACGATGTCAATGGCTTTGTGTAAAGAGTTACTTCGACGAGGTGACAGCCCTGATCGGGCCGTTTGTAATCAGCGTAGCTGCAAGCGACATGTATTGAACAGAACTGATTTAAACGGCTGGCAGGTAAAGAATGAAAAGTGAGCAGATAGTCAAGATTGGTATGGAAGGCACACAAGGACTTATCTAATAGAACTTACAAGGATTTGTATGGCAAATACATAAAAGTTTATATGGCATATACAATGAGTTTGTATGGCAGATATGTTAAGATTTATATGCCAGACACCTAAGAATTTATGTGACACACACGATGATTTGTGTACAAAACGCGTTAAGATCCATATGGCAGACACATAAAGATTTATATAGCAGGAAACAAAAGGATGTTTATTGGACAGACTTATACGGATATTTATAGGACGGACACAAGGATTCAACGAGCGGGAACATCAGGATTCATATGGCAGACATGCTAGGATTTATAGAGCAGTCATGCAAGGATTTAAAGGGCAGATACACAAAGACGTTTTATAGCTGATACACAAAGATTTATATAGCAGAGAAACTCGAGGATTTATAAGGCAGACATACAAGAATTTATGTGGCAAACCCTTATGCATTGGTGTGATAAATACTCTAGAATTGTATGGCAAATGCACAAGGCTGTATATGGCAGACCAAAAGTGAGGGGTGTTAAAAACGGGCATCCGAGCATTCCTCAGCACCAGCTTGCTTCTCCAATCCCTTATAGGATACTTTTGCTCGCTTGCGAACGGTTGTTCCCTCGGAAACTTCCTTAGTTTGGTATTTAGAAACTTCAGCATCTCAATGACCTGAAAACACGGGCACAAAACAGAATCCTCTAAAATCGAATGGAAATCCGCACAACGGATTTTGAATTGTCTTGTGGACAGATAGACAGACAGACAGTCTGACCGAGAAACAAACTGACAAGATTGAAAACAATACCTAACTCCTCAAGGCAGGCGTCCCACACACACACACACACACACACACACACACACACACACACACACACACACACACACACACACACGGAAAGAGAGAGAGAGAGAGAGAGAGAGAGAGAGAGATTCATTTACGAAAAATACTAATGTGCTTTATTTACATCCAGCCCTCGCCCTGAGCATCGGCTACAGTATGAAATAAAGTGGTGTTTAAGCATACAAAGAAAAGGCTTAGCTGAAAGATAGATGCAAGATGAGAGTGGAAGAGAGCAGTCAGTTCATTGGAAGAAAAAGTGAGGGGAAAAAAAGGGATTATAGAGTGCGAGCACCTTTTCGATTAACTTGCTTTTCACATTTCCTATCATTCATTGCTCAAATTTCCCCCGCAGGGAGGGAGGAGGGCATATCAGTTCTTTTCCCATGTGAAAGTCGATTCCCTATGTGCGTATAGATTAATTCACACACAAACTCAACAAAACACTTTTACTATCCTTTTGTGTCCCAGTCCGCTTGCCAAAGGTTTTTACCGTTGCTATGAACTTTGGATTTTCAGGTGTATGTGGGGAGTAGATAATCTGGACAGATCTCCATTTGTGGCCTTCTTGACAAAATGATCGGCCACCTCGTTGCCTCGAGTGCCACCATGACCGAGAACCCAGCCGAGAAAACTTTTGTAAGCGTCAGCTTTAAGAGAGTTTAAAACGTATCCCCCCACACGCCCTTTTTTAAGCCATACGAATGCAAAAAAGTAATCCTAGAAATGACTAACACGCCACGATACTAATTACGAAACAGGAAATCCATCACAACCTCAGTCAGGTTATAATAGTATCCCGGGGGCCGTTTGAGATTGAGAACAGAGTCCTTCTTTAAAGTGAGATCCATTGCCACTCAGAGTGTCAAGAAAGGTGGAAAGGGGAGAGAGAGAGACAGAGACAGACAGACAGTCAGACAGAGGGGATATGGATAGTTTAATCATGTTTAGGCCATCGCCCTTCATGAAAGAGTAAGAGAGAGAGAGTTACATAAGGATACAAGCAGTTCACGGATATGCAGGGGAGGGGGGGAGGGGAAGGGGTGGGGTTGGAAGACGGTGGTAGGCAACGAGGGGCGAGAAGGGTTTTAATGCACCTCAAGACGCCCGAATTACCTTCCCTTGAAAAGTTCGAACAAGCTCCCAAGGCGGCTTGCTAGGACCTGTCACGGCTGTTGCTTTGAGAAGGCCACACTCAGTCTTGGAATAATGCGCTTCTTTCTTGTTCGTAGTCTCCAGGTTGAGCGTTTTCCACATAAAACGTCAATGCCAGCTCCGGTGACTTTTGTTCAAGTACTGTTTGGGCTTGCTTTAGTACCCTCTGGGTGTATTTCTGTGACTGAGATACGATGGTGGTTCAGTAATGAGTGTCAGTGCCTAGGGTCTTTTTAATGGAGCGGAA
>CM031598.1:64322664-64335164 GCA_018398815.1 Conus ventricosus | reverse complement strand
GTTCCTTGAATTTTATCTCTCAGTTCAAACACTCTGTGGGGGAAAAGAGAGAGCATGAAAGAGAAGCATTATGCGCCAAGCATCGTTATCATTGCGTGCTGCCATCATGTCTTATCTTGTCTTGGCATCCGAGGATCAAGTCTCTGCACTATCATCGCCGTAAAAAAGAAAACTTAACATGTATAATGAGTACAGCCGAGTTGGACCATTTAATCAGACCTGACTGACAGCACAGGAGCTGTTGTTGTTTGTGTTACTGTCGATGCAAAACCATGATGTTGATGATGACGTGCTGGTGGTGTGACAGGTCTGACGCCGCTGCATCAAGCCGTGCTGGAGGGCAACTACCAGGCTGTCAAGCTTCTGGTCGCCCACGGAGCTGACGTCAACAAGACCGACACCGACACCTGGACTCCGCTCCACGCCGCCTGCGCGGAAGGGCACGCGGACATTGTCAGGTAGGCCCTGCCGCTGTGCGTTGGAGGGGCGGGGAGAGGGGGTACGGATCGGGAGGAGGAGAGGGGAGTGGTCGCCACAGGTGATGAGAGAGGGTCGGTTCTAGTTGAAGTGACGCTGATAATAACAATAATGATTATACCAATAACAACAATAATAGTCAGTGTTATGATTTTATTGATAATTTTGCTGCTACTACTATTAAAACACAATTTCATCAATAATTTAGCTACTAGTACTATCACGACCACTACTACTACTACTACTACTAATTATAATAATGATAATGTTAGTAATAAAATGAATAATGATGACGATAATAATGGTAATAATAATGATAAGTAGTAATGAATAATGATTATGATAATACTAATAATAATAAGAATAATAATAATGATGATGATGATAATAGTAACGATAATGATGATGATCATCATCATCATAATGATAATGCTAATAATAATGGTGATAATGATAATAATATGGAAAAGACAGAAACCGATGTATGAGTAAAAGCCTGAGAGTATTATTAACACAGAAAAAAAAAAGGGGGGGGGGGGGGGGGGGGCGGTAAAAGAAAGAAAGAATAGATGAATAAAGAGAAATGAAGATGGTAAAGGAAGGAGAGGAGTGAGAGTTGCTGTAACATTTCCATGAGGTAAATCATGATCAGTTCTGTAGTGTGTCTGCGGAGAGTATTGCGGGCCAGTGCTGTGGGAGTGGATGGGTACATGCTATTTTTGGATGTTAATGCAAAGTGGGCAGAGGGTAAGATAGGATTCCTGCATGGTGTGCTCCAAGTTGTCTGTGACTGCCAAATCACCAGAACTTTGACGTCATTGATGTTGTGTTGGGGATGATTGAAGTGCAGAGCGACAAGTTTTGATAGAAAGAAGCCTAGTTAAGGTTAGTATAAATATTTAAGTTAACTGACTTTTCTCTTACTTATTTTGACCTTTTGCAGCAGGTAATGTATCTTATTTTCTTTCTACCTCTTGCATGATAAACACATCTTATCACAATTATTACAAATTGTAAATTCATATGTATGAATCAGAAATAAGTCTTAATCTGCTCATGACATATTTTTAGTATCGGCCCATACAGGGAGATAGACAGACAGACATTGAGAGAGACTGACCGTGGTTCCGAACTAGCTGTAAAGAAGACAAAGAGTTCTGTGCACTCGTATTGCTTTAAATAGTAACCGCATTCGTCAAGTTTGTCAGGACACGGCTCGGTGGACTATTAGTATGCGTCCTAGATTGTCAGATAAAAACGCCTGCTTCTTCTTTTTCTTTTCCCCTCCTTGTTTTAAGTGCGTGTGTCAGGTTGCTCAGTTAGTGCATCCGCCATTTTTTCCCCCTTTAAATGTCAATCGCCTTCAGCTAGACTTCCCGCATGACGACTTCAGAGAGTGTGATTGGATGACTGTGTGTCCTTGTCAGTTATCGGTGCAAAGAGAGGTCACCCTGCTCATCATGATAGGGTAGTGATGTCAGCGTCCTGTCTTCCTTGGGCGTGTAGGCAAAAATAGTACACCCCTACGTATTATTTTTGGGTAGGCTGCAATTCAGAGACCCCCCCCCCCCCCCCCCCCCCCCCCCGGTTCCATCCAATGCCCCCGTCGGTAACGTCCCTTTGCAACCAACTGTAGCGCCTCCTTTCCAGCCCCCTCCCCACCTCTCTCTCTCTCTCTCTCTCTTTTATTTTATGTAAAGAAAGATGTGCATACGGATTCAGATCTGCACAGCAGCACCCTCCCTCCCTCTCCCCCCCCCCCCCCCCCCCCCCCCCTCTCTCTCTCTCTCTCTCTCTCTTCGTGAAGTATTAGGGCTGTGTGTGATGGCTGAACCTTTGCTATATTTGTATGCATATTAACCGAGCCAGCGGGGCCGGAATAGCTCAGTGGTAGAGCGCCGGACTCGTAATCTTGGGGTTGGAATCTCCGCCGGGGCGTTTCAGTATAGGGGGATTTTCCCCTCGAAGTTAACATTGGTTCTGACTTGGTTCTGACTCCATTTCCCAAACAGTCCTTCGAATGAGACTATAAACCAAGGTTCCGTGTGTGAACGCACGCATAAAATCCCATCACCAACTTTCGGAAGAGAAGGCCAGTATAGATGACACGTTACACATAGCATGCACTTTCCCCGAAGTTGGAGTATGGCTGCCTTAATGGCGGGATAAAAAAAAAACCGGTCATACACACAAAACTCCACTCCCTTTGTTGGGTAGATAGGATTAATCCTTGCCTGTCTCTACAGGGAGTGTCCGCAGGAGTGTCAGCCTGCGTACGCAAAAAAACAACAACAACAAAACAACAACAACAAAAACCGAGCCAGCATGATTATAGGCATTAACTGTATGAAAATGTCGAACGAAAGCAATATTTGTGGAGTTTGCGGCAGCAACAGATACAGTTTAGTCATTGCTTTGTATTCTTCTGGTTCAGCTTTGTTATTTTTTACCGATCTGATTTATTTAAATTGTATTTGTTTTTGTTGTAACGTTTTCAGGACAACTTCAAAATAATTCCTCTGAAAAAGCATATTTGTAAAATGTAGGGAATGCTTTTCAAAAATATTCACAAAGAAATATTATATTCTTTCATTCAAGTATGGATCATCGTCGTTATTTCATCCTCACGGTAGTCATAATGACTTTGATTATTTCCCTTCGTCTTCTTCTTTTTGTTATGTAGTGCTTGCTCATAGGTCAAGTAAATGATAGTGGGTATCAATATTGTAGCTATTTTCATTGTAGTTCTTGTAGCCGCTGCTGCTATGGTCAGCTTCCTTCCAGTTGTGACCAGGAGTTGTTCACATTTTATTCCCGTCACAATACTGCTCCCGTCCAGTTTTCAGCAATGGCTGTGCATGAATTGTGTGAGTCTGTGGTCACAGGTACCTGCTGTACAAAGGGGCCCGCAAGGACCTGAAGACGACGGAAGGGGAACGGGCCCTGGACCTGGTGGACGCCTCCGACCTGCACACCATCGGCGCCATGCTGGAGAGCGACACCTCCCGAGCGGCGCGAATCGAGGAGGAGGAATCCACCTACGATGAGAAGGGGAAAAAGTCGCGAAAAAAGGCACGAAACAAGGGGTCCAGGGAAAGCACCAGCAGTACTAGTGGTACCAAACAGACTGTGAAGAAAAGCTCCAAGAAGGACGACGACGATTCCGACAGCAGCAGTAGTAGTGACAGTGACTAAGTGCAGGGGGTATGGGTGGACATTGCTCATCTCTCGGATTTCACTGTCATCTGTTGAGAGAAGAAGGTGACGCTTCCGCTGTCCAGCGTCATTCGTTTGTGGTTTGGATGTAGTGAAGGTTTAGTACTGGCTACGTCAGTGGTTACTGTGGAAAGGGCAATAGTGTAGTGTTTCGTGTTGGTTAGCTGCGGGACTGGTAAGGACAATCTGCAGTGTTCAGAACATCTCTAGTTGGTCTGCTGGATCAAAGAGGACTAGATGATTTGATTTATAGCACACAAGCATTTATATGTATCCATGGACGAAACGAAAGAATTAATACATTGTCAGAGCTGTAGTGATGCCATACCCGGTATGTCTGTCAGGGCTCTTGGAACCAGGAAGACAGAATTTCGGTATTCGGTAAAACATTGGTTGGCTACAGGAGCGTATGTGCAGACTTCAGTTTTTGGACGCATTATTAGATGGTACAACGTCGGCTGCGTGCTAAAGTTAAATGTCGGACTGTTCGTGTGTGGTATGTCTGAATTCAGTGTTTGCACGAACACAGCGACGAAGTATACCATGGCAGATAATGTTTTATTGTCCGATATTTAATCGGTGGTGGTTTGAGGTTGTGAAAATAGTGTTTCAGTTTTCAACATATTCGTGAAAACCCGTTGGAAAAACAGAACCGGTGTCACTGTCTGGTGACGTGGCCAAGTTGACTGTTATGGGATGGGGTGGTGTTTAGATAGGTGGATAGAGAGGGATTCCCAGAATTCAAGTAATTTGGACCAAAAAAAAAGGTTATGTCTGAGTTTTAAGTGCAGTTGAGTGTTTTTTGAGGACAGAACAATTAGCCAGAAAGTTTTTACGCTAATGAATCCTGTGAAAGGAAAAGGTAGTGATGGACTGGCGGATGGAAGTAATTGATGACAGTTGGGTTCGTGACAATAGCTGATGTTTTGTTCGATGCATGGGAAAGTTCAGTTGAAAGGTGCACAAATATGTGTGCACACGCCCATCTTCACACACACTCACTCACACATGCACGCACACGCACACACACACACACACACACACACACACACACACACACACAATATCTGATAAACATATTTTGGGGAGAGAGCTCAGGTGCAGACAGCCTGACTTCACCCACGGGCCCTATCTCCAGCTGCACTAGTGACACTAGGACCCTGTCTGGCACTGTATTGGAAACGCCTGGGAAACCTCCACCTCTAAACAAGAGGCATACAGGGCAACTGGCCACGCCTGTGCATTGGCAGGAAAAATGCCGCTTCCACAGAAACTTTGTCCAAAATGCAGATGGACGAAGTGGGCAGTGCACTGACAACACATTGGGACCAGTTTTAATTGAAACGCAGTGTACACGGATCTTCCTCCGCTAAATAAGGGGCAAAACACGGGACCAGCTTCGGATGTCTTTTGGAGGCAAAATTTGGAGGACCATTTGCGATTATAATTATAGAACCAGTAACCAACGTCTGATCTCTTTGTGACTGCATTGCATTGCAAAGGACTTTCTTTGATTCTGCACTAGAAGTACACAGGGACGTGTATAGCTTAGCTGTATACCGTTACGGTAATTCAGAGTGACCCTCTGTGGGTGTAGGATGGCAATACGCAGGTATTTGCTTTGTCTTATTGTTGCAATACAGAGATACTTCATATACTGGTAAAACTGGTGGTATTGGAGGTCCTGGTGACTGGATAGAATGGAAGCATAAGGACTTTCTTTGTGGCTGATGTTAGCACTGTATTAAGGCTGTTATGTTGCTTATACCGACAGTATAGCAGGTGGGGTGGGTGGGGGTAAAGGTAAAGACTTTACCATTAAACATTGTCTTTGCAATAGCTCTGTCATAGTAATAATATATCATATTGGGTTCTTGCTACGACAGACTCCCTTTATTTGCCCTTTTTTTATGCTTTAGATATTTTCGGCGCTATGAACCGGGACCTGTACATTGTATTGTGAACTGGTTTCACAGACTGTGACATAATTCTCGGTCACAAGCTTAGGAACTGATGAAGTGCAAATAAACTTTGGACGTTCGCAGGAAACAGAGCGCCTTTTTAAAGTTGGATTCAGTTCAGTGCATGCCACCTTCCACATACCTTGATGTTTTCCGTGTGTACCATGGAAGTCGCCTTGCCTTTTGTTTGTGTACTGATAATAGACACAGGCTCCCTATAGGTGCGTGCTCGAGGTTAGAGTGGAGTAATTATTCTTGCGCAAGAGACAGACTCTGCGTTTGCCACGTGCTGGCGGTGTAAGCATACACAGGATCCCTCTTAGGGACACACCATGCCGCAGCAGTAAATCAGTCTGCTCCGACCCTTGGCAATAACAGCCTACATATTAACCCTTCGTGGCATCTGTTGCCATATTGTCAGCAGCCAGAGTGTTCAGACTTCCTGATATTGACATTGACAGATGTCTGCCTGCCTTTGGGCACGAACGTGGGGTCATTTGATGGGAAATGTTGGAGTATTCGCCGCCACTATCGTCTACCTGTCCAGAGAATATGTCAGTTCTCTTGACAACCAACAGTGTATTTGGTGTTTTTATTCTACCAAAAATGGATGAAGATTCAGAATTTTTTTTTTTCTGGGCCGTTTTTGGATGTACTTGTCAGTTTGCGTGGCTGGTTGTGTTTTATCCCCCACCCCATTCCCCTCCACCCCATTCCCCTCCACCCCATGCCCACTCCCTTCAGTTTGTCTTTATGATTAACCCCTTGTATTCTTCGTCGGCTGAAGATGCTCACATGAATCTGATTTTGAATTGATTTGATGTTCTTTTTCATTGTTTTTGTGGCTCATTTAGCTGGACAAACTGTGTATTAGAAACTTCAGTTGTGTTTGTGCAGAAAGGTATGTGGTTGGGATGGATAGTTGGGAGGGAGGGGTGGTGGTGGAGAGAGGATGCATGTTGTCTTTTAACTTCGTATGTTGAAGGAACTGATCCAAACTGTAGCGCTGTTATTGACTGTGAAATGGTTTTGTTTGTTTTTTTGGTCCACCGCTTTTCAAACACCTGGACATTGAGATCTTGTCCAGCTAAATGGATAAATAGGTGACAGTGTTTATCAGAAACCTAAGCTCCAGAGTTACCACTTTCGGCTAGAGGTTTCAACAGTGATAACGACTTTCTAATCTAAATTTCCGGGATGAAGGTCATGCCACCCTGGGATTTTTTTTTTCAATTCCAAGATTTTCGCTGAGACTTTAAGCTTTTTTTTTTTTTTTTTAGAATTTCAAATCCACAAATACGTAAGCGTCATACTTGACTGATGATGATAGACATCATTAAGGACCTTCACACATGAGCTTTAGGCCTGACCTGTACCAGACATGAAGACTGGTGGGTCGAAGGCTTCAAAATGCACGACATTGGTCGAAGAAATATTAGATGGAAAAGTCAGCTAGGCAAGATTGAAGTGGCACTGATCTTAAGGTTGCCATATTGAAGAATGACTTCTTGGGCCAACAGCCCCTTTCAAGCCTAGCACGAAAAGTTTATAGCAGCAGAAAAAACAAAACAAATGTTGTGATGTCTTATAAAAATTTCTAAAAGCAGCATCGTGCACCGAGGACACTTTTTCTTTTTTCACTTTGCCTTTTTTCTGCCCCCTTTCAAACCTCCCTCCCGATTTCCTCAACACCGCCATCTCTCTCTCTCTCTCTCTCTCCTCATCTCTCTCTCTCTCTCTCTCTCTCTCTCTCTCCAAAAAAAAATGTTTTTTTTTAATTTACATAAAGTCGTGCCATTAAAAATTTTCTCGGACTATAACCCTTGATTTTTTTCCGGAACTTGTGGCTGGGTCTTAACAATGGTGTCGTTAGCTTTGATTGGATTTGAAGAAAGTGTTGTGTGCTATGACAGCGTACGGAATTTCGATGACAAAATTAATTGTTTGGGGTGTCTTACTTGGTCCTGTTTTCACTTTCAAATGTCACCATTAAACAGTAGAAGGCTTACAGTGCGTGTGACAATTCATAGTTCGATTTTGCCAGTCTGTGTGTAATCTGTGCTGAAAGTTTTGAATTCATTTGCGTAAATGCTTTATGTGTGTAAACCCGTGCATGCAAAGGGTGAAGACGGTTATACTTTTTGTGTGACCAAACGAATCTGTGAAAATATAGTTTGTACGTGCTTTTCGAATGAAAACCTACATGCCCATGGATACGAACACCCAAACGTTTGCACTACACATGGAAAAAAGTTAAGCAACCCTCACATTTATCGCTAAGGACGAGATATAATACTATTTAAATGAAAGCAACACTCAAGTAAATCAAAATGGTCTTTATTCCATGAAAGTATGACACTGTCCCATTACCGAAACAATAGAAATATGGTTCAGTGTTTGAAAATTCAACTGCAAAATGGTGAACAAAGATGTGCACCATTTTTGAACAAAAACATGGCATGGTTAAGTTTTAAAATAACAATTTCATCCAGTTGATGCCGAAATTAATTTTGGTAGGAAAACAACAATGAAAGTGTCCAGATAGCATAACAGCAAACAAAAATCAATACCGGGTGTATCCTCCCTGTACATTGATGACTGCCTGAATCCTTCGTCTCATCCCTCCAGTGAGTCGTCTGATCTGCTGAAAGGTGATCTGCTGCCACTCCCGATGCAATGCTGCTTCCAGTTCCTGGAGATTTTGCAGAGGAGGGTCCAGTTTCTGTATTCGACGGCCAAGCAAGTCCCATAGATGCTCCAGCGGATTGAGGTCCGGACTCATGGCAGGCCATGGTAATGTTGTCACCGCCTCTTGCTGCAGGTATGCTGTGACTGCTCTTGAACGATGAGGCCGGGCATTGTCATCCATGAACACAGGTCTTGTGGCTAGTGGGTGGTCGTCAAAATGAGGCACAACAGCTGGCTGCAGTACCTCCCGGATGTAGCGATCTCCTGTCAAGTTGCCACGAATGGTCACCAGGTCCATCTTGCAGTCGTGTGAGATGCATCCCCACACCATGACGGAGCCTCCGCCGAAAGGTACAGTTTGTTTGATGTTCCTTGCAGCATAGGCTGTTTGGGGATGCCTCCATACTCTCGCTCTGCCATCTGTAACATGCAGTAAGAAGCGGCTTTCATCAGACCAGTGGATCTTCCTCCAGTTCCTTAGGTTCCAGTGCTGTCGGGCAAGACACCAGGTCAAACGTAATCTCTTATGATTGTCTGTAAGGTGTGGACGCTTGATGACTCTTCTTGCCCTCAGTCCTATAGCTTGCAAGCGATTTCTAACGGTTTTTGTGGACAGAGGTCGATTTGGCAGCCACTGCCGTTTCAGTGTGGTTGAAGTTGCGAATCGCTGTTGCCGTACCAGTCGGTGGAGCGCCCTGTCTTCACGCTGGGTAGTGACACGTGGTCTGCCTGATCGTGGCCGGTCATTCACTGTGTTCGTTTCAGCATGTTTTCTTATCAATCGGCTGATTACTGACGTTTGGTATCCCAGTTGACGTCCAATAGCTTTGCTGGTCATACCAGTAGAATGCATGCCAATAATTTGCCAACGTTGTCCTTCTGACATTCTTCTTTGTTCCATCTTGTTGGACAGTGACTGTGCAGTGAGAAACTTACTCAAAAACGCACGTTTCTGTGGAGTGAGCAAACTTCATTTTTGCGAGTGCACGGATGGTGTGATGCTCGTGCACGCCACATGCAGCCAGAGACTCACTGTCACACTTGGCTGGTTTTATCATCTCTATGGAATACCCGTCTTGTCAGAATTACTATTTTGTGCCATGTTAATACTCACAGTTACCTGGGACGGTATGTTTCATTAGGGTTGCTTAACTTTTTTCCATGTGTATATATATGTGCTCTTAGCGTACGCATTCAACACTTGCGCGTGCATGCACATGCAGACACAAATGGCAGTGTTTAGAGTATATCTCTTTTTTTTTCTCGCTTTATGTATGCAGAATTGAGAAACATCTGACGGTATTGACGTTGAGGTGATGTATATTCGCCCTAGGCATCAGTGGAATGTGTTAAAAGTATTTGAATGTGGTTTGGGTTGTAATGTTCCGTCGTACATTCACTGTTCTCCCTCTTATATCCAAGTTCTCTTCCCTTCGCGAACACGGTTTGATGCTTAACGAGCACTGTTCGCACAGTGACGAGAGAGATTCATCGAATAGGGACCAGCTGTGAATGGCTTTTACTCCCGCCCGCAGTCCTCCCTAATTGCGAACATTGAAAACAGTTTATATTATCCTCAGAGAAGCGGAAGCTTTGACGAATCATGGCCAGAAATGACCTCTTGGACACTTCGCAGTAAATATCACAGTATTATAATAAGCTTAACCCCTTCCCACCCTAAAAGAATGTTTCTTTGCTTCTTACACTTTACTTCAGCCATCTTCTGTCATAATGCCAAACGATGTTGACCGCCTCGACAGTTTTATGGATTACTTCAAATAGCTCTGTTGCCATTGGTTCCATTCTGTGTGAACAGAACGTGATGCATCTGAACTCGCGATTTTTCTCGTCATTGGAAAGATCAGAAAAGTCAACAAATTAACTAGGCAGAATCAAAGGTTTTGTTGATTCCTCAAGCAGATTCAAATCTACTAAAAAGAAAGAAATCAGAGACGAAGCTATAGGAATCAATACCCGTTCCACGCTCATCGTATATCTCAATGTGTTTTTATATTAATAGAGAAATTAAATTCTTCGGATCAAATGTTTTATGTTTATGTACTTTCAGAAAGTTGTCCGTAAACACTGTTCATTGGATGGCGTTCAAAAAACAGTCGAGTGATGTTGTGGCTGCTCGGAGTTAGATTTGTATTTGTGTGATTTTGAAGCATGTTTGTGTGGCTTTTCTTTGATGAAGTAAACAAGTTTCTCATATGTCTGAAATGCATGTTTGGAACTAAAATGTCGTATCTGTTTGGAAATAAAATATGCATGCGTAAGTGCATGCAAGTATGTGTGTGTGCGTGCGTGCATGCGCGCGCGCGCGCGTGTGTGTGTGCGCGTGCGCGTGTAAGCTATGGAGAGGAAAAAGGTAGGTGATTGTCACTATGCCACTCACTGAATGCAAGTCTTTTCTATAAGCTTATACCCGTATCAGATGCAGCGTTTGGCTGTTAACAGGAAGTGAACTCTCTCTCACTCTCTCTCTCTCTCTCTCTCTCTCTGCGCCTTTATAATTGACATTAGCACGCATGAAACGTTAGAGTCGGACGAAAGGTATGCTTGTATTTGTGTCCATGTGTACCCGCTCATCGAATCACCATCATGCGCATTTGTTAACACATCATCATGACATAAGTCAGCGTGGAGAGATCCAACACTATGGATTCCTAGATCAAAGCTTTTGGAACGCTTTTACTTGATGGCCTTACTGGTCATCTATAACAGATTGGGACCAGCAATGTGTTCATCTGAACGTACAATTTAAAATACATAATAAGAAAATCGTTGCGATGGATTTTATTGTATCCATTCCAAAGAGGTCGAGAAATCTTTCTCAACATGATAAATTAAGACAATACATTGACCGTTTTTCTTGTCCTTTCCTTTTGCAAGACAACTGTACGATATTTATATCGATCAAAAGTTGTTTGGTCAATAATATTTTGTGTGATTAGATCGAAAATGATTATAGGCAGCGCATTTTAATCACTGAAATCACTTTAATAACCAACAGTCACAGTTATTGTTGATATTGTCAGTACTTCAATAAAAGTGATATTACAGACTCCGTAAGTTGTATTGATTGGCGGAGTGAGATCCTGTGTGTGGCATGTGTTTCTTTGAGACAAGCCAATGCTTTAGGGTGCGGCCACATGAAAAGCGGTTGGCTACAGCGCAGCTTGTCATGTGGCCGTACCCTTAGACTGAAGAAGTTTCACCATAAACTAAGGCTGAAGGTGAGACAGAAGCATGTACAAGATGTACTATCAGTGCATGTACAAGTTGTACTGTCAGTCTTGACCAGTGGGTGGAAGGGCTTCCATGAGGGACATTGACTGTCCTCAGTCATGTACGTACAACAGGTCAGAAGAAGGTAGGGAGTGCTGTTTTTCTGCCCGTTGCGGTATTTTAGTGGCGTGTAGTCGGATGATCGGCGTGGCAACCATCTTTATTTCAAAGGATTGGGGCGTGTATTGGTCATAGCAAGAAAGATTCTCACCTTACAAACCTAAACCAACAAATTGCTTCGAAACCCACCTCCAACTACACAGCTGAGTCAGCAGTCCTGCTGTACGCTGTACAAGCGTTCACGAACTCAAACAACTCGCCTCACGAGATTGCGTGTTCCAAGTGTGATATAAAATCGCACCAAACGCTTTGAATCTTTGGTGTGTTCGTCCGTGGATGTGGTACGTACACACACACACACACACACACACACACACACACACACACACGCACGCACACGCGCACACACACACACACATGCATGCATGCAAGCATGCACGCAAGTGCACGCGCATGTACTGCATGATCAAGCATGCAGTTTATGGTGTGTTCCGTATGAGTTAAATCTTTTCATTACTGACGTTACATTTAGAGTCTAAACGTCTGTACTGATTAGAGGTCGGGCCCTAGGCCCTTGGTAATACTTGACGTGAACTAATATTTCAGTTTGCTGTGTTTTCACCTTTCAGTTCAAATAGTTCCCCAGCCCTCTGCGCTTGTAACTTACCCTTCTCTGTTGCTCTTTTGGACACTGCCTTTTGTTTTGCTTTTTGGGTGGTTGTTATTTTATTTTATTATTTTTTTTTTTTTGTGTAGTTAATCTTTCCTTAGTTTTGGGCCGTTCTCCTGTCTTTGTTCTGGAAACTT
>CM031598.1:64245164-64317664 GCA_018398815.1 Conus ventricosus | reverse complement strand
CAGGCCGTCCTCGGGTCACCACACCAAGAGAGGATCGCCATTTTGTTCGAACCCATCTGCGGGACAGGCGGCAAACAGCCGCTAACACTGCTCGACAGGTGCCTGGGAATCTCCAGCAACGAATCAGCCTCAACACTGTGCGGCGGCGTCTTCAGGAGAACGGGCTGGCATGTAGGCGTCCTCACAGAGGTCCGGTACTGACACCAAGACACCGGCAGGACAGGCTGCAGTGGGCACAAGCCCGAATCAACTGGGGCAGGCAGCAGTGGGGACGCATACTGTTCTCAGATGAGAGCCGTTTTTGTATTGACATGGCTGACGGTCGTGTCAGAATATGGCGTCGACCTGGTGAACGCTATGCTGACTCCTGTGTGGTAGAGCGGAACCCCTGGGGAGGCCCGAACGTTATGATATGGGGTGCAATTGGCATTAACCACGCCATAGGACCAGTCATCTTTCAGAACATTGGTCCTGGTCGCGGACAGGGTGTCAATGCACAGCGCTACATCCACCAGGTGCTCAGACCCCATGTCGTTCCTTTTTTTGCGCAACACCCAAACTGGACATTCCAACAGGACAATGCAAGACCACGCACAGCCAGGGCCACCCAGCAATTTCGTCGGCATAACAACGTCAATGTCCTGCCCTGGCCAGCCCTCAGTCCCGATTTAAACCCAATAGAACATTTTTGGGATGAACTTGGCAGACGGTTGGACCTCCTGCGTCCACGCCCAGCAACAGCGGCTCAACTTCACCAGGCCATCGTCCATGTGTGGGCTGGTGTGCCAAGGGGACGCATCAACCACCTGGTCCACTCAATGAGCCGCAGGTGTCAAGCAGTTGTCCATGCAAATGGTGGCCACACACGGTATTAGGACTTCAAGCTGGTTTGTCACGTGACCTTGGATTTTCCACACAAAGACATATTGCTGATGACATTTTCACACATTACCGGTGTAATGAATCAAATCACGTTGAATTCTCGCTTCCACTCTGTACAATTGTGACCAATAAAATTCGCCCCTAACCTTCAGCTTGTTTTGCTTTCGCGTTTTTTATGGAAGTCAGTATATATATATATATATATATATATATATATATATATATATATATATATATATATGTGTGTGTGTGTGTGTGTGTGTGTGTGTGTGTGTGTGTGTGGATGATGTTCTGTTTTGTTTGCCAAATGCAACTTAAAACTACACAGCGCTTTTCTTTCTTTTTCTTTTTCTTGACCATTTTGTAAAGTCAGGTTACAATATCAAGAAAGAAGATCACGTCTTAGAATATCAAGACAGAATATGACTTTCTGCTGAGAGAGAGAGAGAGAGAGAGAGAGAGAGAGAGAGAGAGAGAGAGAGACACAGTGAGAGCACCAGTAACGACCAGTTTTATGTATACTGACATCCATAAAAAACGCGAAAACAAAACAAGCTGAAGGTTGGGGGTGAATTTTATTGGTCACAATTGTACAGAGTGGAAGCGAGAATTCAACGTGATTTGATTCATTACACCGGTAATGTGTGAAAATGTCATCAGCAATATGTCTTTTGTGTGGAAAATCCAAGGTCACGTGACAAACCAGCTTGAAGTCTTAATACCGTGTGTGGCCACCATTTGCGTTGACAACTGCTTGACACCTGCGGCTCATTGAGTGGACCAGGTGGTTGATGCGTCCCCTTGGCACACCAGCCCACACATGGACGATGGCCTGGTGAAGTTAAGCAGCTGTTGCTGGTCGTGGACGCAGGAGGTCCAACCGTCTGCCAAGTTCATCCCAAAAATGTTCTATTGGGTTTAAATCGGGACTGAGGGCTGGCCAGGGCAGGACATTGACGTTGTTATGCTGACGAAATTGCTGGGTGGCCCTGGCGGTGGGTGTTCTTGCATTGTCCTGTTGGAATGTCCAGTTTGGGTGTTGCGCAAAAAAAGGAACGACATGGGGTCTGAGCACCTGGTTGATGTAGAGCTGTGCATTGACACCCTGTCCGCGACCAGGGCCAATGTTCTGAAAGATGACTGGTCCTATGGCGTGGTTAATGCCAATTGCACCCCACATCATAACGTTCGGGCCTCCCCAGGGGTTCCGCTCTACCAAATGGGAGTCAGCATAGCGTTCACCAGGTCGACGCCATATTCTGGCACGACCGTCAGCCATGTCAATACAAAAACGGCTCTCATCTGAGAACAGTATGCGTCCCCACTGCTTCCTGCCCCAGTTGATTCGGGCTTGTGCCCACTGCAGCCTGTCCTGCCGGTGTCTTGGTGTCAGTACCGGACCTCTGCAAGGACGCCTACATGCCAGCCTGTTCTCCTGAAGACGTCGCCGCACAGTGTTGAGGCCGATTCGTTGCTGGAGATTCCCAGGCACCTGTCGAGCAGTGTTAGCGGCTGTTTGCCGCCTGTCCCGCAGATGGGTTCAAACAAGATGACGATCCTCTCTTGGTGTGGTGACCCGAGGACGGCCTGGCCGGGGACGATCATCAGTGGTACCAGTGACTCGCATGCGGTGCTGCAGACGATAGATGGTTGAGATGTGGACGTTAAAGATGTTGGCGACCTGCCTGGCATCCACACCAGCCTCCAGATGGCCTAGGGCACGATTGCGTTCCTCTGCTCGTAGTCTTGGCATCTCTGTAGCGCTCAGACGGCAAGTCGTTACCTGGACCTTGTAGCGCGGCTTTATAAGGGCTGCATGCCTGCGTACTTGTCGCTGGTTAACTTTGCTCTGCATAGTGTGCACGTGCCTCACATGCAGCAACCAGTTTGCCATTTTTGTTGACCCTCCAGTGCCGGGATTGATGTGTTGCTCACACAATTTTTTCACTGCACGTGAGTCTTTGACCCAAACAACTTGCCACAATGGTTCAATATTGTATATTCACCCCTTTTCACCCGAAAAATAGCCTTTCAATTTTTCGCGTTTTTTTATGGAAGTCAGTATATATAGCATCTGTGGCCCTGTCATCTATGCAGGAATACATATCAAACTTAGATTTGGTGCAGCCGGGTCACTCAATCTCAGGGCAGGCCACAAGGACCGCTCTATATGTGACCTTTTCATCAAACTTACTGACGAACACACTGATAAAACAGGTTGGTGGGTGAAACATGCACGGTGTTCAGTTGAATCAGCAAGCGTTTTCTGAATCAGTCATGGTGCAGATTAGTCCTTAAACGGCAATGCGACCGCCAGAAAGAGCCACACACTGCATGTAGCCTGTAGACACATTGAACACATGGATGGCTACACTGATTATAATGTGTTTGATCCATGAAAAATTCGACACTGTTCCAGGCACTATGCAGACCAGTTCCTATTCAATTTGGGGACACAGTTGTCCCTAACGGCAATAGCCGAGGTGAAAAACAAACATAAAAACCAGAAAAGTTCTCAACACGGTCAATACCAAAACACATAGACGGACATACTGTAACAATGTACAATATCTCAATGTCTGTATAGTCCATGCCTCAAAGCATACTGCACTCAGTTTGGGAGCAGACTGGTCCCTAAATGACAAAATATACCAGCCAAAAATAGACGTTCTATACAGGTAACATATGAAGCGAACATACTGACGGATATAGTGATAAATATCAGTTTGATGCATAAAACGCACATGGCTGTTGTTTAGTGGATGCATCAGTCCAGTTCATACTTAGTTTTCTTGCAGACTGGTTTTGAAATCGCAATGGGAGAGACCACAAACAGGGACCTAATATGTTCAACCACATTGAACAGATCGACGAACGCATGGATAAAAAATCAAGCTGATGCTCATAAGATGTATATAAATGTCTTGAGTGTCCTTGAGAACTTCATTCTTACTTTGGAACATATTGGTTCTTAAACTGCAATAGTACAGGTTAAAAAAAAAATGCAGGCATACACTGTATCAGGTCTTTGCATTTAAGACATTGACGGAAACGCTGGTAATAACCAGTTTAATGCATACAAATGTCTGGCTCTGTAGTCAGCATAATAAAGTAGATAATAGTAGGGTTTGTTTTCTGTGACTGGTCCATCAGTGGCTGAGGGACAAGCCAGAAACAGATGTTTCATATGAGGGTTTTAATCAAACACACCAACTAGCACACCGGTAACACCGAGTTTGATGCACGAAACGTGCAAGGCTGTTTAGTGTAATTTACCAAACCACTTCATATTCAGTTATAACGCAGGTAAGTCCTTAAACGTTGGTTGAGAAAGACCAGAAACAGAGATGTACCGTATCTAGCTTTCTCACAGAACACACAACGGACGCACTTTCAAAATCGCCTTTGATCCACAGTATCCAGTTCATACTTCATTTTAGGACACAGTGGTCCTTAACTGCCATCAGTGAAGCCAGAACAGAGGGGGACTCGCGTGGATTATCTAGTATTAGTAGTAGTATACAGGGTAGGAGAAGTAGAAACTATGTAAAATATTTATGCGAGCGTGATCTGTGTGAACTAGCTGTTGGAATGCTGTAGGTGTGTAGCATTATGACATGGTAGAAATCATGTTCGAAAATATGGGAAATGAAGCAGATTAATTAGAAAACGATGGAATACCAGATAAATCTAAAATCGCTTATCCTGTGGTTAAATTTTTATGTTATTGTTACATGGTATTAGTACCACACACACACACACACACACACACACACACACACACACACACACACACACACTGTGTGCGTCCATGTGCACACATAATCTACTCTGTGTGCGTGTGCTTGCGCTCGTGCATCTGTGCGTGTAACTGCATGCGTGTGTGCAAACACTTTTATGCAGTTTGTCCATTTTAATGCTACATATATCAGTGTCACCGGTCAGCTTCCATTTTGGAACAAATAGTCTGACAACATCAATCTTCTCCTCAAGGTAAAGGAAACATAATGGGCCCACTCCATCCTGTTGAAGTCGATACACTTGCTTGCTCTCTTTCTCTCTCTCCGTTTGTATGTGCGTGGAGGGGGAAGGGTTGTGTGTGTGTGTATGTGTGTGTACGTGTGCGTGTGCGTGTGTGTGTGTGTGTAAGTGTGCGTGTGTGAGTGTGTTTAAACCACGTTGAACGGCCCCCTCCCCTTAATTGTGTTGCCTTCCGCTTTCACGCCATAATTCAGAGGTGTGTCGTGCTGCTCTGAATTGGCATTGTGTCCAGGACATTCACAGGAGACCGATTCTTAGACTTAGTGGTGGCAGGCACGATCCCTGACCCCTCTTTCTCTCTATAACGAACCTGGAGACACACCACACACACACACACACACTCACACACACACACAGTCACACTCACTCACACACACACACACACACACACACACACACACACACAGTGTGAAGCAGACGAGATGGAGAAAAGTTTCCGTATGGGCACCTCAGTCATTTTGAGCCACACCACGGAGAACGTTCATTGCTTTCTGACAAGAAGATTTTAGGTGGTAGATGTGAGTTTTAAAGTCCAAATTTTGATCGAAGACAACTCCCAAACTTTTGCTTTGGCTTCCATCTCATCTAAAGGGGGAAGAGATTTTATTGAATTTTTAGGCCGTAACTCTGGCATCATCATGACCGATCTTCGAGCGAAAGGTTCCTCCTTCCGCCACCACCCTCCCCCTTTTTTTCCCCCATTGTGAAACTCGTTTTGATCAGCAAGAAGCTGGATGTGAGCCAAGGAGTTTATTTTTTTCCTTTGGAGGAACCTTGCCAAGGACTACCGAAGATTTTCCCCTACATTCTCCATTCTTTGCGACTCCTCTCCAGATGGATAGTGTGTGTGTGTGTGTGTGTGTGTGTGTGTGTGTGTGTGTGTGTATGTGTGTGTGTGTGTGTGTGCGTGTGTGTGCGTGTGTGTGTGTGTGTGTGTGTGGTGTGTGTGTGTGTGTGTGTGTGTGCGTGTGTGTGCGTGTGTGTGTGTGCGTGCGTGTTGGGGGGAGGTGAAAGACTTTGAGACATACTGTTTTCTTTCCCTTTGGAAACGTTTTTTCCCTCCCTCGAAAAGCTTTGATGGTGCGTGAATTTATTTTAATTTGAGGCCCCTACACGTTGGGCGTGGTCTTCCAATAGTTGTAAAGCTTCTTCGGAAGTTTTCCATTTGTAACTCCCTTTGAGTTTGGCTCTCCTTCAAGCCATTCTCTCTTCTAGCTCACCAGATCGCCTCAACCCCACACATGCAGCGCGCCATCCAGCAGTCAGACAGTCCATGAGAGAGAGAGAGAGAGAGAGAGAGAGAGAGAGACAGACAGACAGACAGACAGAGACAGAGAGAGTCTGAAAGGTGTGCTGTGTACTCTATTCGCTCCATCCAGTACATTCTGCTTCCATGCTCCAGATGTCACAGCTGCTCCAGACCATAATATGCCGCTTCCTGCCATGTAGAACTTTGTTGCAGCCGCTTACCGCTGCTTTGCTACAGTTCAGGATACGTTCCGTTGTTCGTCAGCTCTATCACAGTGAACATGCAGGGTAAATCTGCTTTCCCCCATTCGGGCAGATTTGCATGAGAGGGCAGAAAGAGATAGAGAAATGAGAATGAAGCTGATCTTACGATGGGACATATGTCTATTTTCCTTCCAGCTGAGACGTCTTTGGCATGTGCCTTCCCATGTACACAATGACCCCTGTTCGTCTTGCTGGATCGCCTTTGGAATTCTTTTGGCATGTGTATTACAACGTATCTTCTTGCTTTCCCTTTGACCACCTTTTCACTTCTGTTGAATCCAGTCTCTGACTGTTGGTTTGTGTATATCCTTCATTTTACTACTCTTGAGGCGTTCCTTTCCCACAGTCAACGCCTCCCTCATTTTCCCTCTCTGTTTGTCTTCAATGGTTGATGTGATCTCGTGTAATTTGTCTCCAGAGTGCCTTGCTTTTCCCATTTTGTACTCCTCTAAGATGGATTTCAGAGGTTGTTTCAGCTTTGTTTGGCAATAGTAGAGCGCATAGCTGGTGAAACCAGGCAGGACACCCAGCCATTTTCTTTGTACGTGCTGATTTTGACATCCACTGACCGTACTACGCTATGATATCATATGACAGGAGGTCAGAGGAGCTCCGGGATCATCATGAACTGCAGGCATCAAACTTCGCGTTGACAAGGGAGGCTACAATGTTTTATTACCTGCAGGCTTTCTTTTCCTCCGTTTCTTTCAGGAAATCATCGTCATGCCACCCCCACTGGCTCTTCATTTCTGCTGTCACTGTTGGAATGGTTTTGTCGGCAAAGTCAACAATTCCAATGATTTCCACACAATGAGAAGCTCCGTGATTTCTTTGGTTTAAAACGCACTCTGGAAGAGGTGACTAGAATAATTTTGTTTCTACTCTTCTTTGGTGAAGAAGCTGTTGAGAAACCGATAACGGTTTTCGGCCGGAGCATTTGGTCGTCATGTCCATGCTCTGCTGAACCTGATCTGCTCATTGTTGCCCTCAGGATCAACTCCCTTGCTAACAAGCAGTTTTGGAGAGACTGTGCGGCCTGTTACTGAGCACATTTCCAGATTAATGCAATCCGTTTGTGGAATACCTCATGAAGAAGCCTTAGAAGACTTCTTCAGTGTTGCTCAAATGCTTTCGGGGAAATGGAACATATTAAATGGAGTCTGATTGATCCAGACACATTTGACTGATCGAATCACACCACATTCAGGTCCATGTAACACTCAGTGAAAACAACTTTCTTCACATTTAGCCGATAAAAAGACAAGCTTCTGCATGCATTTTACCTCCTCTTATTTATTGAAATCCAGATCACACAAAAATGGCAATGTACATTCCAGTGCAAGAAAGAATTTTTTTCTTCTTTTAAACACATCACATCAAGAACTGTAAGATCAACATTGACTAAAATCTTAATTTTCGTAATGTATATATATATATGACAATTTTACATTTCAAATAATATGAAGTTAAAAAAAGGTAGGGGGGAGGGGGAGGAGGACACTACAACATGCACTTCGCACTGGTATGTATACTGCCATTTTGGAATGAAATATGAATATAAAAAAAAGAAGAAAAAACAGCAGAAATGATAAGTCAAACAGTGTGTACCGCCACCTCTCAGACGCCTTCATTATATATATCAAGAAACTTCACTCTGAAAACAACTTGCAAACATAGCATTTTGCACTGAAATAATGAACATAGAAGCATTCAAGTTGTGCTTTCAAGCAAGCCTGAATAATACATTTTGAACTGTGTGGTTTTTGGATACATTAACAGTTGCTTCCCACTTCTCCCTTCATCTTCAAAATACTGTACAGGCAACCAAAAAATACGGAAATTAGAGAATACAATGAATCTGCCTGTCAACACTTCACACATCTAAACATGCAAATTGTAAATAAAAGTACTGCATCTTCCTGGACAGATCAACAATATTACAATTGATTTTTAAAACAGAAAAGTGTGATTCTGAAATAAATCAAACATTCAAAAGATCATCTTGATGACCATTTTCTCTCATCAAACAGAATGGATGCATAAAACATCAGCAATGAAGACACTACATGTTTTACCAATCAAGTCCATGCAATGTTTCTGGAATTGTACAATTCAGTACATATTATTTTAAAAGAAGTCAAAATCTGATGGGTAATGACAACACAGAAGGGGCAATGCACAGGATGGCAGGGCAATGTTCATCATTTTCCTGAGATAGGGCCAAAAGGCTGGTTTTCGAGATAATGACCAAACTGGCGGTATTTGAAAGATGACCAAACTACTGGTTTTGAAGTTACGAGCAAACTACTGGTTTTGAAGTTACGAGCAAACTATTGATTTTCAAGAGATGATGAAACTATATGTGGCTGGGTTTGTCAATGTAGGGGATACACTGGACAGGTTGACGTAAGAACTATGGTCGTCTGTTCACTTCATTCTCTTCGGTATCATCCTCTTCTTTCTAGGAAATCCAGCTGACCCTGCTTTTAGTTTTAGACAACAGAACAGGTAAATTTTGTGCCACACTGACTGACATGACTACAGATGCCAGGTTGGCAAAGCAGGGAAGCAATGCACTACACTGTTCTGAGGTAGGGGAAAAACGACATGAAATTGGGGGGGGGGGGGGGGGGGGGGCACTCTTCCAGTACTACTGTTCTAATGGTGCACTACACTAGGAAAGATGGACTGGGGAAAACACACTTTCACAGCACTGAAAATATTGGTTTCAGGCTTCCATGTCATTTGTTAACAGTGTACTGTGTTGACAGAGACATGGGTGCTATGATCTGTATGTAACAAATGCCCTCTTCCCCGTATAGAAAAGACAAAGGCATGAGTGCTGTAATACATACGAAAATTCCTTCATCCTCGTATAATGAAAAATGGCATCAGCACAATGAACTGTAGTTCTGCCTTCATTATATAGCAAAGAGAAACGCATCCACACTATAAAGCCATCTTCCTCACATAATGAAGGCAAAGGTGTCAGCGCTCTGGTCTGTGGATACAGATGATGAAGAGAAACGCATCCACACTATAAAGCCATCTTCCTCACATAATGAAGGCAAAGGTGTCAGCGCTCTGGTCTGTGGATACAGATGATGAAGAGAAATGCATCCACACTATAAAGCCATCTTCCTCACATAATGAAGGCAAAGGTGTCAGCGCTCTGGTCTGTGGATACAGATGATGAAGAGAAATGCATCCACACTATAAAGCCATCTTCCTCACATAATGAAGGCAAAGGTGTCAGCGCTCTGGTCTGTGGATACAGATGATGAAGAGAAATGCATGACCACTATAACTTCTTCTTCCCATGAATTTGACAAAGGCATCGGCACAATGATCAGTATATACAATGTCTTCTTCCTCACATGGCCACCTGAGGTGGTCTACCTGCACACCTCCCACACCTAGCTCTGTAAGAGAACCCAACAAAACAATGAATCAGACCACAATGAAAGTACTTTGTGCAAAGGAACAGTACAGAATGTTTGAGCAACTTAACAAGAGTGGACATCAACAAAGATCATCTTCTATCAGCCTACAGTGTAGATCACAGAAAAAGCCCATATTCAGTTTGATTAAGGTTGTTTTTTTTCTTCATTATCGCCGGACCCACCACACAAAACCTTTTCAGCACTATCTACACAGGTGGTTAAAAAAAAAGGTCCCATCCTGAAAACGAAACGAAAGACAAGACTGGCAAAACAGGACAAGAAAGTGCTGAAGGTGCCAGCCTTTCCACGCAATTTTGCATTCTCTCAAATGAAAAAAAAAGGAAAATATTAAAAGATTATACCAAAAAAATCACTGAAATGTACCAGGAGGTATATACCAAAGACCCTGCAGAAGGGGAAAGTAGTGTGTCTACTCTGCACAGTGTGTGCAGTCTACCACCTACTTGGTCACCAGATTACAGCAAACAAGCTGGCATGTTCTAAATCGTGACCAAAGGACAAAAGTTTTAATGATTTAAACAGCAACGACAGAAAAAAACAAGCAGTCTCAGTCTCAGTTTCATCAAGGAGGCGTCACTGCGTGCAGACTCTAGTCCTTATACCGCTACGCATGACCAAAACAAGCAAAAGGAAAAAGAAAAAGAGTTTTTAAAAAAATCAAAAGAAGAATCCAAGACAGCGACAGAAAAAAGGAAGTTACAACAACACGACTTCCCGTAGATGAGGATTGGGGCATTCCCTCTGAGCCCACTTGACATGCTTACAGGCTGACAACAGGGAAGAAAGCAAGATAGACAGGAATGAAAGCCCATATGAAGAAGAAATGTGCAAGTGTTACATCGCACCACCGTGTGTGAATGCTTGGTCAAGACAGGGCCAGAGGTAGAAAATACTGATTATGCTATTGCACCTGTTGGGAAACCTCCAAGGATTTCAATTCCAAGCACATCAAAACATGCCAGCAATTTCTTCATTTGCAATTTTTGTATCACAGCTCAAAAACATGTAAACCATACATCCATTAAAAGCTCTTTTTATTTCATATACAGCAACACCTTTTAACATAAATACTGCAAAAACATTTTAACATTTAGCAAAGAAGCTGGAATACAGATTGAAGCAAAGGCAAAACACAGCAGTAGCCTAACAAAACCAAGCACAATGGGTCTGACTGAACAAGTCAATGGCAAAGAGATCCAGGAGGAGGGAAAACAGTACCGATCAGCCTTTTTGGTGCCTTGCGCAATGTACCTGAAAAGTTGCAGATTCCAGTGTTTTAAGTTTCTTGTGGAGATCCCCAGATTTGCAAGACCTTATTACATGGGTGAAAGTTGGCTGAATGTCCAATAAACACATTAAAACAACAAAAAAGGTAAAAAGGTGTAAGTTTAGAGGAGAGTGCGGGGGGGGGGGGGGGGGGGGGGCAACAGTGAATGACTGCCCAGGCTCAGGGGGCAGTACTCCCTGAAGCAGGCTTTTCTAAATTTCAACCGCCAAAAAAAAGTTGTATTTTTTATTAACAAATTCTTGTATTTCTATTTGTTCTTTTTTTTCTTCAGTAAAAGAAATAGACGTGACACCAAACTAACTTCTGGTTAGAAGAAAAAGGCTTGGAATGATGTAAAATATTCATTCTGAAGATCTATTCATCCTATGAGATGAAAGGAACCAACAAAAAATGCACAGAAAATTCAGGTGCTGACAGGGAAATGGAAGTCCTAACAAGTGTACTAATAACAATCCCACAAAGTAGCAAAATGACCAAAACTTATTAAGAAAATAAAAGAAGCTAAGTTCCAATCTTTTGATACTTTTTTTTTAATCTTTGTAGTTGGTGTTGCACTATCTTCTGCACAGACAATGCAGGAAGCAGTGCTGGGTTTAACCGTTTTCTACGCCATTGCCAAATGCCTCACCAGTTGAGACTTTTTTGTTATCACCATTGCCACCTCTATGTGTTCTTGTTTCATCAAGATCTCATTTGCACCCTCTCCCTTGCCTCAAAGGCTAATTTCGTCCATTTAATCACACCAGTGCCTGATACTCAAATGGCCACCCCTGCAACCTGAAGTACGAGTCTCAGAGACTGCAACAATAATCTTGAGGTTGAATGACCAAGTCTGCATGAGTTGTGTGATCTGGCTCACTCAAGCTCATGCTCTTGATTTTTTGTTTTTTTTTGTTTTTTGTTTTTCTCAGAAATCTGAAAACAGAAAAAAAGAAATTTTCCCTTGAGGCTTTCTTTTCTAAAAATGGATTTCTGTTTTTCCTGTCCACAAACTTTCACCCATTCATTAACAAGTTTGTAAACCATCCAGACCGAGAAGACAAAAACTGTTCCATGAAATATGCAGAAAAACATACACCACAAAACAGCAAGATGAGGATAACATGAATGAAATGTACCAATGAACCATTGGCCTTGATGAGACAGATTCATCTCCACTGGATTTGTGCAAATACTTCTCTCAAGGTTCTTACTCTAAAAAGGCACAAACTTTACATTTTACAAATATTTCAGACCCATTTGGACAAAATTTCTAAACTTAATACATGCTGAAAATCGCCTACAAGTCACACTAAAAACAAACACTAGAGTATCGCCTTACATTTACTTCACAGCAGGGGCTTTCTGCTTCTATCAGCAAAAGCAGAACTCGCTCATAATCATGCTACTTTTGATAAGGCTGAATCTTCAACTAGCTAAAATGGTCCAATATGTTACTCAACAAATCCATCCAGGAAACCAAATCACTCGCAAACAATTTTTTGAAGTTATGTGAGGACAACATCAAATTCATAAATGTGTAAAACCCCACATCATTTTTTACGTTTTTCTCCAAACTTTTCTGAAAACTTCAATGGCCTTACAACCTTGTCCTCTGATTCAATGGACATCTTAGTTTTTACATGGGGGAAAAGGCGGCAAGCTGCAAATATACATTCATGGGAAAGGGGGAGGGGGACTGGAATTCCATTTGAGCTTTGTCATTTGAACATTTTACACTCACTCCCATCAGCTTGATCATGAGCCACAAAAACATAAGTAGATTACTGATATGTGATGCGGTGCACACTATACAACTTGGGCTTATATACAAATTGAGAAAAAAGGTACATAAACCAACTAAACATCAGGCTAGGAGAGTCTGTGCATCATTGTGCATTTTGTCGATCTTTGGTACTGCATTTCCCATCATGGCTAAAGCAGAGATTTTATTCTTGCATTTCCTGTTGTGCTCGTGGACAGTGACTTGTGCACAGAACATGTAACAAGTGGTTTCCCCTCTCCGCTTTGGCACCTGGTGGTCATGGTGCATACCGTGAAGGTTTATTTGCATTTCTACAATATACAAAACGTCTCTACAGATGGAAATATTTTCTGCACTAACACCAAGGGTCATACATTGAAAAGAGTATCAACATTAGCATTGGAATTGACCACAGAATGGCTTGGAACATTGTCACTGTCGGAAGGCAAGTATAGCAAATTGTGCAGTAAGCATATCTATTCAATCACAATGAAATCAATATTGCACAGTTCTCTGTGTTTTACGAATAAAATATTCCACTTTACTTATCTTGTCCCATCTTGTTTGCAATAGATTTCCCTATATAATATATATTTTGTACAAGCTGAGAATGAATAAATTCTTACATGTGTTCTGTACAAGCTGAGTAGGGAAAAAGATGTTTTAAAAATCTATTTGAATTCTCAAATATTCACCTGTATACCTTCTTTTTTTAGGAATAACATAACTAACTTGATCAGCAACTGTGATCAGAATGTCTTCACTTCTCACATAATGAACAGAAAAGCTTCAATACTATAGCCCCTTCCTCCTCATATAATGAAAGCAAAGGCATCAGTGCTATGATTGGTGGGTTCAAATGCCTCCCTCGTAAAATGAAGAGAAAAGAATCCACTCTTCCCTTCTCCCTCACATAATGCAGCCAAAGGCATCAGCTCTATGATCTGTGCAATGTCTTCTTCCATACAACAACCCTGATGTGGCTCTTTGCGGTCGGCTGGGCTATAAGCAACATTATAATCTTATCTTCCACACATGGCGATCTGGCATGGTCAATCATCACACCTTTCCCTTGTAATGACAGAATCCAAACAAAACACCAAATCACACTGGAATGTACAAAATGAATGGTATAGAAAGTTTGTGGAGCATAACAGAGTCAACATCAACAAAGATCGTCTTCTAAAGGTTAACATGAATCTTCTCACCACCACCATCCCCAAACACACCCCTTCCCTTTTTTTCCCCATCCACCATCCATGTCTCTTTTGCGGCACTACTGTCACACCTCTCATTCTGGTCCCTCATAGGCGACCTCACCTATCATCCTTCAGCTGGAGACCCAGCAATCCACAGAGAGCCATCACAGAGAACCATCAATGAGGCAACGTGCCAGAGGAGAGAGTGCATGCTGCCATGTCACTTCAGTAGCACCTGTTCTGATCCAACCTATGCAGGGCACAATCAACTAAGCCCCGAATTGACAGCAAAAATTGCATAGCTGCCAAGTCAGCATCTCCTACAGAAGAAGCTGCAATGCCTGTACAATATCAATGATGTCAATACTAACTTTACAAGGTCACTAGAGCATGGGTGTGGAAAGAAAAAGAATCATTACCTGAAGTCACCACAAGAGTCGGGGCCATAGAGTCTGACTTTTTTTATTACAAAGATAATCATGATGATAATGAGTTTTGTTCTGCTCTGAGACTACATGACAGGGCTGTGCTTTGCCCTTCCTTTAATTCTATATCTGGCATGAACCAGCCTCAACAGACACTGACAGGGTTCATGCGACATTATCAATATTTCATTCCTTAACTTTTAACAACAAAATGTCTTTTTGAACAATGCATCCCCCAAAAGCTGTGTTCCCATAGACATGCGGTATCCTACAAAACACAGTCAGAATACAACACTTTCATACACCTTTCTTTTGTATTTTCAAGAATGGTTTTAGTTTTCAAACTGAAGTAAAGTGAAGCCTCTGCCAGTCTAGATTGCAATGTGTGTGTGTGTATGCTTGTTCAGCATAAGCAAAAAGCCTGACCGCCACCCCCACCCCCCACTTCCCCCTCCATCTTCTTGGACAAAACTTACTTTTCCAGACTTTCTACCAACTTGTAAAAGTTCTCATGTTTTCTTTGGCCCACAGAAACTCTGGATACAACACCTACAACGGTGGTCAAGAAATCACTTTTTCTTCTTCTGTTTGCAACCTTGGCGTGACTCTTGATCAAATAATTTCATTTTATCAGCATGTCGCTAATGTAATCGGACTCGTGTTCTTGAACTCTGTTGCACTGCTTCCATCCACCACCTCCCTAACAAGGATGTCACCAAAACTCCTGTCTGCGTCTTTGTACCCTCTCATATCAATAACTGTGACACTCTTTGTCTGGCTCCCAAAGCTGTCTGATCAGTGCATTTCAAAACTTCCCAAATCACCCAGCCTACCTTATCTTTTGCTCTGTCACCCTATTACTGCATTCTCTCCACTAGCTCCCTGCTCAGCAAAGGATCTCCTACAAAGGTATGTCTCTCTGCTATAAATCTGTTTAATTCTTCTACCCTCAAGATCGGACTGATCTGCTGTACCTGTATACCCCCTCAGATGAACTCTGATCTTCTTCTGATATTCGTCTTTGCCCAATTCACTCTGTTCACACTAAAAATATTTTCGCTTGCCCATCAAGCCCCATTCGCTTGGAATTAACATCAGCGTATCTTCTCTTCCTTACCGCTTTCATTCAATCAAACCTGACAATTTTTCCCCTCCGATAAGCAAAATATGCGTTCGTATTGTTTGAGAGAACTGTATGTGCTTGGATGCCTGTGATCAATAACTAATTCCTTGAAGAGGGGGTGAGATGGCTGGGTTGCATGGTGGTATGTTTGGATGCAGTGTAAGCCATTGATTGCAGCATGCAATTTGTTTTACTAGTTGTTCACGTTTATTGATTGCAGCATGCAATTTGTTTTGCTAGTTGTTCACATTTATTGTTTTGCAGTTTGATATATGTACATGCTGGTATGAACACCTTGGGCATTTAACTGATCAGGCCAATAAGTATTCAAAATAGCAATCACATCAATAATGCAAGCAACACTCACTGTGCACCTGCGAAAAGTGAACAGAATCCAATCAGCTGGTTCAGTGTCTAAAATGAAGCCCACAGCACACTCATCTTGAAGGGAGCCAGCAGAGGTACAGAAAATCCCCAAACAAAAAGCCTCTGACAGACTTCAACACACCAATGTACTGCAGGTGCTGGTATGGATACTCCCCTTTTACACCGTGAAAATGCGGCGCTGCATGAAATTAGTGTTCATCTTTTCTGCAACGCACCATGTATTGGTGACAGTATGGAAGCTGTTCCTATTGGCCATACTACAGGTAGGTCATTGTTTAAAAAACAATTCTTCAATTTTCCTTTCAACCAATTAAAGTATGCAATCACACTTCATAGTTAGTTTTAGGTGCATTCTAATAGAAAATGTTTTCATTTACAGAAGGTTTTTTTCTTACAAAAAAAAAAGCTTAGAACAAGGCATGTCAGATGGTCAAAATTTCATTTTCTTATCACATCACAACAGCATTTTGGTATCAGCTAAAAGATACTTAAAAGCATATCATGAGAAAAGTCATGTTTCACCCTTTCCATTGATATATAACAGTAAGCTTTCATGTTCATATTTAAATGCGTAAAACATAATAAACTTGTCCATCAGCAAAGTAAAGAATTCGTTACAGGGCGTCCATCATTAAAGTATTCAGGAGGAAGTCTAAGCGTGAAAACTGGATATCTGCATACAGTTCAGCGCAGATCCTTCTTTATAGTTGTAGCTCACAATTTCATCACTTATTTCCAAAAAACTTATTGCTAAATTTGATTAATCAACAAGATATCATGAAAGTTCCATTTTCATGCCCACTGATCTGATTTGATACCTATGCTCTACAAATCTGAAACAAGCAATCACATGTATAACATGGAAAACAGTTTGGCATTTTTTTTTCTTTTTCCTCATTATGAACAATAAAAGAGGTGCAAGTGCACTGTGGCTTGTAAAATGTCATATGGGTGACTCTTATCCTAATGTTCTCATTTAACACCTATCACCTCAAGTATTTCTTGATATGCTAATCATAGCTTGATTTTGTCACCCTGAAATTGTGTCACGCCGCTACTACCTCAGTCACTACTGCTGCTATTGAACAAATCTGCTCATCTGTAATAATGAGTCTTTATTTACCCTACCCAGCTTTGACACAATCTGAACCACAGACCCTCAATTCAAATAAGATGGGTTATTCATTTCTTCTGCTCATCACAAGGGAGCTGATGCAAAAGGTTATGGACAAAGTATGCTGTTGGTGCACCAATACAAGTATACTGTGTCACCATAACGAAAACACCATTTCTTTACAGTGTGATTTTGAATGTTGATTGTCACCTCACTGCTTTGTGAATGTCTCAGACTAACAGAAATTCAAAAAAAAAAACTCCTCGACAAAATCATTCAAAAATCTCAATTTGTGCAAATATAAATCAGACATATTTTCTGTGCACAATGTCAACTGTCTGAACTTATGAACAAAGTCTCCAGTGTGAATAGCAATCTGTGCTACTCAAAGAAACTGAAAACTGATGCTGGCTGCAAGGTGACCATAGGCAACACAACAAAATGCCAGTAAGATTAGACGTGGTGCTGACCTTGACACGGCACAAGTCATCATCAGAAGGCACAGTAGTAAGCCCTGGGTGAGAGATGACATGAAACCAGGACCATTGTCTCCATGTGAAACAGAACTCTGTAGGTCAGGCAACCTGTTAGCATAACACCATGTTATAAACAGACATAATTTGGAAGGGGCACTGGCAACATGTGTTCAATGAAGTAATGTCAAATCTTAACAAGACATTTCAAACCACAAAGTATTTGTCTGTGGTCACTAGTCATGTCAGCTGATCCACAATTTCAATGAAGAAACAAACAGGAACAAAACAGAAAACAGAAATCCATGATGCAGCATCACCATGAAAAAGCCCAAGGCCACAGACATCAGTCAGGTAATCATCCAAGGATCAACATCTTGTCCACCATAAAAATATCATCTTGAGTGCTGATCTGCAATTGGGCAGAGACAAAAAAAAAACATGCACCATACAAAAAAAATGAAATATAAGGACAGAAAACATCAACCCCACCAAATTACAAGATAAAAGCACAATCTATCAATGAGGATCAATCCCAACGACACATATCAGTAGAATACATGGCCACTTTACAAGTTTCACACCACTCATCTAAATTTTGCTCCCCAGCATATAATAACATTGCCCTCTGTAGTCATACTGTCTTTGGGCAATTATGCCACTCATCTTTTTACCTAAAACTTACCAATGTTACATTACTCTCTTTATCCGTTTCCAGGAAATTAAAAAAAATTCCCATGTTCTCTTGTCTACTGTCTTGGGGATGCAGCTGCCATAAATATTTAGAACAGGATTCTAACCACTGGAAGGGCAAGTTTACATGCACTAGTGATGACCTTTGTGACCCCAGAGTAGTCCAACAAAGAGACCCTCTGGCACTGGGGAAGGCATGTGTGGAATTTCCTGCTTCACAAACATATCGGACAGAAGGAGAATGACATGTGGTGAGAACTGGTCCGGTAAAGTAGTTCAGATAATGAGGGGGGTAAAGGCATACAAGTTTAGCGAAAAGAATCTGAACTTGATTTATTTGCTCTGTGTATTTAATAGTTTTATACGTCTTATCATCTGAAGCCAAAACAGTGAAAAGTGTGTACTGTGTGCAATGATTTAATTACCTTTAAAAAAAAATTCACTTGGATTACACATATTGAATACTTCAGGCTTTCCCTGCATCTTTTCAAAGTAAGAGCAAAGTTTTATGCCCTTTTTCTTCCTCATTTGCTGTTGTCATACTAACCAAACAAACGTAAACAAGATTGTGTTCTCCTACGTTTCACTTATGTTGTTTCTGTAACAGCAGCGTTGCTATTTTACCCCAAACCTATTTACTTCTATGCTCATTACAAAGTTCGCGCTTTACCCTTTCCGTTAATATATAACAATTGCTTGTTAGGCTAATATTAGGAGATGTAAAATAAAATTAAAAAGTGCGAAAATCGCGCCTGCAACGGTTGTCAGCATGTGCGGTGCACGCATCTGCAGAGAAGCGATGTAGCTCTGCCGCGCCCGTCCGGAAAGTACTAATCGGCAGAAAGTAAAGCCAACCGCAGGATTCGAGGTCACCAGATCAGGCATGCATTTGCTGTGGGGTCTAGTTTGAGACTTGTAAGCAGCCGGTTTACTGGGCAACACTTTTACTGCACCCAACCTTCTGTTTGGTCTAGGCAGAATGGACTTCTAACCGGTTTATATTTCCTCTTGAAAGGTCGCAATTTTCACAGCTAATCAATTAAGTTAAAAAAATTAAAAAAACAATGTGTGGAGAATATTTCAGCAGAGCAGCATTTATGACCAAGTGGAGATGGACACCACCTTTGAAAAGCTGTGCCTTCTTCCTGCTGACATACAACATCAATATGCCTTGCTTCGATACTTCCTCCAAGATTCTTACATTTACACATAAGGAATCAAAGCACCATAAAATTAAAAGCTGGAATGCAATAACAAAAAAATATGTACAAGTGTCGCAACAACAAACCAACGCACACTGATGTAAAACCGCTCAGTTAACAAAAAAAATTCAAACTTACATGCAGGAAAAGAATTAAATAAAAATAAAATGATTAATAATGATCAATTCCTATACAATCGAAACTCAAAACGTAGCTTCCTTCACCAAATATACACTAGAACAACCAAACATTCTTTTGTACTTCATTTTGTAAAAAGCTATTTCTCTTGCATCCCAAAATTCAGATGAAGCCATTCAAAAGTGAGGAATGGACGAAAACAAATGTCAGATAATCACAGACTAATGCACAACAGCATGTGACATACAGTCTCCAAAAATACACATACAAGACACTGGAGACCAATGAATACATCATAGGATTATACTTTGTTGGTTCCTTTCCCAGAGAAAACACATATCTCTGAAAGTTCAACATCTTTTTCTTAAATAGTGCCTCTGCAAGATCACAGGCAAAAGGCTGGCTACAAGTTAAGAAAAAGGTAACAAGGTGGTCCACTTCAGAAGCACAGTGAAGAACTGTACAAACAATGGGCCCAAAGTAAACTGAACACCAACCATGATTTCAACAAAGGTTTTAAGACGGTTTAATTAAGGTTTTAAGAATCCATAAATACACACATATATGCACGTGCACACACATATATACAACTCATCTTTGTGCCAGTTATGGAGTATCCACACAAACATATTAAGCTCATTGTCATAAAACGTATGGCTTGTAGTAAATAAAAGGTCATCTTTTCAGAAATCAAATAAGGAAGTTTAAATTCTGAAACATCAAAAGGAACAGGGAGAGGGGGGTTGGGGGGGGGGGGGGGGGGGGGATGGGGGAACATTCAAGCAAAATTGAGAGAACCATCGGAACAAACAACAGACAATTCTCTGGTTACAAGCAGTCAACAGGAGAGAAGACAAACATCAAAGCACACTTCTCAACTGTTCCTCGTGGTCAGTGATGCTGGCGATAACAAGTGGAAATCTGAAGGAATCAACATAAAACAATGTGCCCATCATCCTATATTGCACAACCTGTCAACAGGTACGATTCTTGGCAGCTCATTCACACATAAACATAACCACCCATAGAAACTCCCTTTGTCTGGGGCGTCACACCTTTCAAAAGCCCACCTCTTCTGCTGGTTTAGTGTTTCACACTGTGTCCTTGCTTTCTCTTCCTTTTGGAGCCTATTGAGGCTCGCAGAAAATGCTAATTTGGACTACTGTGTTTTATATCAAAATGTGTATAGATAAGTGCTTTTGTAAACATGTTCTACAGTACTTATGTGAGAGTGTTGCACAAATAGTTCCATGTCTAGACTTCTTCTTGTTCTATGGTAACTGTAGAAAGACAACATGACACCGAGTGCAATGTTAAATGTTAAGCAATATGTATAACTTACAACAAACCATTTCTGCTAACAGAAAACGCTATGAATTTGTACTGCTGTACCTTACACATGTATCATATCAAAACATGAACACATTAGATAAACTTCTTTTTTTACACACAGTCAACATTATGTGAGAGAGAGTGTTGTACAAACAATTCGATGTGGCATCTTGCTGTTGTTCTGTGGTCTTTGTGAAACGATAACAAGTCACTTGCTAAAGTTAACATGACCTTGGCAAACACCTAAACATGTCATTTGCACATGATATGGCAGTGAACTTTGTGTAGCCTACTGTTGTTCTAAGACTCATTTAAATATTTCTAAAGTAGCCCATTCATGTCCATGTTTACACACACACACAGTATTGGGCAATACTTATCAATAAATCAAAGCACATACACACACAATATTGAGCATATATTTGTAATCAGTAAATTAACACAGTCATACACACACACACACACACACACACAAACACACACACACACACACACACACACATATATATATATATATATATAAAAAACAAGTTAAAGAGGAGTCTTAAAACTATCTACAAATTTGTTTCAAGCGTGTTGCGCTGTCATCAGGATGATGACAGCGCAACACGCTTGAAACAAATTTGTAGATAGTTTTAAGACTCCTCTTTTAACTTGTTTTAATGTTGCTCCCCAAGAGGTTGAGCACTCAAAAAATTATTTTAGGCATTTTAAATTTACTGATCTCTTTTCTGTCACACTGTCACTTTTGCATACCCGCATTCATGACAGCATTTACTCCATACGCACACGCAATTTCTTTCCAATCACCAAAAGGAGCACTACCGAATGTTTTTCTTCTCCCCCTCTCCTTCAGGGAAAACACTTTACTAATCACATCACAACTTGTAAACAGATTTCACCCCTGTATCTCTCTCCACACTGAGAGACAAATAAATCTGCACACAGGTATCTCTCCTCACGTCGGGAGGACAAATCAATCTTCCCACATGTATCTCTCCTCACACCGAGAGACAAATCAATCTTCACACATGGATCTCTCCTCACACCGAGAGACAAAATAGTCTTCACACTTGTATCTCTCCTCACCCCGAGAGATAAAATATTCTAGTTCCGCTGCTATAGAGCTATGGCCTTCACATTCCGTTATCCAAAAAAATCCGAACCAGGAGAATACATAACTCCCGTAATCACTGAGGACCTGCCTGCCTCAAGAAAAAAGCTCCCTGCTTTCTCAATTCCTGTCTCTCTTAGACAATATATTGCCCCCTCGAACTCTCCTGTCCTGGAGATTACGAGTCTCGACTTCTCTTCCTGGAGTTCTTCTGTCTCTTGAGAAACGACGAGCTTCAACTCCTCTCCCTGGAGTTGGTACTGGCTGGGGCTGAACTACCGGTGTGTTCCCCACACCATGGCCATCTTCAACCACCTCACGGGGTGAAAGATGAAGGGTGAAGGGCGAAGGGTAAAGGGTGAAGGGTTGAAGGGTGAAGGGCTGAAACACGAATAAGGTTCGTGTAAGTAACCTGCTTCTCAATTCAACTATGAATTCTTTCTCTCTTCTTTAATTTTTCCCCCCTGTAGCTTTCCCCAACTATCTATCGCTCACCTGGTAATAACTGGTCAGCAACGAGGACCACGTCCATGACAGGTTCGAGTCTCTAGGCCATCTGCGGGGTTTTAAAACTGACTCTTTCCTCCCTTCTCCTAGTGAGTGCATACTCAGTGTTCAAAACACATGACCAGCACCTTACCTTACCAGCCCTTGTTAAACTCTCACTCAGTGGTCACTTTCACCCAATGTACCACATTCGTTTCTTGAATGGGTCATACTCACAATTCTTTTGGGGACGCCCGCTACACTAGTCAAGCCATATGAATATTTTTCCCTTTAATTGTGGCATGGGGAAATGATTCATATCACTAACTACATGTGATGGAGCGTCACATGCCTTGATGTGAGGCTACGTCACATGACACCCCCATCCTGGGATAAAAAAATTTTCTCCAGAAAATTTTTTAAGGATATACACTTCACTTAAACACATCTTCAGCCATGAATCTCAAAATGTGTAACCATCGCACATGATTCACCAAATTAATAATCAACGTATAGAATCAATCACCATGATCCACCATAAATAGCATGTTTCAAACTTTCAATCTTTCTAAAAAAAACATTCATAATTGATCACCATATTTCACCAAAATACATTTCACAAATTACATGGAAAAAACAATTAGGGATATCAACAATTCAAAGCACAAATTGTGTTCATACATTAAGATGTGAAGCACATTTTCCCTTGATCTTTGTCTCACATCATATGTTTCAAAACCCTCATGAAAATGAGAATATTTCCAAGTGTAAATGTTTCTAAATAGACATGTAACCAAAATAAACATAGTTTAACATAGTTTCTTTTTCCACATGTAGTGTTATAGTCCATTGAAAAGTCACCTGCTTTCCATTTGTTGACAATGACAAATGAAAACAATTGGTTTGTCTCATTGCACAACCCAAAACATGTGTATATACATTTCTAAAGGGTAATTTGCTCATCACACATACATATATATTCATCTTCACAAGCAAATTAAAACTAAATAGTACTTGATTTTTTCCATTGTTTACCAAAGAATAAAATATGTATTACATCAACATCAAGTAGTGTTTGCTTGCAAAAATATAGTCACTTCAATAAGCAAATTATGCATAAATACCATTGATTTAATCGTCATTTAGCATACAATGCCCCGTCAAAAGTGATCACACCGTAATCATTAAGAAAGACAAAAAACAGGAATAGTCTTTCCTTGAAGACAGTTACATTTGTCCTGAATATTCACGCACGTGACAACAAATCTGCCATGACATTTTGTGTTCCAGGCACTGGTTCAACAGTAAACTGGAATTCCTGAAATGCCAAAGACCATCTTAATAACCTGCTGTTCTTAGTCTTTGACGATTTCAAGAACGTCAGTGGCCTATGGTCAGTCTGTAACTGAAACTTTCTTCCAGTCAAGAACCTGGCGAACTTCTCACATGCCCATACAATAGCCAAGCACTCTCTCGACAACCTCTTTTTTTTTTTTTTTTTTTGCAAACGGCAGGGGGTATGGTCTGGTTCGCACTGGTATTTCAGAAGTTAACTGAATACTATGGGGTTCAATACCAGTAACTGTACCTGGGGTATCCGTCAACACATCCTGAAAGTCTTTCAAAATGTCTTTGAGCTGTTCTGTTTGACTTGTAGACAAATCTATTCGACAGAACCACTTCCTCATAGGTTTCACCTTTGATAGACAGAATAGGAAGGGGTACAACATCATCTGCATGGTAGATGTTAACACTCCTACATTTGCTGTTTTCATAACCTTTGATCTGTCCCTGTACGTTACATTGGGTACAATTCATCACTGATAATGTCTGTCATGTTGACATCAGTTTCTGACACAGGACATATCCACTCAACCGACTGGTTGATGGCAACATTTGTACGTTCAACATACTTCTTCAACATGTTCACATGAAATACCTTCTCAGTGTTTGCCATTTTGATCTTATAATTTACTGCAGAAAGTTTTTCGACACCTGAAAAGGACCCTTCCACATAACACGAAGCTTGTTATGTTCATCAGTGAGTAGCACAAGTACTTTTTCCCCAACGCTGAAGGAACGTGCCTTTGCTTTTCTGTCTGCAAAGACCTTGTACACATCTGTTTTCCTATCAGCTGACTGTTGAGCAAGCTCACAATGCATCCTTCAAACGATTATGCAGTTCATAAACGTATTGGTAAACAGTTTTACTGTCAGGTATGTCCGTCCTTTCCGTCCATTGTGTCATCAATAGATCCAAAGGACCCTTGGTGAGTGTCCAAAAAGAAGCTCAAATGGAGAGAATCCCAGCGTTTCGTTCGGCATTTCCCTGTATGCAAAAAGCAAAGCCGGTATGAAACGATCCATTCCGGGGGCTCTTGCCTTGCAACCTTTCTCAAATGGACTTCAACGTTCCATTGAAACGTTCAACCTTGCCATTCGATTGGGGATGATATGGCGTGGTTGAATGGAAGAGATTGACAACAGTCTGTAAATTTCTCTCATTGAGATCAGAAATGAATTGCGTTCCACAATCCGAGAGAATTTCGTCTGGAAGACCACTCTGGAAAAAATTGTAAGTAAGGCTTCAGCGACAGATACTGTATCAATTTTCTTCAGTGGAAATCGCTTCTGGATACCTTGTCGCTGTATCCACCAAAGTCAAGATATAGCGATATCCCGAAGAAGACAGTGGTAAAGGTCCAACCAGATCAATAGCTACCTTCCGAAATGGAACAGAAATGAGAGGCATTTTGTGCAAAGGTGCACATGGGACGCGACCTTTCTGAGATGTCTTTTTGGCAGATGTCACACGAGCGGCAGTATTTCGTAACTTCTTTGTGACACCCGGCCAATAAAAAGAATCAAGAACTCTCTTTAACGTTCTTTTGATCCCACAGTGACCAGCGAACAATGCATCATGAGCCGTGTGCAGCACCGTTTCTCTAAGTGGTTTTGGAACCACAACCTGTCTGTTGTCCTGTCCAGGTACACACCTGTAGAGAATGTTAGAGTCCCGTATGTACGTTGGTTTGTCCGTTTGTACGTCAGTGACGGTCTGTTTTGCAGCAGAAAGTATTGTCGTCAGCGTCTCGTCTTTTCCCTGCATTTCTTTTAAATCATCTGGGGTAATCTGGAGTTCATCCAGTTTTGAGACTTTTAGCGGCTTTGTAGCCTTTCCTGCTCTATGACATTTGATCTAGTACTCACAAGACAAGGAACAAACGATCCCCCAGCACCACCATGTACTGTAGCGGGCACCTGGCAAATTGCCCAAGATCAAGTCGCAGACTGGGTTATTAATGACACAGGCGGTAAGAAAGCCGGAGTAGTACGGTGTGTCGACTGAAATTTTCGCCAGCGGAAACGTTTCAATCTTGCCCCCAACGACCTACACTTTTGGACAGTGTTGAGATACTGGTCTTGAAGCACGAAAGATTTCCGTACACCAGCAGTGGTGCACCCAGTGTCTCGCAAAACCGAAGCCTGCAATCCCTTGATGGCTCCGTTTTCTAACACCAGTCCATCAACAGATTGATCTGGTGTCAAAACAAGGCCTTCTTCACAATCAGTGGAGACTAATGCGGGTTTGAATCACCGGTCTGAAAGGGCAATTCTGTTTCAGATGGAACTTGCCATCACAAAAGAAACATCGCATTGTCTGATCGGCAGCCGACTGATTTTGTGAACTCTGTTCTGTCCACGAACTGGCCCCAAAAGGTCTACGTGGTGGTCGTTGTCCACGACCCCGGACGTTTTGCTGAGAAGTAACGGGTCTGTCCGGCGGTGAGTACTGGTATTGACGAAAGTCACTCGAACCGCGGAAAGATCCCTGTCCGTTCCTAGGATAGGTATATCCTTGAGGACTCAAAAATGACCCACGATTTCCCTTTTCCCGTAACTTCCCTGTCCTGATGGGATAGTACATTTATGATGAGACTCAAAGATGGAAAATTCTCCTTTCCTAGCCACGCCCTTATCTGGGTGAGCGATACAATACTGATCAGCCATCTGACACATTTCCTCCACGTTTTCAAATTGCCTTTCTTTAAGGAAAGTGGCCAGATCTTTGCTCACGCTCTGGAAAAGTTGTTCTCTAAGAAGGAGATCTCGCAGTGACTGAAAAGTTTTGTTCGTTTTTAGATAAATCGATCCATCGATCCAAACAATGACTCATAGGATCAGAAAGACGGAAACGATTCTCCTTTTTCAGGGCGCACAGAACGGAAACGTTCGTGAAAACGATCAGCAGAACATTGAAATTTCTTGAGGAGTTCTTCTTTCAACTGATCCAAGTTAAATTTTGTTTCGCTGCAAGTGAGTGGTACAATGTCAAAGCGCTACCCTTAAACAACGACGCAATATACAATGTCCACTTTTCCTTTGGCCAACCCCAAGACGTTGCGTGACTTTCAAAACGGAAAAGAAACTATCTATGTCATCCGTTTTTTTCCTCGAAAGGCGGCAACTTTGGAATATATGCGCTTTTGGTTGAGGCGCGGCTGCGGAACCGATGGTGGAACTGGTGGAGGTTCTCTTGATGCCTGTATTCTTTTAATTTCAGCATCAGTCTCTAGTTCTAACTGCCTCAACTTAAATTGACGTTCTTCAGCTTCAGCTTCCCTCTGTAATCTTTTTTCTTCAATTTCAGCTTCCTCTGTAGTCTTTTTTCCTCCCATTTTTGCTTCCCTCTGTAGTCTATTTTCTTCAGCTTCCCTCTGTAGTCTATTTTCTTCAGCTTCCCTCTGTAGTCTATTTTCTTCAGCTTCCTCTGTAGTCTATTTTCTTCCCTCTCTAGTCTATTTTCTTCAGCTTCCCTCTGTCTTAGCCTGTTGCCCTATCTATGCATTGTTGCACATAGTTAGTAAGTTTCTCTCCATCAAAACCCAAGCGTTCCGCTTGTTTAACATATTTATCAAAATCATCCATAATGAATCGTCAGATATAAACACCAAACATCTCAAAGTATGATAATAAAAAATAAGGCGATATATGATAATGTTATGTTTCACAAAACCGTAATTTACAGTATATACAAATACAGAATTCAATTTCCCGGAATAAACAGAAAACAGCTTACTAAAACAGGGTAGATATGAAAACCAAGGAATGTATTTTTCCAAAATAATTTGCAACTGCTATCAATTTGGAATTTAGAAAACAAAACGAAGTTTAATGCAAAACTGTTTCCCTTAAGAAAGGAAAATAAACACAATAAAGTTTTCTGAAAATAAATTCTTTATAAAGTTTTAGTTCTCAAATGTTCTTGTTGTCAGTCTTTCTTTCTTACTTAATTTCAAACGAATTTACAAAACAAATGCACCGCCTTATACAAAAAATGAATATAAATTTACAAAAAAAATGGAATCACAAACAATTAAAAAGAGGGGAAGAAACACAAACTAGCGGAAATCCTACCTAAAATATGAAAATGTTGAAAAGAAAACTAGATAGGAGCCTATTGAGGAGAAGGTTTAAGAAATTTTGAAAAAGGGGGTGAAAGGAAATGAAAGGTACACAGGACCGGAATAGTGAGCAGAAATCAAGAAAAGCAAAAGAAGCCCACAGACAGCACCCTAGTGGTCACTGTCTCCCGTGAAACTGGAGACGGGAAAAAACAAATCACTCACAATATACACAACACTACAGCAATAATGCAAAATAATAAACAATCAATTAATAAATGCACATTCACTCAAACTCAAAGAAAATCTCGCACCACACCCAGAAAAAAAAATTGATCAAAAGATAAAATGTTTATTTGGGCAGAGCGGTAATCAACTCCCCCACCTACACTATTAGCGTGACGGAGGAGAAGTTGATCCCACACTCTGAGGGGCAAGGGGAAAAAATCAAACTGAAACAATAGGAAAGCGAAGAAATAGATATTTATGAGAAGGGAAAGACTATTGACTCCCCAACGCCATGTTCCCCTGCTAAACGCAGGAAGAGGTTGGGGCTTCAGTCCTGGAAAGGGGACAAAATTTCTAACCCTCTAGGGGAAGGAAAACGACTCCTCAACGCCCCGCCCCTTGCTGCCAGGTTCGAGCAAGAGGAGGTTTGGGGGCTATCGGTCCCGAGGTGGGAAAGGGTCAAAAAGAAATCTTACCAAAAAAAAACCCTTAACGGAGTAGAGCAACCAAAAGAAATGTCAACCACCCAAAACACATATAGAAATAGCAAAAAACAACAACAAATGCAAATATTATACACAATAAATAATTAAACTTTCTTCTTTTTTTTTCCTTCCCTCAAACCCTTGAGGGCACAAATAGAAATCCTTTTTTTTCTTCCTCAAACCCTGAGGGTACAAATAGAAATCTTTTTTTTTCTTCCTCAAACCCCTTTAGGGTACAAATAGAAATTTTTCTTCTTTTTTTTTCCAGGGGAAACAAACGGCAGCTACGCGGTTGAATGGAGTCGGGGTCACCACTGTCACACTGTCACTTTTGCATACCCGCATTCATGACAGCATTTACTCCATACGCACACGCAATCTTTCCAATCACCCAAAAGGAGCACTACCGAATGTTTTTCTTCTCCCCCTCTCCTTCAGGGAAAACACTTTACTAATCACATCACAACTTGTAACAGATTTCACCCCTGTATCTCTCTCCACACTGAGAGACAAATAAATCTGCACACAGGTATCTCTCCTCACGTCGGGAGACAAATCAATCTTCCCCCATGTATCTCTCCTCACACCGAGAGACAAATCAATCTTCACACATGGATCTCTCCTCACACGGAGAGACAAAATAGTCTTCACACTTGTATCTCTCCTCACACCGAGAGATAAAATATTCTAGTTCCGCTGCTATAGAGCTATGGCCTTCACATTCCGTTATCCAAAAAAATCCGAACCAGGAGAATACATAACTCCCGTAATCACTGAGGACCTGCCTGCTCAAGAAAAGCTCCCCTGCTTTCTCAATTCCCTGTCTCTCTTAGACAATATATTGCCCCCTCGAACTCTCCTGTCCTGGAGATACGAGTCTCGACTTCTCTTCTGGAGTTCTTCTGTCTCTTGAGAAACGACGAGCTTCAACTCCTTCCCTGGAGTTGGTATGGCTGGGGCTGAACTACCGGTGTGTTCCCCACACCATGGCCATCTTCAACCACCTCACGGGGTGAAAGATGAAGGGTGAAGGGCGAAGGGTTAAAGGGTGAAGGGTGAAGGGTGAAGGGCCCGAAACACGAATAAGGTTCGTGTAAGTAACTGCTTCTCAATTCAACATATGAATTCTTTCTCTCTTCTTTAGTTTTCCCCTGTAGCTTTCCCAAACTATCTATCGCTCACCTGGTAATAACTGGTCAGCAACGAGGACCACCGTCCCGACAGGTTCGAGTCTCTAGGCCATCTGCTGGGTTAAAACTGACTTTTCCTCCCTTCTCCTAGTGAGTGCATACTCAGTGTTCAAAACACATGACCAGCACCTTACCTTACCAGCCCTTGTTAAACTCTCACTCAGTGGTCACTTTCACCCAATGACCACATTCGTTTCTTGAATGAGTCATACTCACAATTCTTTTGGGGACGCCCGCTACACTAGTCAAGCCATATGAATATTCTTCCTTTAATTGTGGCATGGGGAAATGATTCATATCACTAACTACATGTGATGGAGCGTCACATGCCTTGATGTGAGGCTACGTCACATGACACTCTCTCTCTCTCTACATATATTATATATATAATATTTATATGTGTGTGTGTGTTGTGTGTGTGTGTGTGTGTGTGTGTGTGTGGTTGGGAGCCGGTATAGCCCAGTGGTAGAGCACCTGACTCGTAATCTTGGTGATCCTGGGGTTGCGGGTTCGAACCTCCGCCGGGGCGTTTCGGTACAGGGGGATTTTTCCCTCGGAGTTAACATTGGTTCCGACTCCATTTCCCATACAGTCCTTCGAATGAGACTATAAACCGAGGTTCCGTGTGTGAACGCACGCATAACATCTTGCACACACGTAAAATCCCATCACCAACATTCAGAAGAGAAGGCCAGTTTGGCCGTTGGTATGGATGACACGTTACACATAGCATGCAACCTGCGTGAGAAATGGAAAGAAGGAAGTAAGGAAAATGAGTGAACGATATTGAACGATACTGACTGGATGACACGGGAAACAACTGAATGAAGCGCCAGCTGGCAGCTCTTCAGTCGGCACTACCCAGGTAGGCAGCCCGTTGTGTAAACGAGTGTTGATTGTAAAGCTTGGCCTCTAGCCGAGAATAGGCGCTATATAAGTATTCATTAGTATTATTATTATTATTATATATATATATATGAATATAATTAAAAAGCCTAAATGACTTTAAAAGTGCTCGACCCCTTGGGGAGCAACATTTGTTAGTAATATTAAAAAGGAATATTAAAACTCTACAAATTTGTTTCTAGCGTTTGGCTATCATCAGGATGGAGTTTGGGTTGCCCACCGCCGGTGTTATGTAGCGTGTGGGGCCCGGTTGCGGCTGTTTTCACGTGCGTGTTGGTTGCACATGTTTTTTGGGTTTTCAGGTTGTTGTACGGGGTGTGTTCACTAACAACGATTTCCATTTATGCCTGCAGTTATTTACTATTTCTGTTTTAGTATTAAGAGTTGCTAAGTGAGGTTTACATAGTATTAGCCATTTTTCAGTTAGGCATAGGTTGCATCTTTTTGAAATACTGCTGTATGGTGATGCCCTTTTTATGATTTTCCAGGATATGTTGTAGTTTATTTTTGCGTCTTTAAGTTTCCAAATGTATTTGCTCAATTCAGTTTGGTTTTTGTATTTTTCTTTGTTGAATGACTGTTTGTGGTTTGCATATCTGGTTTTGAAGTGGTTTTCAGTGATCCCTACGTATGTTTCTTTTTCATTTTCTGATGTCACGGTGGCCTGATATACAATATTGCTGTGAAGACATTTATTGCTTAGTGGACACTGCTCTTTTTGGTGCAATTGCAAGATTTCCTTTCTTCACCCTTCTTTGCTGTGTTGGTTTTCATTTTGTTGGATGCATCAGTTGGGTTTTTGAGGTTGGGCATACATGAGTATGGTAGTTTGACAGTGTTTTTGTTGAATACTTTGGACAGTTTGTGTTCTTTTGGAAAGGAAGTTGTTAAGATTTTGAAGAATTCTTTCCCTATGTTTGTTTTGAGTTTCCCGTCGCATGGGGGGTTGTACCATATGATTTTTCTTTTTCTATTTTTCTTGCTTTTATTTGTGTTGTTATCTGGGTTGTATTGTAGTTTGTAATTGTATCCACTTCTTTGTAGTGCCTCCTGGTATTCTACTGCTGCATTGTTGAACACTTTCTCACTGCATGACAGATTTGATAGTCTCTTGTTTATGCCGTGGGGTATGGTCTTTAATACAGATGGTGGATGGTTACTTTTGGTGTGTACATAAAGAGGTGTGTCGTTGGGTTTCTTGTATGGTTTATATATGTGATTATTGAGATCCAGTGTTATGTCTAAGTAGTTCACTACCTTTTTGTTTGCTTCAATGGTAATTTTTAGGTTGTGATTTTGGAAGATTTTGCATAGTTCTTTTTTCTTATTTTCAATGGTTCTTGGGTTATTGGTTAGTGCGGCAAGGCCGTCATCTCGACTCTGTATAGTCCGACGTGCTTTCCGCACATGAAAACAGCCGCAACCGGGCCCCACACGCTATATAACACCGGCGGTGGGCAACCCAAACTCCATCCTGACGATAGCCAAGCGCTAGAAACAAATTTGTAGAGTTTTAATATTCCTTTTTAATATTATTAACAATATATACATATATATATATATATATACACACACACACACACACATACACTACCACACACACACACACACTAAAAAAAAAACCCACACACACACACTCTCTCTCACAAACACATGTACACACACACACACACACACACACACACACACACACACACAGTGCAACTCAAGCTAAGCCAACCATGGAAATGGGTTCATGGGTCATGACTCCATGACCTGGTCAGTGCTGGAGCAGGGAAGCACCTCTTTCGTTTTCTCCAGCAGTGCACAATGCCATGCTAATGTCATCCACAGTGACAGAATGGGGAACACAGGCTGCCCTCTGCTCTTGGCTCTCAAACAGAGTCCAATGCTCTTTAAACTGTAACACACTGATGTTCTTCCTTAGCACCACACTGCCGAAGGTTGTGTTGATGTCATCAGCCAACAGCTTGGGGATGACAAAGACGGCTTGCACTGCCTGTAAATGCTTGTAAACTAAGAGCTGGGCACTGTAAAGGTATGTCCCATTCAAATAAATATATCGCCATCATTCCTATGTACAAAACAAAACTTTTGAATGGTTTTACAAAAAACATCTGCACTTAGGAACAATAAAAGACTATGACTTATGACAGATGTAAAACAAGGCAACTATGACACATTAATCTTGCAAAAACAGCATTTTCTTGTCTTTGGTCCAGACTTGAACAAAACAAAAAAAAAGATTTCAACACAAAACATTGATCAAAAGAGACAGTCTGCATCAGTACTCTTCCATTTCAGCCATGGTTTTTTTTAGAGCAAAATTATTGAGGTGTTCTCTATTTTTATTCTCTCCATTCCCCTCTCCTCCCTCTTTTTTTTCTTCTCTGTGGATCATTTGAAAAAAACAACAACAAACGAATGAAAAAAAAAACCCACACACACTACATGCAAATCGTCAGGAAAAAAATTGAAATATGAGAGCAAAGACCGAGTTACTGTGCTGCCAAACAAAAAAAATAACAAATAAGAAAACAAACACATTTCAACCCATTTGGTGTTCTTCAGGCAAGAGAAATAACATTAAGACAATGAAAATGAAGGATGAACAGAAGGTCACTTATCTCTTCAAACTGGGTGCAAAAAGACAACAGAATGGAACCGTGCTCAGTTCCACTCTGCAGTCTTTTAGTACCCAGTTCAAAGGGATAAGGGACAATTCATTTTTCATTTTCTTTGTCTTGAATGTTGTTTGCAAAGGGATAAGGGACAATTCATCTTTCATTTTCTTTGTCTTGAATGTTGTTTGCAAAGGGATAAGGGACAATTCATCTTTCATTTTCTTTGTCTTGAATGTTGTTTGCAAAGGGATAAGGGACAATTCATCTTTCATTTTCTTTGTCTTGAATGCTGCTTGTCGTGCCTGAAGAAGATCAAACAGATCGAAATGTGTTATGTTTGTTTTGCAATATACTTCTTTCGTTTCGCAATAATTCTGTCTTTGCTCTTGTTTCAATTTCCGCCTGCAGTCGTCCCACTTTGAAACCAAAATAAAATGAAACGAAAAAAGAAAACCTTCGAAGTTACTGGCAAGAAGTCTGACACAACACACTCTGGAAGCAACCAGTAAAACACAACCACCAACCCCGAAGCACTAATCAGACGGCACTGTCCTGTTGAAGACTGGGGAACAGGTGGACGAGGATGAAGAGAGCAATGTCCCGATTGGTCCAGTAGGCTGTGTGTGAAGTCAGCAAGGACACATAACTGTTTTCCATGCTTCTCTCTCTTAGCTGGTAGTCCAGGCGGTACTCCAGCTCTGCAAACAATACTGGCGGTTAAAATGTACAGACATGATGAAAACAGCACAAGCTGTTACAATAATTATGCAGACATGACTGCCGATACCACTAGCTTTTAAAATGTACACTTGAAAGCAAAAACCCTGTCCGTTAGAGCTGCAACAGAATGACACCAGTGTCTGAAATTTATATAATGCGACAATTAACAGCGCCGCTACAGCTTTGAATGATAATGATAATGCAACAATCCAATGCTTCAATTCATAGCTAAAAACTTACCACCCTATTTATCTACATCATGAAATGCACTTATCCCTCATCATTGTGTATAAATTGATCAGCAATGCTATACACATGATTCAAGACATATACAAGTTTACACAAATCCTTTAATTGTACACGTTTTGTAATTGTCTCTCTCTTTTATTGTTGAATAATAAAAACAACCAACACTTTGCAACCGCAAATTTTCAGTTTATTTAAAACCTTCCTCAAGCTAAAACGCGGAAGACCTGCCAACAGCAGTGAACAGCCTTTCAAAATGTAAAACCAGACAATCATCTCACACTTTCTATCCACAGAGTGACTGTTCACTCACCCTATCCCCCCACACTTCAAGCTCTCTCCTTTTTTTTAAAATTTTTATTGTAATATACTTTTTGGAAAATACAGCAACAAAAAGTAAGCATGTGTTTGAGTGTATGCATGTATGTATTCATTTATCTGTCTATAGATACAGATATAAAACACTTACTGACCACTGAGTAAGATATTCGGACATGAGAGCCATCACATTCACTCACTCTAAACAATAGACAGCAGGACACATTGGTAGGTGCGATATAGGTGTGTATTCCAGGCCTGACATTCAATCCCTAACTTGAAGGCGACATACACATAATTTAGAGTGTTAGAATGCTGAAGACATTGCCTAGCCTCTTCCCACACTACCATCTGACCCACACACTGGTTCACTGTGTGACGCCATGTTCTCATTGTATCTCAACTTTTTTTCTTCTTCTTTTTTTCTTTTTTCCTTTTTTTTCTGCATATGCAGGCTGATACTCCTGTGGACACTCCCTGTATAGACAGGCAAGGATTAATCCCATCTGCCCAACAAAGTGAGTGGAGTATTGTGTGTATGACCGTTTTTTATCCTGCCATTAAGGTGGCCATACACCAACTTCAGGGAAGGTGCATGCTATGTGCAACATGCCATCCTTATGAACGGCCAAACTGGCCTTCTCTTCCGAAATTTCGTGATGGGATTTTACGTGTGTGCAAGATGTTATGCGTGCGTTCACACACGGAACCCCGGTTTATAGTCTCATTCGAAGGACTGTATGGAAAATGTAGTCAACCAATGTTAACTCTGAGGGAAAAATCCCCCTGTACTGAAAAGGCCCGGCGGAGATTCGAACCCGCAACCCCAGGATCAACAAGATTACGAGTCCGGCACTCTACCACTGAGCTATTCCGGCCCCCATTGTATCTCATAATTACACATTTATCTTATTACCAGTAAACCACACAAACAACAGCAAACGTGCAAAAGCATGAAACACACACACACACACACGCAAACTCCTATGTATTGTACGTGAACATTCATCTTCCTCCTTTCCATCTTTAAAAAAAAAACACATATTCCCCCCGCCCCCTCCCCCAATCTTCAAAAAACACATAGACACATACATAGTAACAGATTCATAGCTACATACATAACATCAAATATGAACGATGACCACATTACCATTCCCATGCTAAGTTTAACTTAGTTGTCTGTTTGCTCCAGATCATGCAATTTTCATGCAGTAAAGTCCTGCAGAAGAGTTTGTCTGAAAAATAATCTGCTAAACAAGACTGCTGCTAAATACAGAGTGAATGTTGCGAAATAATTATTAAAGCATCTGTTATGCGTATATTCAATCAAACTGGTTAAGCTTAAACCGAGTCAAAGTGATCAGGCCTAGGAATGTATTTACTCAAACTCCCAATTCAGCCACACACCCTCACATCTGCACCTGCTGCTTGCTCCACAAGATACATCACGCTGACATTTTCACACAGCAAACAAAACACAGAGTTCCCTGTCACTACTTTCAGCACTGACCTCACAGCTCCTCCTCCTCAGTACCCCGCTCCCCCCCATTATCAGACTGTTCAAAGTCAGAATCACCATCAGCAACCAGGCACCATCACTCTTGAATGTCATAAAGTAACAAATTGGTTTTACCCTCTTTTTTGTTTTCCTCCAAATTTGTTCAGTCACAGAATGTTGGAAATGATAAGAGTGATCTTCCTCCATGTAAAGGAAATACACAGGAGAAACTGTTTTCAATGCAAAAGTACAGATAATAGGAATAATGACACCAATCCCTTGGTCGGCAGCCTCTTTGAAATTAAACTGGAATCATGAGGGAGTCATACCATGGTAGGAAATTTTAAAACCAAACTAACTTAAACAAATGAACCAAAAGAAACCAGTTTTGTATGAAAAATGTACAAATTCACCCACATCCCAATATATACTTCGAAGCTACAGAACAGCTAACAACCCTTGAAAGGGCACGGAAACAGAAAATTAACCCCAAAAAAAATCATAAAAAAAAGAAAGTAAGAGAGGCAAGAATGACTGACCACCTGACAGCCAAGACCACCTGTCATGCAAACATTGTTGTTGTTAGTCTGTGTAACGTCTGTTCACTAAAAGTGATGTTAGACGGTAAATAATAGTAAAGAATGTGTAAATGCAAACATTCTGTGTGTGTGTGTGTGTGTGTGTGTGTGTGTGTGTGTGTGTGTGTATGAAGGCTTCCTGTCAGATATAGCAAATCTTAGAATGTTTCGCCAGTCAGTGGTAAACCATCACAAAAATCAAATTGTTATATAACGTCTTTTTTGGTAACAGTCAAAGAATACTAACTCTACTGAACACAGTAAAGTTCATGAGGAAAGTTGAAATTTTTCAATTGAACATATGTCTGTCATTAATTTTATCTATATTATATTGGGTATTTACATAGCGCCTATCCTCGGTCACAGACCAAGCTCTAAGCGCTTTACAATAAACACACTACCTCACTCATTCAACGGGCTGCCTACCCAGGTAGAGCCGGCCGAAGAGCAGCCTACTGGCGCTCATTCAGTCGTTTCCCGTACCATTCAAATATCAGTCACTCATTTTCATTTATCTCATCCATTCCTCCAGTTTCTCACATATCTAAATTATTCCAGTGTCATGTAAACAAAAAAAAGTCCCGTCAACAATTTTTTTTTAAAAGTCTGTGTGATAAAAAATGGTGTGCTTAGGAAAAAAATCTGAATGACAATGCATCCTAGGTCACTTGATAACAATAACCCATTTTGCCCCCCGCCCCCTCCCCACCTCCCTCTTTTTTTTTAAGAACCTTTTATGCTGCATTGCTATATCCACTTTAATTGAAAAAAACAAACAAAAAAAAACAAAACAAGACAAGGGGAAAGAATGTACAAAGAATAAAAGTGACCAAAAGCAGTTTTTGGTGATTTTGAATTAAGGTCAAAATTGGCAATCATTTAAAGGGGATTTAGAAAGGCACAATGTTTTTTTTTTTTCATATTTGCATGCCTGGATTAATAATCCAAATCACATAACTAGTCATGCCTTTGTTTTACGCTGGGAGAGAGACCTGCAAATCATTTTCTTAATTGTCAAAGACAAGCGACATTCTAACATCACCTAGTGATCACAGAAACTGAAAAATACATTCAGCTGATTTTTTTTTTTTAAATACCTAAGAAAAGTATGAACACAATACAGATCTACATGGATGGTAAAAGAAGAAAAAAAAATGAATGCATAAGTAAAAGTAACAGAATTCAGAGAAATCAGCTGAGACAGTACATATCTAGCAACTAAAACTTAAAAGTACCCAACTCAAAAGTGAACTTTAGAAGAGAGCCTCAATCAACACACACGAAACAAAGCCAAACAAGGCATCGGTCCCAACCCAACTGATAATGCATGGTAACTTCACAGAGCAGTACAGAAATTACAAAGCAGAACCCACAGCCTGTTAGGCACTGCCTTACCCACTGAGCTGTGTCTGGGTATAGATTTGGTTTTGCCTTCACACATATCAGGAAAAGGTTACCTCTTCACCTCTCCAAAATGAAAACACTGTATGAAGCACTGTCTTGGATGGAGATAAAAGTTTACCAAGACATGGCTTTGAATCAGTATGACTCTGTGTTCTTAGAACTCATACTTATGGCCAAAACAAATGAACAAAGGCCTGTACGATTTATTACAGACTGGAGATCTTTGGTCCCACATTTGAGTAAATGTAGTCAGTCATATTTGTTTTATAATTCACCACGAATAATAATACTGTCCATGACAGGCAGGTTTTGGTCATTCTTTCTTTTTATCTAAACTAAGCAGTATGCTACCAGTACCACACTTAAAAGCCACCATAACTCCCAACAGCTCCAACCATGCTGTGGTTAGCACTGAAAACTTGCAAGTTGGGGTGCTGCTGGTTTAATTCCCATTACAGGCATTCATTTGTGGGACTTTTCAGCAATGGCTGGTTCTTAACCAGCCTTCAGCACACTATGGGCTCAAAAGGACAGTCTGGAACAACAAAGACAAATTTCATCCTCTAAATGGAAGCGCCTCAAACAGCACTGCTCATATTTCCTGACAAACACTGCAGGTGCTTGTATCTTTTAACGCCCGGCAGACACCATGATACATAATAAAACGAGGCAATGAATACACTCCTCTCATGTAGTCTGACCAGAACGCATCATCTTCATCGTCCTCATGCTCATCAATCAGCATAAAAAAAGTATCCAATTCTGTGGCCATTCATGCTCTGCTCTCATGGTGATCTCAGTTCTGATTTCCTCTCTTGGTCCACATGCTTGATAAGTTTGAGTCTAAGTTGTTGTTGCTGGTCAGTTTATGGAGCCTGTTGTTGGACATGTGTGGTGATGCCCTCCTCAGGGGGGTGCTCACTCATGTTTAATCAACAACTAAACAATCACTGGTTGAAGGGGCTTAGCAGGTGGTGTCATAACAGGCACCGCTGAACACCATCAAAGTAATGCAACAGAATCTCTTCTGCTAGGATGCTTCATGCCTTAGTATTGACTGCTTCCTTTTGAATGCTGGTGCTTGACCTGTGATAGGATACATATGATCGTGACGTTTCAAGAGCTGGAATAAGTTGCATGGGAGTAAAGTATTAAAATGGAGAAGAAAAAAAGAGGGGGGGGGGGGGAAGGAATGGGCGGTTATAGTTTCTGGCAATATATCTGTTAACTTTCCTCAAGCAACATCATTTATCAGCACTGAAAAGTTCATCAAGATATGTCACTGACACTGGCTGCTATGGATGTACAGTCAAGTAAAGTCATACTGCCTATAATCTAACTGACCGCATGGGGCCATATCAGGGCTGTCACCACATTAAAAAAAAATGCCTGTATAATTGTAAAAAACAAAAACAAATCATTTCAAAATTAATAAAAACAATTTTTAAAATGTAAGTCTTCTCTATTCTGTTTCAGATTAAATGAAAATATCGACTTCTTTTAAAAGTTTAAGAATCACATCTGGTGGGACGTGTCTGAACGAGGTCTTTACTGAGTCTGCTGTGAAATGCTTCCGGCGAACATCATGCACGTGCCAACATTCCAGAAGAGTATGCCTCAGAGTCAAATACTCATCGCATGGTATACACTGAGGAGCGTCTACACCTTTTAAAAGATTGAAATAAGTATAAAAGCAGAGGTCAGTGTGAAGTTGGCAGAAGATGGTCTCTTCCTTGCGGCCTCCACTTACGGATGATAAAGAAATATTCACGTGTGGACGGATTTGGAGCAGTTTGTTAGCCCTATGCTTAGACCATTTGTCTTGCCAGAAAACAAGTATTGCACACACATAACACCAGTTTACTAGTCTTATTTTGCTTACACATACAAACAAATAAAAAATCACACATTTGACTTCACAAAATGTATTCAACATTGAAAGTTTCTAGATAATACAAACACCTGCACAAGCATGTGCACAGATATACACACACACACACAGACCATAAGTCAAGCTAACCACCTGCACCTTGCCATTTCATGGTGCACACACACACACACACACACACACACACATACACACACACACACGCACCATATGTACACACACATACTTTTTTTTGGACTGTACACATGCATGCACACTCAGTTTGTCATCCAAGCTTCTCACTGACCTGTTTTGTCAATGTCCTGAGGCTCAGGGTACTGCACCTTGCTCTGCAAGCGTTGGGCCTCGAGGTCCATTGACTGCAGCATCTGCAGTTCAGCACTCAGCTCTTCTCCCGCCCGCTTTGTCTTCAGGTCTGAGAACCACTTGGCTATGGGAAGCCACATAACATTCATCTATTACTTCTTTCTTAAATGTTATTGCTGATCAATACACGGCAAGGGAAAAACAAAACAGACAAGCAACTTTTCCATCATGATGATAGGAACCCCCCCCCCCCCCTTTTTTTTTTTTAAAACATGTTCTTCTAGACTAAGCGCTAAAACAAAAGCAGACAAGCAATTCTTCCATCATTATGACAAGATATACCAGTTTTTTTGTGTGTTTTATTTGAGAAACACCCTCCTCAAACTAAATAGTTTGCTGAGACTAAAAGCTAAAACAAAAACAGACAAGCACCTCTTCCATTATCATGACAAAACATACCAGATTTGTTTGTTTGTTTTTTAAGACATACGCTGATCAAATTAAATGATATCTTTCATTAGAGCTGTACAGGTTCTTCTGGCTTCTGCCTGGAAAGATCCATATCTTGTGCATAACTTGGACACATACATGCATTCGCATGCTACACATGTAATCATATAGAACCTCTGAGGTACTTCAGTCATAATCTGTGAGAACATGAAAGTTCTCCTAAATGTATATACACAGCATGCATTCATACAAACATACATAAGGACATATACAGGGTAATGATACACATGGCTCATGAATTATAGAGGTTTATGCAGCATTCCTACAGAAAGAAAGAAACACAAAACAGGGGTTCGCAAAGAGGGGGGCTAATACAAAGATGGTAATGACAGAGCACATTAGTTAATACCCAGTAAAGACAAAATAAATGTATTTCAGAGAGCAATCAAACAGCCAGATGATATGCTTAAAGCATAAAAGTTGAAGGGTAGGAAACAAAATCTTCACCTGCTTTTCAGCCAACAGATGCCCGATCAACCTTCCTCCCTGTTCCCTACACCCCATCAATACCAACTTACGTATCAAAATACTTTTAAAACACATTGTTAATATTCAAATGATACCCAAAACATGAAAAAGTATCAGCTCAAATAAAAAGATCTAGCTGCAAAGTGAGATGACTGCAGGCGGAAATCTAAACAAATCTTAAATAAATGTTAGCGAACCGCCCAGAGAAACGTGGACAAACGAGTCACAAGACAAAACACAACGCGTTTCGACCTCTTAGGTCTTCTTCAGGTAAAACACAAACGAATAGAACAACGAAAATTCACTTAGCTTTGATCGCTTCAGACTAAAATGGTTAATTACTAAGACAATATGGTAAACAATGTTCAGCCTAGAAAAAAAAATTGCTTTCATCTTTTTCTCAGTTTTCATGAGTTCTGGCCCTCTAGAAAACTACTTTTGAAGTTTGGTATATGTTACAATAGTTAAAAGCTAAACTTTTTCGCAACACACCGCAACACGCCGCAACGTGAGGCGAAAATACTCGCAGCAAGCGATATGTCACTCAGGTCACATCGTGAGAATGATTGTAACAGTCTTCTAAAAACAAATGTGGCAGAATTTCCCAGAGAGTTTTTAACAAGTGATGTCAGCGTACAAATACAGTCCTTCCAATGTCACATCATACCAGTTACAAGCTACTAACAATCGATTTCATTGGTTAATTTAAAGAGAAGGCAACCGACTCGTCGGCGTCTTCAATCACTGAATCAGTGCTCCTTGCTCGAAGTATGTCATTTTGAACTCAATCACACAACAAATAATTATTTTGACTTTTAAAGCATTTCTCATCCAGAAGAAGAAAGATAGGTCTATTTCACTGTGTAAAAGTAAAGTCACTGTCGGATTTTGGCTTTTAAGGAAAATTAATTAAAATCATCAAAATCAGGTGTCCTGAGGGAACTTCAGTGCTGTGACTGCAGTGTTAACTAGGCACATGGAGCAGAACGGGGGTCTGTGTTGATAGTGTTAAGGGTAAACAGGCCTGCAGATTGTAGGGACACTGTACTCAGGAATACTTGGGGGCCCAGTTGATCTAGTAAGGTACTGGACTCCTCCCATGGTCGATTCCCACTGAAGAAAGTTGGAAGAGATTTTTCTCCTCAGATTCAATATCTATGCAGACTCAAATCTTTTGGACGAGACTTTAAACTGAGGTCCCTACATCCCATTTTACCTGTAAGAAGAGGCTATTGGGTCCTGGAGGAAACAGATGACACAAGAGAGAGAGAGGGGAAAAGAGAGACAGAGAGAGAGAGAGAGAGAGAGAGAGAGAGAGAGAGAGAGAGAGAGAGTGAGACAGACAGACAGACAGACAGACAGACAGACAGACTGACTGACTGACTGACTCTTAAAATTATGAAATTTGCTGCTTTATTATGTACCAGTTTTCCACATTTCTGGGCATTTCCTTACAGCTGTTTCCATCAAAATATACATGAGGTTCATCTTTAACACACACACACACAGTTTTTGGAACAGTTGCAATATCAACTGGATAAAATGACAGGAACTAAAGTAGATTTCTTCAACGTATCATGTACACTTTGACACAAAGGCAGCTGACCAATGTGGACTGCACACTAGAAAGTGGGATGGATAATGACTACAGTGTATCTCAATCTCTAATCATGTTTCCGACTGCTAATCAGGTGGTAGCTGGTGGTGGTGGTTTAATTTTACGTCTTTTCATCCGGCAGATGATATTTGACGAAAAAAAAAAAAAAAAAAAAAAAGGGGGGGGGGGACAAAAAACAACAACAACCACTTAAGTCATTTCAACACGTACATCTGCATACACTTATGAAAAAGAAAACAGCATATCAGTTAAGGACCTTCATAATAGTCTAGCTACATCAGAACTGGCTAAAGTGGCGGCAAACTCAATTATGCATGAGTCAGACAGAACTTGACTCTCATTTTCATATTTGTCAAGATTGATACCTTTCGCCTTATACATTTTAGTTAAAACTGGACAATCTAATAGAAGGTGGTGCACAGAGATGAATTTTCCACAGACACACACAACTTCAGGAGAAAATTTGGTCTTCCATGTGTTCAGCCTTAATTTTGTGATAATCTTAGCAAGATGGCGTGAGCAGCTAGGCAGTGTGTAGCATTTTTCACAGAAAAAGGTTTTGTAAACGTAGTGTTCCAGGTTCAGTAGTATTTCACACTTGGAAGGATGTAATGGCAAATTTAGCACAAAATTCTGAACAGTTTTGTGCACCAAGTTTAGCTAGATTATCTGCTTTCATTCCCTCTGAGACCACAATGTGAAGGAATCCAACAGAAGTCTACGATTATACCCTGAGACATAATACAGTGTATCAGGTACCTTATTTCATATAACAAATCTTTTCTGGCCTTACAATCCCAAGTTTGCAGTGCTTGCAAAACAGACTTGGAATCAACACAAAACAGCACACTAAAAAAGGATTTTGGAGTACTATATACACAAAATAAAGCCATCAGTATAGCATACAGTTCTGCAGTGAATATTGAAAATCCCTTTCCGAGATGAAAATGTTTTCCTATATTCAGACTTGGAATAACGAAACCAGAACCGCTGTCAGCTGTGTCCATAACTGAACCATCAGTATAGATTTTAAGGTGATTAGGATATGAATTTTCTAGGTGTTCTTTCACATCGTTCACTAGAATGTTAATATTTTCTTTTTTCTTTGAGACGTATACTCATAATCAAAATTTCCACTCAAGTGTTCCCAAGGAGGCATCATCGGAACCGTAGGGAACTCTGGAATCGATGTTAAATCTACATTACACTTAGACATAAGTTCAGCGGTATAATTCATTATTGACTGAATATATGAAATTTCCTTGGCTCTACTTGGAAAATCTTTATTCGAATTTACAAAAATATCATCAGCAACTGAATTTTTTACTGACAAGCTTCGAATCACATATTTGGCTACTTCTAGACATCTTTGCTCCGATAAAGGTAAGATATTCGCTGCTTTGTAGCTCTTATATGTATTTGTTTGTACAGGAACTCCTAAACCTAATTTAATAGCTTTACTGTCAATACTTTGTAACTTTTTTAAAAGATACTTTGGCGCTGAAAAGTAAACTTCTTGTCCATACTTTAACTTGGAGCGGACAAGAGCCAAAGACAGATGCAAAAGGGTTTTAGTATTTGACCCCAAGGTTGGCAATTAACAATTTTAAGAAAATTTAGTCTAGTTCTAGCTTTAGATAACAATTTTTCTATGTGCATTTTCCAGCTTAGTTTTGGTGTTAAAAGGACTCCCAAAAAATTGATTGAATTCTGATATTGCAACAAAGTGCCATCTATATTCAAGGATGGGAGTACAGGCGGATTTTCTCCATTGTTAAACAACATTAAACAGGTTTTTTCACCAGATAATTCTAGCCCATTTTCTTTTATATATGCTGATAAACTGTCCAATTCGTATTGATATGACTTCTGCACATGATTAATTGACCTCTTCTTTGTATGTTTTCTTAAACTAGTATGCATCCATATTGCGATGTCATCAGCATACTGAACTAAATGGATATTTTTGGACAGCGCAGAAGGAAGATCATAAAGGAGAACTGAAAACAAAATTGGGGCAATAATTGATCCTTGGGGGATACCCATATTAATGTACCTGAAGGAAGAATACATCTTACCAATTCTTGTACATATATGTCTGTCCATTAAGAAACCTTTTATGTAAAAATACATGTTGCCTGAGATACCAATCTTTTTTAATTTGTAAAGCAACCTAGCATGCCAAACACTGTCGTAGGCTTTTTTAACATCAAAAAAAGTAGCCATCGTACTTTTTCTGTGGGCAAACTGTTTTTTAATTTGATTTGTAAGTTTTACAAGATGGTCTGTGGTGCATCGACCCTTTCTAAAACCAGCCTGCTGGACTGGAAGCAAATAGTTCTTTTCACAATAGTACATCAGACGCTTCAATACAATTTTTTCCAGAAGTTTCCCGACATGAGAAGACAAAGAGATTGGTCTATAACTGCTTACAGAAGTATTTATCTTGCCTACTTTCAGAACTGGTATGACCACCGAACTCTTCCAAATTTTAGGGAGAGCGCCATTATTCCAACATTTTTGGAACAACGAGAGTAGTACATGTTTCCAGGAAGACGGCAGATGACATAGCATCTGATAAGAAATGCCATCTAGACCAACTGCCGAGTTCTGAGATGAGACTGATGATAAAGCTTCTGACAATTCTGAGACCTGGATAGGAGAATTCAAAAAATGATCTGCAACTGGATCAGGATCCCAATAGTCCTCTTTTTGTTCCTCTTTCAATCTATATTGCTCATTTTCTGCCTGTAGAGATGAAGACAAACTATTCTGAGAAAAGAAATCAACAAAAGCCTCAGCTTTTTCATAAGAGGTAGGAAATTCCTTTTCTAGCTTAATTGGGTAAAGTAGTTTTTTGTGACCATTTTTCATTTCTTTTACTTTTTTCCACACTTTAAACATGTCTTTTGATTCTGTAATTTCCTTCTTACAAAATTCATCCCAGTATGCCTTTTTTGCTTGAGCAATTATTTTATTACAGTTGTTTTTTTCCTGTTTCATAGGTGGTAGCTGCCCCTTCCCAGGCGCTAGTTCTTGTGGGAGGGTTTTCTTATCCTTCTGGCCATCAATATACCTAATAATGCAAACAGATGAGGTGGTGGTGTAGATCAACAAGTTTTGCAGGACAGCATTTCTGGTATGGTTACATTACACCAGGACACACACATGACAATGTCAATGGACAATAGGATGAAAAAGGTTTGTGTGTGCGTGTGTGTGTGCACACACACACACACACACACACATATACACACACACACATGCTCGAGCATGAGTGTGTGTGCCTCAAAGGAATGGGTATGTCAGTGTCGACAGTATACATACCGTGCACAATTTGTGAAAACAATGTACATATTGTACATAACCAATCTCTCTCTCTCTCTCTCTCTCTCTCTCTCTCTCGTTACTTTCTGGATTTTTCCCCTCCTCATTTGTACACTCCCTACCTCCCCCCTCCCCCATCCATTTCTTCTCTGGTTTCTTTTTTAAAAATTATCTTTGATTTTCATAAATTTCTGTGATTTTTCGTTGTTTCATCAAATGTTTTTTTCTTATGGATGGCTTGATGTAAAAAAGCATATTGCTTATTCAATGTTCCAACTGAAAATAAAATTTTTACTCTGACTTTGACACACATCACAACAATAACCACCAACACACGTAAAATGCATCAGTCTTACGAAAATCCACTTACACAATGAAAATCCTTTCGATGCACCGTTACTCTTGCCATCAGTTTTCTCCGATGAACACTGAGGAACAGTCAGATTTTCAGAAGAGTCTTCTTTACTACTTGAATCTGGGTTCTCTTCAGCTCGAAGCTTCTGTGCAAGTTCATCAGTGGAACCACCCTTGAAGGCAGCATAGGCCTTTCTGGCCATCTGGGTATAAGGGGTGCGATTGGCAACGTTGCAGTAGTGGATGGGCAGAGGCATGATGGTGGCATAATGCTTCAGGACCAAGGGCTCAAGGCGGTATGCCTGGACACCATGAGAAGTACAGATCAGCTTCAAGAGAAAAATCAAATTATGTGCCGTTTCAGCTCAGCATGGCATGAAGGTCAAGTCTATGTGCGTGAAACTGCATTATGCTAAAAACCTTCACAATGATTGAATCAGATCATGCTAAACCTATAACTATATTCCTGCAAACCAAGTTCTCCTGTCAAGGATTTTGAAACACATGAAGAACCTTTCCTGAACAGTTCTCTATTCATCACTACGTTTCTACTACAGCTTTCTACCACCATAGTTTCCTGGTCTGTTACATCAGACATATTTTGACTGTTTCTCTTAATTTGGTTTATTAAATATCACCCCCCCTCCCCCCCCACTCCCGACATATCTTTTCTGTATCACTCCCTCCAAAGTCTTATTCCTACTCGCCAGTAGAGAGTACCAACCTTCTGAGGCATTGTGACGACTTTAAACAGAAATTCAACAAATATTTTGTAATGTTTGCTTTCTAATCAAGCTACTGTTCTTACTTAATACACTTGACTGTCAAAAGTATTGTATGTTTGATTTCGAGGAGCAGCTGGTTACACGAGAAATGTTTACTAAAGTCAGCAGTGGACCTGACAGAGACACTGAGTGGTTGCGTAGCGTACATGCAACAGAGTGCAGACTTCAACATTGTGGCAATTGGAATACAGATCTCAAACTGCAAGCAGTCCTACATTTAGTAACTCATGTCTCTAAACAGGCCTGATCATTTCTTCAAACACAAGGCTGGCTAAAATTGACATTGTAGTACAAAAGGCCCCACTCTCATATCATAACTTATGAATTCAAATGCCATTTAAGATGTAATTTTTTTTTATGCCTTGCCAGCTCCTGTGCCAATATTCTGTACCACGGTATAGTAAAAACAACAAACACCGTGTAAATTGCAAATTTTCGGTTTCTTCAAAACCTTTTTCAAGCTAAAACACAGAAGACCATGGGCTGAAAAGGGAAGAGTGAGAACACAGTCAAGCACCATCTACTTTACCCACATGATCCTCATTTATGAGAATCTTACTCAAACGTCAGGACCAATCTTACATCTGATTTTATCTATGAGGCACGTTGATGTTAAGATATGCTATGAAAAACCAAGATAACAGCCATGTGATTTTCAAACCAAAATAAATCCCAGCAGTAGCATGTTCATCTTCAATGATACAATAAAATTTGAGTTTTGAAGATTGTGACCTGTACAGTGCTGCCAAGGTTTCAGAAGCACAAAGTGTAGCATTATGACATGTCATGTGTAGCATTCCAAGTTTTAGCATACCACTTTTACGAATGATCATGGTAGCTGTTGCGGAGATTTTTGTTTCTCCGATTTCTTCTTTGAAACTTCACTGTAAGTCCTCAATGTCTGACAAATCAGACTCAACAACTCATTCGGCTGCACTCTGCTTTGTACATGACATGATGGTGAACTAGGAGGACGGAAATGTACCAACTATTGTGTGGTTTCGACTTGACTTACAAACAATCAAAATGGTCAACAAACCAGCCAACTGACAAGGCAGCAAAATGGTGAATTTTTCTTGACCTTTTTCTTTCTCTCCTCACTGGCCTTGGCCATTTTCTGACTTAAAAAGTCTACAGTCCAAAATCTACATTGTCTCAGTTCTGTTTAACCCTCTGGGACGTAACGGAAGTCAGCAAAGCATGTTTTTTTTTCCTTTGGCTTTTTGGCGTAGCAAATTGTCACAAAGCGTAACACTGTCAATAAAATCATAAAATTCTATGCCAAATGCGTAGTACTTGGCAGTTCTGCCTGTGTAACAATGATGAATCAGAATGTCCTTTCCTGCACACTGTCTGACTTGGTGTAGGGTGTATTTATTCAACAACAAAGAAGTTGACTGCACCCATTATCATACCTTTCAGGTGGCTGGTACAGTGGTCCATATACAACTATACTCTCATCCTGTCATAATTTCAGCAGTAAGTTATTGATATCAGATTGTCAGTTCATTGGTACCTTTCCTCAACTAACCTTTTCAGGATATAACCAATTAAGTCCCAAAATGACATGAAAATTACTCAGTAACCGAGTCTCCAGTGGGCGACAGCCCCCACATCCCCTAAACACAGTTAACATAAATCTGCTGACACTACAGATTAACACAAACTACCACAAGCACAGATACGATGGCGAAAGGGTACAAATAGTAGTCACACTTAAACACACAGTCACAATACATATCATAGTTACAGCACATAAGTGCATTGGAAGAAAAAGAATTTACAAACAAATTCGTCAGCTTCGTTAAAGAAAAAATTAAGAGAGAGAGAGATTCTGACACTGACTGTGAGCTGTTTGCAGGATATTTTGTTTAATTTCATACACTTTCAGTTTTACTTTAGCTGATATGCTCACAGACAATTTTACAAAATGCCAAGACTTTTCACAGACCTGTGGGAACTACGACGTTAATCCAATCCTTTCGTAAAAACACTTTGAAAAAAAGTCCATCACCCTGACAAAGTCTTGTGATTCTTTCTGCAGGAAAAAGCTATTTCAATCCGCAGACTCCGATACATTTCCAGGGATTTGTAACAGCGCTGTACTGTGAACCACCTGTAACTGTAACAAAAGCTACTAGCTACACCCCCAGGCCTCCCCACTCACCACAGGGTCTGAGGGGTGGTAGATGTTGAAGAGGCGCCGACAGCTCTCTGTGGGAGGAAGTGATCAGGAGAGCCGGTGCCTTGGGGACGAATGCCCCGCAGGGCCAGGAACACGGCCAGTGGGGAGCCCAGGCAGAACAGATTTTCCAGCTGAAGAAAGACATGGCAACAGGACAACTTATGTAAACAGCTGCCAGCAAATGAGACCAACATCAAGGTAAATTCCTAGCGCTTGTTTCAAGGTCACCTGGTGGAATCAACTCACTGATCTCTGTAATAAAATAGTATGGCCAAATTAGATTTGACCAGTTTTTAGCCTTTTTCACAAAGGTATGAAATAAAGAAAAATTACTTTTAATTCCCTAATCAATATTTTTAAAATCACCACTAAATCATTTTCAACACTCTTATCAGCTGTGGTTTTGTAATTCTCTTTCATTAGGCTCCACTTACCTCCTATAGTGCAGCCATGGCAATCAATTTTCAAATGACAGATTTCAACCCATAAAAAACAACTACTTAATTGTTTTGTGCTTTTATGACAGTGAGTAGTAGTTATCCACAAAACTCATGTCCATGATTGAGCCTTGCCTACACAACTGCTCACCAGTCTGAGTAAAACTTTCATCATGTAAACTAGATTTGCTTCTGTAGTTTTTTTCTTTTAGTTCAATAAATAACATAAACCTAATGAGCATTCTACGATATGGCTGTATATTCTGTTCAACAGAATATGCAACAATAAATCAGATTTGCTTTGGTAGTTGTTTTTTTTTAGTTCAATAAATAACATAAACCTAATGAGCATTCTACGATATGGCTGTATATTCTGTTCAACAGCATGTGCAACAATAAATCAGTTCTGACCTGTGCATGCAAAAGTCACTGTTTGAACTAGTTCTCAAACAATAGCCCACAGAATTTTCCATAAACATTACCTTTCACACTGACTGCAAACACTAAAAATCAGTACGACATGGAGTATGGGGATGATAAGGGTCTTCTCTGTAAACTGGTGTACACAAAACACCAAATGAGCATGGCTGCAAAGGTCTGCAACATCCTGAACGGTCACCTCCCAAATAATGATTCACAACATCTTCAGTAAATGCACAGCTATAAACAGAACTGTTGTAACACAGCAAACTTGAATTACTTTTTTTTTAATCAAAATCCAAGCATACTGACAGACCTAAAGAAAAACATACACAGATTAATAGCTGTATACACATGGATCTAGTTTACAGCCAGTGTACCTGATGTGAAATGGTGCTCTCCCTACATTTCTAGTGCCTATTTTATCACTTTAAATGATTTAAAATAAAACATCTAACTCTGAAAGATGTCTTAATCCATTTTTCTCATACTTTCCCGTCTAAACTAGTGCCTTTGTCCTAGTTTGAACAAGCAGGATGTCCAATAACAAGGTTTTTTTTTTTTTTTTTTTCAAATGGAAGAAGGAAGCTAAATCCTATCCTCAAAATACATCAATGATACCCAAATTCCCAGGGTGACTTACCCTTATTTTCACAAATCACTTCTACGAAGTGAATTATGCGTCAGTTTCCACAATTTTCTTTAAAGGTGGACTGGGGTCTTAATGTTTGGACGGGTAAATATATATGTATAAAAGCTACTTTTTCATGGTAAATTCCTTTTCCTACACTTACCTGTCCAAACAAGTGCCAGATTTACAGGAAGGTAAAAGGTAATTGAAGATGACCACCTTAACATATTTCTGACTCAGTTACCAAAAAACATAATCAACCATGTGGCCCATGCTGCCTTGAAGAAAATACTGAAAAAGCGGTGTTACAATAAAAACTAATCCAAAACTTCCATCCACAAGCTGTGAAAGCTAAACTGTGAGGTAGAGTTGTCAACAGCTTCATACCAAAGAGGCAAGCGATAGAGTTATTTCCCCATTAAGTTTGAGACTCCTAACCAGCAATAAAAGATTCAGTCCCTGCTCTCCTTCATGGTGATAGATTACAGTAATACCAACAGAGCATGATCACATTCTCTCCCTTTTTATCTACATGGATCAGGAAATAAAAGGGGACACAAGAATTAAATATGCTCTGTGTTCCAGACAGAAACACCTGCACCATCCAACAATCCATAGCTGTCAAGACTTCTGCCACACCCCTCAGACAGAACCGTCCAAGGGCAGTCTGTGATTTCAAGCCAGCTGCATAAACAGTGTCAGCAACAGCAACATTCTACTATAGTCTGGATCCTATCCGCACCTTCGGGTGTATCTTTTTCCTGCACCTTCGGTGTATCTTTTTTTTCTAGATGAACTACCAAAAAGGGCATTGGTCCCATGTGCCTGAACAACTGCTTAGGGAGAAAAGTGGTTCCGGGCCATTGACATAAGCCTGCATGATCACTGTGAATATCCAGATGCTTAGCGACAGGTGTTGTATGGGAGGGGGAGGGGGGGGGGGGGCAACCTTGCCCTTCTTCTGATCACAGGGAGATCAAGGGGACAAACAAGACGGTACCTGAAATGGTAAAGGTTGCTCTCCCTCTGTTTCATCCTTCATGTGCCGCAATGAGATTTCCAACTCCATCACCCTGTCACAGACAACACAATCGATCAATCTATGCGTGCATGTGTGCATGCGTGTGTGTGTGCATGTTGTGTGTAACTATCTGTGTTTCTGTCTGCCTGTCAGTGTAGTATGTCTGTGCAAACACAAATCATTACAGGTTTCTATTTTTGTGGCAGGTTTGATTCCAACACCATTTGTGAATGCACACAATGTTAAGTTTCAAGATCGGTTTTCAGTCACACAACAAGTACGTATCCCTGTAAAGTATTCCTGTAGGTGTACCTTGATAGACTCTATACTTGCTTAAACTTATAAACATAAGAATGCATGCATCCAAAACCATATATTAGAATATCATTTTAGAGTAAACAACACTGAAGAACACACAAACACAGACGCTTCACAAAACTGTAAACATGCACAACAGTAACTGGGTCACTAAGCTCTCACCTCTGTTTTGCGCTGTTTAAGTTGCTGCACCAGATTGGCACTCTTCAATTTTTGACTCTGACAGGCATGCTCTTCTTCATCTTTCTGAACATATACAAACATGTAACATGCAGTTTGTCTCTCTCTCACACACACAGACAACACACACATATGTGCCTACATCTATCTATCAATCTCTCTATCTATATATACATGTACATAGATATATATATATATAGAGAGGAGAGGAGAGAGAGAGAGAGAATGCTGAACAATTAAGTAGTAGGGGGAAAACAAGTGCAGGTTAACAATCTTCAGTCGTATAGTAATGACTTGGGCAAAGATTTGACTTTAAAAAAAGAAAAAATTGAAGATGAAGAAAATGGGGGGGGGGGGGGGGGGGGGGGGGGGGGAGGGTGGATATATTATAAATAGAAGCCCTTAGCTAGCAGCCTGAGGGAATCATCATGATCCCTCTCGAAAGCACATTTATTTGTATTGCCTGCTCCTAGGCCTTTCGTCCGCTGGATCGGACTCATCAGAAGACACGGCTGTATTGCTTCAGTGCTCTTGGTGTCAAATAGAGACGCACCACAGTCCATAATTCTGTGGTGTTCTCACCACCAAGGGTTCAAAAAGAATCCAACAGCACCCTCAAAGCAGCCAGCGAAGGGTAGTAAATGGAACAAAAGAAAAGTATGGAGATGAAAAAAGTTGCTGAAAAACTAAAAGCATTATTCAAACAATATAAAATATATGGGACAATCTTTGAGCCTATGCTTGAGGATCCATTCAAGGATGCAAGGGAGATCAAAAGATATGGAACAGTCTGAGTGGTCAGCTCTGCTGTTCAATAACCCAAGCATTGTGAGTGGCTAAGAATTGTACAGAACAACCTTTACTTGGATCTCCTAAGAGATGCAATCTCCCACTGATTGACCAAACAATAGAATGCTGAACAATTAAGTAGTGGGGAAAACCAAGTGCAGGTTAACAAATGTATATCCTGAGGAGAGCGTTTTAGCTTGAAACAAGCTTGTAGGTTTTTAATTTCTCCATTTTAAAATCCTATTTTAAACTGGTATGTCGCTCCCTACATGGTTGAGCACTTTTAACGTTCTGAGTGGCTTTTTAACTCTGATTTATATATATATATTTGTTAAAAATATTATTAAAATGAAGTGCTAAAATTCATTACAAGCTTGTTTCAAGATATGTCTCTCTCCTCAGATCCTGAGGGAGAGAGACATATCATTGAAACAAGCTTGTAGATGAATTTTAGACTTCATTTTAATAATATTTTTAACAATGTTGCTCCCAAGGGGTTTGAGCTTTTTCAGATTTTTTAAGGACGTTTTTATACTGTTTATGATATAATATATATATATATATATATAATATATATTATTATATATATATATATGTAGACATAGACAGACAGATTTTGGGGGTGTGAATGTGTTTCTGTGTGTGGGTGTTGTGTGAGTATTGGGGGAAAGGGGAGGAGGGATTGGTTATGGAGTCTATACAGGAGCAATGTTTAACACAGATCACTTTTGTTAACTGTCAAATTTCGATTTGTTCTCTGTTGGGGGGCCTGTGCCAGCCATTCTGTAACTCACTGCACTGAGTAATAATCAAAGAAAGGCAGATTTATAGATTGTCTGATTTTTCAGTAGTACCCAGATAAAGAAGTCCTGAGGAAGGCTCAGAGCCCGAAACGTTGCCAAGAAAAACTTGCTTGGTCGCTTTTTCATTGTGTGGTTTGTTTTTATATATATATATACATATGTATATATACATATATATATATATAGATATATATTAATTACACAATTTCCATTATGGACCTACAAGGATAAACATCAAAAACATCATTATCAGCATTCAAACTTTCCCCCAGATCATGCATTAAAGAACTCACTTTCACACATAGCATAGCTACATCCACATATTCCACATATTTCTCTCTCTCTCTTCCTCTCACACAACACACACACACACACACACACACACACACACACACACACACACACACACACACACTCTCTCTCTCTCTCTCTCTCTCTCTCTCACACACACACACACACTCACTCTTCCTCTCACACACACACACACACACACACACACACACACACACACACACACACACACACACTCTCTCTCTCTCTCTCTCTCTCACACACACACACACTCACTCTTCCTCTCACACACACACACACACACACGCACACGCACACATACACACTTGCCAAACATTAATAATTCAGGTTTAGATAATTTCAAGATGGAAGCGAGGTCTATAGTACACATAAAAATCACAACCGAAATGATATTCTGGAACAGTTAATGGACGCAATCTTTACCTGTTAGGTATGGATAGGAGAGGGGGTAAAGTGACACAGAAAAAAGGAAAATATAAATGTCAAACGGAGACCAAATGAACAAGACAGAGAAAAGCAGAGTGGCAAGGGAACAAAGTTGAAGTGGAATCTGTTTTGCTCTCATTGATCATATTTACTTTTACATTTATCACATTACATCTTGCTAACTACTGTCAGGGTGGCCACCTCAGTGGCAGACACACACGTCATGACCAGTACTCACGATGATGGAGGTCACAAACTGGTCATACAGCTGGATGGGGTTCCAGCCAGTGATGATGTCGTATGTAATGACACTGCCTAAACACACACACACGCACACACACACACACACACACACACGCACGCACGCACCACACACACACACACACACACACACACACACACACACACACACACACACACGCACACACACACACACACAGGTCAGCACCTAACCAACAGATCAAGATGAGAGCAGCTGGGCAAGTGCAAATTGTTGTCAGCTGATATGCTGACATGCCATGCAGGCGAGTTAGTATGCCGACACAAGAACAGGGAGAAGACTGTTGCAAGCAATCCCAAATTCAGTCCATTTCACTTCCCTGGCAGTGGAGTTTCATTTCCAGTTCTGAACCCTGAAATCCTGACCCCCCCCCCCCCCCCCCCCCCCCCCCCCCCCCCCCCAGCAATTTCTCATTACAGATTTTTTTGTCCATGGTGAACTGAAAAGCACATAGATTTTTTAATCTGTACTTATTACTTTTCACATGTTTCTTGATGGCAACTTTCATTAGAGGTAATGAAGGATGGCAGGTTTGCAACACAGAGCTGCATATTACATAAAAGATTATCATGAGAACTCAGATGCCAAACAGCACACAACAAACACTGGCACAATGCAAAACCCCAACCTCCATGATTGGGTGTAAAGATGCTTCAATGAAAATAGCTGTGTAATGCACTGGTTGTTACCAAAGCAGCAGCAGCACTCTTCGCCTAGTAATTTACTTGTCTCCATCAACTATTCAAACACATTAAAATTTCATCTTTAAAGAATTAAAATATTCTTATCAACCTTAGACCCACTTTCAGTTTTCAATGTTGCTTTACACTCTACCAACATCAAGGACCACTTGAGGTCAATTTTTTTTTTCTTTTTTTTTTCACAAATATGTAGATGTATATTCCATATATCCTTTTCTTTTAAGTACCCTTTCTTGACTGAAAAGAAAAACAATCCATTTTTCTTGTAAATCAGTATTCACATTGAATATTAGGCCATTTGTTCCACTTGAAGTATATCCACAGTATGTTCAATTTCAACAAAGATGGCTCGATATGGGAACCCAGTTTCTAAATCCTTGGTTGGTTTGTTTTTTGTTTATTTTTAATTTATTTTTCCCCCTTTCTCATACATTTTATTCAAGTAACAGAGGAGGTACATATGCGCAGAAAGAGGACAGTGCGCAGAGACTTTTATACGTACATTAAACTGATGATACATGAATATTTCTTACTACTGTGAAAAGTGGAACAAAAGATAATTATAAAGTACACTTACACATAGACACACATGAACATATCTATCTATACATGTACTCATATTCATATATGAACATACACACGCACACACACACACACACATTACATTATTGTACAGAGTGAGACTGAGCCTTAAACAATGCACCATGAAACAAACTGATCTAACCTGTTGTTACCACAATTGCACTCGTAAAAAAAAAATAAAAAAAAAAAATGCAGCTCAGAGTGACATATTTGTATACAAGCATACATCCTTACATCATTATCTATCACTGTACATATCAAGAATACACTGATAAGGGTACCACTTTTTAAAGAAATCTGCAAGCTTCATTTCTTTTGAAAAGGTGTATTTCTCAACTATATAATTGTGTTTCAAATCTTTCAGAAAGTGTATTACATTTGGTTTGATCTTATTTATCCTGCATTTGTTAATAAAGTATTTTGCTAATAGATTAATCCGATCAAAAATGTCATCCGTTTTTGTTTGGTCATCATTCCCAAACAAAACAAGTTCTACGTTGAATTTTAACTGAAAACATTGTTGACTTGAGGTCAATTTTGCAAGCATTTGTCTCGTTTGAAAATACAATTATGAAGACAAAACGCGACTGGGCAGAAAATCTGGCCACAGTGACACCTCTCCATCTTGTGCAGATCATCTCTAATGAGGTAAATATTTCAATAATTAAACAATGCAGCCCATCCAAATGGCTACACCTTTTACTTTCAGAACCTAGCTTGAAGTATATATATCAAATATCCAACAATGCGGCCCATCCAAATGGCTACACTTTTTACTTTCAGAAACTACCTTTTGACAGATGCTATGAAGTTCCTCAGGTAAAAACAAAACAAAACACTATATCCAAAAGAAAAAAAAAGAGGAATCCTTGCTTCACCAGCTGTTGCCAGTATAAATGGAGCGCTCAAGTAGTACAGCTGTCATCAGGTGCCTGGAGTTATATCAATACTCCAGGTAAATAACTGTGTGTGTGTGTGTGTGTGTGTGTCTGTCTGTCCATCTGTGTCTGTGTGTGTATTTGTGTGTATATCTCTGTGTGTCTGAGTACATGTGAGTGTGGTTTCTTTCCTCTATGTGTCTATAAACATAACATGGATGTTTTACAATGGTTTTCTGTCAAGAGAAATAAGAGAATCCCATGTTATTCAGCCTACAGATAACCCTCTTTCAAAAATGCATTTCAAGACAAGGCAGTGGGGGAAAAACAAGCGCAGGCCAACAACTGAACTGTCTTCATAGTAATGACCTGGAAAAGATTTGGACTTAAGGAGGGGAGGGGAGAGGGGAGTTTGAAGATGGAGAAACTGGGAACATGAAATTAAAAAAAAAAAAAAGTTACAGATATGAAAACTCTTCACTAGCTGCATAAGGGAACCATCGCAATCCCTTTTGAAGGCAGATATATTTGCATTTGTATTTGTATTGTTTTTCCCCCACTATTAGATTGTTCGTTTATGTATTTGTCTGACTTTATTCAAGTTTAAAAGGCTATGCCAGTCTTGAATAAAAGTTACTCCGTGTTAGGTTTCCTTATGGGAGCAAAACATACCCCACTTGTTTACTGGATAATGAAAATGTGAGAAAGATGATGAAGCTTCAGAAACATGATGAGGAAATGCACCAAAATTTCCAAACTAGCTGGCACCTCGTCCTGATGATTTTTCGCTCAGTTAACATGGGTACCAAATGATCAACTTGCATCCATTTACTGGTTGCTTGCTGTTAGGGACTTCAACCATTGAGAAACTATGCATTTAATTATTCGCTTTCAAACTAATCTGTTTATTCATAAGTGTTATTACTTTATTTTTTAAATGGGATCTGAAACATGTTCCAAATGTCTCATGTTCAGTGCATCTTTGTGCAAGTTCTTCCTTTGATTTACAATTCTATTAAGTAACAATTATAAATGAGTTACCTCTTTTTTTTCCAATATGAAGTAACGGTCTATAGTCTGAGTATTAATAAAATCTCAAGAAAAACAATCAAGAATACTAATTGTGCCTGTTGATCACGCCCTTTGCACCCTAAGCACTGAATTCATCCGACAAAACATATCCAAACAAAACAAAACTCAAAAGGAAATGTCCAATGAGGACACTCATTTGTACATAATTTCTGGAAGACCAGAATGTCATTCACCATGACTGCATTAAACAGGACAATATTGCTGCAATGGGGCAGATCTGAAATCCATACAAAACATGAAATCTACTTGGTCATTCAGAACACCAACACATGAACACAATGTATTTGACAAATATCATAATGCAGCGGTTAGCGTCATAAATTACGGGCTGGAAGGTTGTGATTTCAAATCCCATTAGAGGCACACATGTATATGATTTTCAAGCCTCAGCTGGTTCCTACCCAGAGTCGTCCAGAGTGCTATGGGCTCGATGGAAAGACTGGAAACTACATATTTAAGTGTAAGCTACTTAATTGTGGAGTCTCTGAGAGTGTTGCTCAAATTCTTGATCACCACCACAGCATGATCCTGTATCTCGAAGGCTGCTTAAGGCTGTGATACATTAAGGAAGGATGTCAAGACTACAACCTTGTCCTGTAGTGTCAGACCAAAATTAAACTTTATATAAAACATCCCCATTGATGTTCATCTTTAACATGTACATACCACTATATGCACCTACCTAAAGAATGAGAGATAATGGAAACCTTCCCCCCATTAGCCTCAAAGTATGGGTGGCGTGTACAGAACATCTTATACAGTCGGACCAGTTCAGTCTGAAGGCTGGCAGTGATCTGAAATCAACAAGAACAAAATACAAGTACAGCCATGCTCAAACTTTAGCAACATAGATTCCGGAAGGGGTAAACATACCTTCCAAGCTCTTCTCCACACAAAGGAAAGATGAATTAATAAAGGCAAAGACTGATTCAATTCAATTCAATTCAATTCAATCAACTTTATTGTCCATCGGAATTTTTTCTTCTGCTCCACATCATTTCACAAGTATATAAGACACTACAAAAGAAAATCTGTATCTAAGAACAGAGATTTCTAACCTATAATGATGATAAATTTACTCAAGCCTTCAAAACATCATACACTGGCTTTCACAAGCTAACTTCTGTTTAAACTTCTCTGCTTAAAACCGATTGTTTTAACAAAACTTTTATCACCATTTGTCCCAGAAAAGTAAAATATTCTGTTCTCAAATGTTCTATCATCAATCAACTTGACAAGAAAATACTTCCAGTTTGCTTGCATCTTTTCATCAATCACAGCTCTCCTGAGATCAAACACATATCTACAAACAGACACACTGGGGAGATGCTGTCATTCTTTTGATTTGGTTCCTTTCACATGGTTGCAGTGGAAAGTATTATGGAAGATTTCAGCCAAAGCCAAAAATGTCAGTTTTAGTCAACCATAAAAATGAAGAGATGAAACAGAGAAGGAAAAAAAAACACAATAAAAACCATCTTCCCTTTCTTCAAGAGTCACTCATCTGATTCAATATCATGTGTCAAAAACCCAAAGAATTCTGAATTTTCAGAATCAGACCAAAGAAAACCCTGATGGATAGAATAATATTATTTGAACACATCAGAGTGGGGTTTGGTTTCTCCATGATCTAATTCAACAGTTTTAAAACATGAACCAACGACAAAGAAATAAACAGACAAGCAAAGAAGAATGAGGCATTACAGAGTGTGCTTCTTCATCTGCTGATACAGAAAATCTAAATCAATACCTGGTGCACGCATGAATCCACTGATGTTCTCATAACATGCATTCTTTACAGCTGGTTCTCAGTCCATCAGTATTTCGCAACAGGAAGCCAGTTACATCAACACCCTGGCATACACATGAATTAACTAATGTTCTCACAATATGAATTTGTTTCACTGGTTCTCAATCTATCAGTATTTTGCAATAGTTATCCAGTTTTTACAACCTTCTTATTCGTCAAAACTGAATCATTTTGCCATTCACCAATATAAAAAGCAAAGGGGTCAAGGAAAACTAGTACTTTACACTACAGTCCAAAATGATTGCACCACTGCTATGTAGTTACAGTTACCTCCAATATGTTAATAAAACATCACCTGCTTTATACTGAGCTTGTGTAAACAAACAAAAACCCCCACCTTTCTTTTATAGAAAACTGGTACACTGAAATTAATCTGATATACAGAGAGGGCTGGTATAGTTCAAACATACCTCTGTTCAATGGAAAGGGATGGTGTAACTGAAAATTACCTCTATTATTATTATTATTTTTATCATATTGGGTATTTATATAGCGCCTATCCTCGGTCACAGACCAAGCTCTAAGCTCTTTACAATAAACACAATACCTCACTCACTAAATGGGCTGCCTACCCAGGTAGAGCCAGCCGAAGAGCAGCCTACTGGCGCTCATTCAGTCGTTTCTCATACCATTCAAATATCACTCATTTTCATTTATCTCATTTATTCCTCCAGTTTCTCACACAGGATGCATGCGATGTTAAAACATGTCTTCCATTTCCACCAGTACACGAAGGCACACGATAACAGTAAGTGACAATTTTTGTGGCTTGGTAAGAAATACCAGGCTTGTAGGTAAGAATGATGTAATAGAAATTACTTATCTATATTCAATCGGGTGGGCTGGTGTAACAGAACATCATCTCCCTGGTCTCACAGAAACTACCTCTGTTCTGTAGTGGATACTAGTGTAACAGAAAACCACTTCTGTTCAGAAGAGAGGACCGGTGTAACAGAAACTACCTCTGTTCTGTAGTGGATACTAGTGTAACAGAAAACCACTTCTGTTCAGAAGGGAGGAATGGTGTAACAGAAACTACATCTGTTCTGTAGTAGATACTAGTGTAACAGAAAACCACTTCTGTTCAGAAGAGAGGACCGGTGTAACAGAAACTACATCTGTTCTGTAGTGGATACTAGTGTAACAGAAAACCACTTCTGTTCAGAAGGGAGGAATGGTGTAACAGAAACTACATCTGTTCTGTAGTAGATACTAGTGTAACAGAAAACCACTTCTGTTCAGAAGAGAGGACCGGTGTAACAGAAACTACATCTGTTCTGTAGTAGATACTAGTGTAACAGAAAACCACTTCTGTTCAGAAGAGAGGACCGGTGTAACAGAAACTACCTCTGTTCTGTAGTGGATACTAGTGTAACAGAAAACCACTTCTGTTCAGAAGAGAGGACCGGTGTAACAGAAACTACCTCTGTTCTGTAGTGGATACTAGTGTAACAGAAAAACACTTCTGTTCAGAAGGGAGGAATGGTGTAACAGAAACTACCTCTGTTCTGTAGTGGATACTAGTGTAACAGAAAACCACTTCTGTTCAGAAGGGAGGACCGGTGTAACAGAAACTACCTCTGTTCTGTAGTGGATACTAGTGTAACAGAAAACCACTTCTGTTCAGAAGGGAGGAATGGTGTAACAGAAACTACCTCTGTTCTGTAGTGGATACTAGTGTAACAGAAAACACATTCTGTTCAGAAGGGAGGAATGGTGTAACAGAAACTACCTCTGTTCTGTGGTGGATACTAGTGTAACAGAAAACCACTTCTGTTCAGAAGGGAGGAATGGTGTAACAGAAACTACCTCTGTTCTGTGGTGAATACTAGTGTAACAGAAAACCACTTCTGTTCAGAAGAGAGGACCGGTGTAACAGAAACTACCTCTGTTCTGTGGTGAATACTAGTGTAACAGAAAACCACTTCTGTTCAGAAGAGAGGACCGGTGTAACAGAAACTACCTCTGTTCTGTAGTGGATACTAGTGTAACAGAAAACCACTTCTGTTCAGAAGAGAGGACCGGTGTAACAGAAACTACCTCTGTTCTGTAGTGGATACTAGTGTAACAGAAAACCACTTCTGTTCAGAAGAGAGGACCGGTGTAACAGAAACTACCTCTGTTCTGTAGTGGATACTAGTGTAACAGAAAACCACTTCTGTTCAGAAGAGAGGACCGGTGTAACAGAAACTACCTCTGTTCTGTAGTGGATACTAGTGTAACAGAAAACCACTTCTGTTCAGAAGGGAGGAATGGTGTAACAGAAACTACCTCTGTTCTGTAGTGGATACTAGTGTAACAGAAAACCACTTCTGTTCAGAAGAGAGGACCGGTGTAACAGAAACTACCTCTGTTCTGTAGTGGATACTAGTGTAACAGAAAACCACTTCTGTTCAGAAGAGAGGACCGGTGTAACAGAAACTACCTCTGTTCTGTAGTGGATACTAGTGCAACAGAAAACCACTTCTGTTCAGAAGGGAGGAATGGTGTAACAGAAACTACTTCTGTTCTGTAATGAGTACTGGTGTAACAAGTTCTGGCCCTCTCTCCTGGAACGAACTTCCACTCTCAGTCCATCAACTGCCTACTTTCTCTTCTTTAAAGACTGCTCTTAAAACTCACCTCTTTTCTTCTTCCTAATAGTCCTCTCTGCGATCCCTACTATTCCCTGCAGCCTGCACCCACTCGGCATGGGAACCTAAGATGCAAATATTTCCCCTCTCTTTTGATAGTTTTGGTTAGCCTTATGACATCCATGCAGGTGTCTGTGTGCGTGTGTCTGTGTGTGTGCTGGTGTGTGTGTGCTGGTGTGTGTGTGTGTGTGTGTGGGGGGGGGGGGGGGGGGGGGGGGAGGTGCATACAGCAATATTTGTACATAATGTTTCTTCTTTTTAAATTAGTTGTGTTTAGAGCCATATGGCCCATAGTGTGTGTGTGTGTGTGTGTGTGCGTTGTGTGTGTGTGTGTGTGTGTGTGTGTGTGTGTGTGTGTGTGTGTGTGTGTGTGTGTGTGTGTGTGTGTGTGTGTGTGTGTGTGTGTGTGTGTGTGTGTGTGTGTGTGCATGTGTGTGTGTGTGTTGATACTTATGGGTTAATATTTATTTAGTACATGATTCTCCTTTCTATTCCTTTGTTTAGAGCCGTAACACATGTGCATTTGTGTGTGGGTGTGTCTGCGTAAGTGTGTGTGTGTGCAGATTTTTTTTTATTTTTTTTTCTGTGAGAGAAGGCTGGTGTAACACAAACTACCTCTGTTTTGTGGTGAGTACTGGAGTAACAAAGAACTACATCTGTTCAGAAGAGGACTGGTGTCACAGAAACTAACTGTGGTATAATGGATAATTACCCTTGTTTTTGTTGAGAGCGCTAGCTGGGGTAATGGACAATAGCATCAATCTGGAGAAAGAACAGGTGTAATAAAAAAAACCATCTCTGTTCTACAGACAGAACTAGTGCAACAGAACATTACCTCCGTTCTATAGAGAGGGCTGGTGTAATAGAAAACCATCTCTGTTCTACAGACAGAACTAGTGCAACAGAACATTACCTCCGTTCTATAGAGAGGGCTGGGTGTAATAGAAAACCATCTCTGTTCTACAGACAGAACTAGTGCAACAGAACATTACCTCCGTTCTATAGAGAGGGCTGGTGTAATAGAAAACCATCTCTGTTCTACAGACAGAACTAGTGCAACAGAACATTACCTCCGTTCTATAGAGAGGGCTGGTGTAATAGAAAACCATCTCTGTTCTACAGACAGAACTAGTGCAACAGAACATTACCTCCGTTCTATAGAGAGGGCTGGTGTAATAAAGGATGTCCATGGCACTGCTGTTGAGGATGGAGCGAACACCCTTCATCTTGTGTGGTGTGATGGATTCCACAGTGTCTGAAACCACAGAGCATACCTTGTGCACAACCATAGAAGATAAACTGCGCATAAATCAAATGATGTTCTGATTAGATTTTCAGACACACTCATGAATCTACAGCTAATGTATGTGCACAGGAAATATGCAGAAGCATAGACCACTACTCTGCTGACAGTCATGGTCTGAGCACTCTGGTGACATGTTTATCTGGACTTACATGTGCATGCATGCATGCATGTGCGTGTGAGTGTAAGTGTGTGTGCGCGCGCGTGTGTGCGTGTGCGTGTGCGTGTGCGTGTGCGTGTGTGTGTGTGTGTGTGAGAGTTTGCGTTTGTGTGTGTGTGTGTGTGTGACTATCTATCTGTTAGTAAGTGCATTACAGCTCTCAGTTTGTCAGTTACCTAACATGATGACATCCCCTCATAGGGATAAAAGCACAGGTCATGACTATCCCCTCTGCAGAACAAATAACAAAGCAGAAGGTTAAAGACAACTCTGTGAAGCTGTGGCCAAAATGTCCTTAAATCAGGATGGGTGCATGGCACACAAGAAAAAGTATAAAATCTTGAAATCATTTCCCCAAAGAGTGTGTCCTTAGCACTGGACACAAGACTTAGCCCTGACTACAACCACAAAGCAGTATTATTCATGCTTTTGTTTCACATTTGTTCCTTACCCGATCTCTGGTCATCTTCCATGATTTCAGCAACATCATGTACATGGCTCTAACTTTCATCCTAGCTCCTCCATACACCGATAAGCCCATGTTCAATCCATTGCACTCCACAAGGAGCCATCAAGGAATCCGTGGGGATCTTGCACTGCTGCTGAAGCATGCTGATGATGTTCAACAGCGTCAGTTCTGGTTAACCAATACAGGCACCACCTGTTAAGCCCTCACTGGTAAATAGTAGAACTGTTCTGTCATGGATCACACTGTGCAACCCACTACATGTAGACTGTCTACACATCCCTCCACTGACTGTCAACTCTGAAGACCATGCCATGAGCTTGACAAAGGTAGACAGAAGATCAAACTGTGGGGTCAAAAGAATGCTGAAGAACCATCAAATCCGGGTCATCCATTGCATTAGGTAAAAATAAGACTTTTCAACACCCATGGCCATCACATGACCAACACCAATATGAATGATTAAAAAAGACAGTGTCAAGGGTAAAGCTTCCTCCCTGCGCACTGACCTCCATCCAGCTTGAGGGAGGAGCGCCACTCTACTGGCAGGAACTCAGCTCGCTGGTTGTTGGCGCTCAGCTCAGGATACAGCTTGTGCTGAAGGGAACTCACCCTTTCCCTTAGGCTGGTGAGGCATGTGAACACACACCACACACAGACACACACACACACACACACACACACACACACACACACACACACAAGCACACACAAGCACACACACACACATGAAAATACACACACACACACACACACACACACACACACACACACACACACACACACACACACGGATCAGCAATTACACAAATGCACTGTAGGATGGTGTGCTCCATGAACATGCAAAAAAAAAAAAATCCAATACAGTACAGCCACTTCATCTAAGATAATGAAAACCGAGTCAAATACTGTCAATAATATGGACACAAAAAAACCAACAACCCACAAAGCTACAAGAGAGAGAAACCTGTCAAAGACTCAGACCAGGACACAGAACAAAAATAGGTCAGACTGTCAGATAGAGAATGCATGTAAGACAAAGTCAGAGAGGTCAATCAAATCAGTCTTCTGGTGAATATACTGAATGATAAGGTTGTCTAAGAAGGGGTTACTACCATGAAAAAACAAACTATCTTGACATAAAAAAAAGTAACACGTAAACAAGTATAGACAAGGTGTGTATGCAAGTTTCAGTGTATGCATGAAAGCATAGTGCATGCAAATCAACCATATATGTGAGTAATAAAGCATTGTGGAGAGTTAGCACATGCACATCATGCATAATTTGCCCAACTTTCAAAAAAAAACCTACACACAGGCATAATTTGATCCATCTCATTCCGTCTCAATTTTTCAACTCTTCCGCTATGTTTACATCAAGAATGGATTGTAAGTGACTTGCCACAAGCCATGCTACTATCATAACACAAAAGATACTCACTCTTTGACGCAGCGCACAATGCAGCCGGAGTCCATCTTCTGGCCGATGCCGTGGATAACAAAGACAAGATGGGTGATATCAGGAGGCTTGTCATCCATCTGTCCTTCGCACCAATAGCCACGGTGCAGCCTTGTCCCAGCTGCAAACCACCACCCTGTCATTTTTGTTTACCACTTTACAAAATAAAATTTGTTCATTCTGCTTTTGTCATACTGTTTGTAAGGCATGTTCACAAGGAAATTTTATTGGCAAAATATGCGCCCACTCACATTTCTGCCAGCCCATGGATTTGCTGACCCTGCGCATCAGTTTGGAGGAGGTGGACTCGCTGAACATGTAGATCTCATTGCTGGCGTTCCAGTCCACATGGAAGTCACGGAACTTGATGTTGTGGATCACTGCAGCAGCCAAAAATTGATACCGTTTCATATCCTCATCTCTTCCCGAAGTTGGAGTATGGCTGCCTTAATGGCGGGATAAAAAACGGTCATACACACAAAACTCCACTCCCTATAAGGGGGCGTCCGCCTGCGTACGAAGAAGAAGAATATCCTCATTTTCAAAACAAAATACAGTGCGTGCACATGCGTTCTTACACACAGACACAAGCACTTCAATGACATTATTGGGAGACACACTGCCAGCAAAACTGACTTTCTCAATCGAACACAATAACATCAAAACAGTTTAAACAATAAGCTTATAAACATGTCAGGTTAAGCAAAACATTTACATGGCATGTTTTCATTTTGGTGATTTGGTTTTTAACAAAATGTAGAATGTAGATCTGATAGGTCACTACATACTAAAGGGAGACTAAAGAACCAGCTACACAAGCTGTTAGGGATATTAAGTTGGGGAGGACATTCCCACCTCATGCATGCACTCAGACCCATCTCTGTGAAAAAAATACATGATAAGCTAATGCAACCTGACCAAGAAACCTGTTTGCACTAAAAATGACAGGGAAAGAATAAATATAGTACAAGCTGGAAGACAGAGACTTTTTTAAGGTCCATCTACTATTCCACAAGTCAACCTGACCAAGAAACCTGTTTGCACTACAAATTACAGGGAAAGAATAAATATTGTACAAGCTGGAAGACAGAGACTTTTTTTTTAGGTCCATCTTATATTCCACAAGATACTGAAGGTGAAAAACCTTTTATTAACCTCTCCGCTACCACCTTCTGTGCCTTCTCACCAGCATTACTCCCATTCTGCCGATTCCAGCCGTCCCACTCACAGCCAAACCAGTTTTGTTTAATCTGCTGCAACCTCAGCACTGCCAGTCCAAAGCCAGCAATCAATGTCATGGTTGGGTAAGGCAAGCCACCAGAGGAAACACAGCACTGCTGTCTGGTCATTTTCATGGTATACAGCAGTACCTGGTTTTCCCATATATGCAGGTCACCACCACCTACAAAGCCTCCTACTGATGACAATGACTGCTTATTCATGGACCCAGTATACACTGGCATTTCTATTTCAAAGGAATGTCATTTTCAAAGTTTTGTTGGATGTCTACTCTATATTTCACTCTGTTTTTCACAGACATTTGCAAGCTGGTTGTTCCAAATACTTTCTAAATCAGATAAAATGGGCCTGAAATATGCTTTCATCGGCTCTAGAAAGGTGTCCATACACACACACACCACACACACACACACACACACACACACACACACACACACACACACACACACACACACACACGTTTGGCTGCATTTGGAACACACAGGTCAAAATGCATCCCTCAGCCATTTAAAGATGTCACTTGAATGACATGCTAATGGTTTACTGGATTCAAATGTTCTTCCCCAATCATAAGGTGGAAATAGCTTGTGCAGCCTTTAGATTTAATATTCATATGTTAATTAAACTGACATTTGAAAAAAAAAAAGGTTTGGATAACAGAGATGGACATCAGAGAGACAATCAGACAGAAAGACAGACAAAACTTGTAAAAGATATAATCATATTCCACAGATTGCTTTGTACATAATAGGCAAACATGATGCAGTGTTAAAATCACACCACCATTTAGTCAAGGTAATGAAATTAATCTCATTTGAAAGAAAAAAAAAGTTGTACACTCAACTGAATCAATGTTACATTTAAAGCAAAACTTGTTTACTAAGAGCAGTATGCGTTCTCTTGATCGCTTTCCACAACTCTGAATTAAGATCTGTGCTTCATGATTACTTATTTGCCTTACATTTCTACAACCCAGAATTCTACACCACCAAACTGATGCCCACCAGGCTTGGATCCTTTTGCTGGGGTTGGAGCTTCCTCCAGCTTTTGACCAAGAAAATTCCTCATGTGTTCTGCCTCAATCTGTATGGAGTAGCCTTCTTCCAAAGGTTGCATGTTGTCGTGAAACCACACCCCTCGCATGATTTCCGATACATCACCTGCAGAAAGAAATGGATAGATGGAAATACTAAACCACAATCACCTCCTTGGATACCATCAGTTTCTTTCAATGTTTTGCATGGCAAATAAATGGATAAATAAACAAATTTAAACCAGGTGAACAGAAACTCAGAAAGAAGGCAAGTTCAGCTTTGCTATCAGTATACAGCACTGACCGCTGCATGCACAATGATTTTATGCCTGTTTCAAATGTATGTACAATGATCTGGAACTGGAACAGACACTGTTGTGCTACACCACTACATCAAAACAGACTCATTCCACATCCATTTTGCACCCAGTTTGAGGAGATAAGTGACTGCCCTTCATTTTCATTGTCTTGAACATTGTCTGTCTTGCCTGAAGAAGACCAAAGAGGTCCAAACGCATCATGTCTTATAACTTGTTTGCCTCTTTCATTCGGCAGAACAGTAATTTTTCGTTTAGCTTTGTTCAAAACTGGCTTGCCATCAGAGTGGCAGTTCTTCCACAAAACTGCCTTGCAGCAGCCTGACATAAACTTCTTTGGGAACACTGGCCTTTGGACTGTGATAAAATGAGTACAGATGTGCTCATGCACAGTGTAACTAAGATGAATGTGTCAGGACTATGCCACTAAGATAACACAGAAAACAAGGAAGTCAATTTAAATGCAGGTATTTGTTACAGCCCAGTCAGCTATCTAATCCATGTCAGGATAATCTTGTGTCAGAAAACAAGTAACTGTTTAATCTGTTAAACCTGCATACTTTTCAGACTAATAACTGATAGCTATAGGGGCCATAAACTGTTAAAGAGTCCAAAGTTGTCTACAGCATGGCAAGATGAAAGGCAGAACCATCCTCTCCTTCCCTTACCTTAACTTTCCCTGACCTGAATCATGTACATATTTACTGCTAGGTGGACAGAGACAGTTTTCAGACCGCAAATTCCAACCCAACAGATAGTTTGAACTCGCAACCACCTGTTCCGCAAGTAAATGCTCCAACCATTTAACGAAGAGCCCTCCCCCACTTTCCCTCTCCCGCACTCCCTTTCTTTCAGACCAAAAACATCATCAAAATCAGAATTCAGATTAAGTGGAATAAATTTCTGTCAAAAACAACAAATACCTCAAGTGAAACATCCAGAAAAGTGAACTTAATGAATTGAAAAAGCTCTAAATGATGGCAGACATCATACATACATCCAAAGAATCGAACAAACAAAGACAAATCCATGGGGTTTGACACAAGTTACAAATCAGTCTCCTTTTCCTTCTGAAGACAAACGTGCTAGGAAAGTGCAACTTACTTAGAGTCCACAGCCATCTGTCAGTTGCTAGAGACAGCAAAGCCAAGTTACATGGGGGACTACAATTTGGACAGAAAAGGAAGACTCCTTTTTATACAATACTTCCCCTTTATCAAATTTTCTTCTTTGTTTAAGATTGACACAAGAATTATACATGGGTTACATACTTGAGGCTGCTCTAAGAGGATACTAGAAGCAGAACTGCTGTATCTTAATCAGCTCATGCCTCTTAGTTTTGAACAACATTTCAAGCATTCACTTCAGCAAACTGGAATGGCCATAAACCCTTGTGAGAACAGTGTTATAGTACACCATGTATCCTTTGTAAGCTGAGACAGGAATACAGATCACGGAATTTTTAAAGTGGATAAATATTCTACCACACAGGAAGTGAGAAAAGAACATACTTGCAAGCTACTTTGTATCATGTTCTATAGATTAGAGATTGATGGTCTGAAAGCATTACAACTCAGAAGTACTACAAACAAAACTGCTTTTAATATCACCTCCACACAGAATGTCTATTATTCAAATCATGTTCATATTTTCATGGAAAGACAGTGCACTGTTTGACTTTTATGCACTCAACTCCTCAAGATAAACTTATCAAGGTGAGAGATGTAATTTCATGTAAGCTTTCCAAGTGCAACAAGATTCGGTCAAACACCCTTGGTCAACCTTGTATTGTTGTTGCTGACAGCAGCAGATAGTTAACGAGTGATTTAAAAAAAAAATGCTATCCTTGTTACAGTTGATAATGGTGAGTTGATATGACATAATGCTGAAACTTTAAGCTGCTGTTGCATCCTAGCCAATGCCATTCAGTTTGTAAGCTTGCTTTTTTCTGCTCTCATATCCAAGCAGAACTTAATTTCATGGTCATAATACTGAAATTGAAATAAAAACTTGACTGCTTAATAATTTTAGATTATGTTTTCATCACAATGATTAATGGTATTATACATAAAGTACCTTCCCACAAATAAAAGTCAAGATACTGTAGCTAAGCGTTTTTTTTCATTTTGATATTGCAGTGCATGTGTGTGTGTGTGTCTGCATTGGAAAATGCACATTTGGAGCATAAGTACCTTAGTGCACATGTATGTGCATGTATATGTGTGTGTGTGTGTGTGTGTGTGTGTGTGTGTGTGTGTGTGTGTGTGTGTGTGTGTGTGTGTATGTGTGTGTGTGTGTGTGTGTGTGGTGTGTGTGTGTGTGTGTGTGTGTGTGTGTGGCGTGTGTACATTCGCATATACCATCATAAGCATAGTCAGGGTTCCTGAAGATGCAAAGCAGGGATAGATTTCAGATTTGATACACAGATTTTAATGATGATGGTCATTAATGACGTACAGATATTTCAAACATGCCATGTCAGTCTATCCGTTTGCGAATTCCTTGACTAATCAACAAAAATTGGAAAGTGAAAACTCATTTTGCAATTCAGATACTGCATGCCAAGCATTTCTTAATAGCTTGTGAAATTCTTTTGCTGCAATTCTAATGCACCTCCAGTTGTTTAAACAACCCACTGGTGTCAGTTTCCTGGTCAAATAAACGGTTATGTCACAGCTGGTTTGGATAACATGTACACAAACACAACCAACAGAAACATTTGTTACCATTTTTTTCCCCACACTTTCACAGAAGAGTAACTTACAAGCACAGTACTGTGCGCAGATTAAATGAAAACACTTGTCAGTCAGGCATGGATGTCCAGTTTAATGCTGATTGAAGATAACTCCTGAAATGAGGTGACTGCTGTGAAGTAAGTAGCATGTAGCTTTTTTGTCAAATAGTCTGCACACACAGTTTCTGTTTGTTTCTTTATTTATTTATTTTTCTCATGAAAGTCTACAGATATATTTTTCATGAAAGAAGAGTTCAGCAAACTTAAGTTCACATGCTCTTCAGCCATTTACAGAAAAAAAGCAAGCAACCTGCCTTCTTTTCAACTCTTGTCAGTTGGCTGCATGCCTAATACTATTATTGCTTCCATGTGAAGAGTCAGCCAGAGATAATTCAGTGCAATTACCCAGTCCAGACACCAGCTGAACAGATGTATAAAACTGAATCCGAAAAAGTCGGAATACTATTTAACAACGACCATAAGTGTCAAAGGCATTTGCAGGAACACACAACCCATCCCCACTCCAACCCCTTTCCCTCCCATTCCTGCCACTGGACAGCAGATTGTCTTGAATAGTGTGCACAGTTGCCAATGTTAAATAAATAGGTCCACTACACTGTGTGTTATTTTTTTTACTTAGTCTTTGTCATTCTAAAAGCTTCTACATATGCTTCCCTTTTCTTTTTAACAGTGTGTAGCCCAAGTTTACAGTTCATTATTTGTTTTATATTTTTATTCATTTACCATTTTTAACTTATTTTTTTCTAATTTCAGGCAGATTCTCCTCTGTGTGTGTGTGTGTGTGTGTGTGTGTGT